>JAVJAQ010000592.1:0-323833 GCA_032362365.1 Zygogramma bicolorata
ACAATTAATTAATTAACAAAACAGTCATATTGAAACCTTTTACAAAGCTTATCGAATTGGTATAACTTGGTTTCCTGAAATGATGTCAATGTCAAGCAAATTGACATGAGGAAGCACAATAATAGCGCTAATATAAGAGGTTCAGTTGAGTAAAACCTAATATTCACACTCCTTTCACACAAACAAGTTAATATTGGGGAAAATGAGTCACACCTTACGAAAAATAATATGTTACAAGACATTATTCAAGTTTGATCCTTGTTGTTGACAATAAATTAGGATACTGTGATATATCGAGAACTGCAATATGCAATATGTTTAAAATAGATTTATCAAACCTCTTTTTGAGAAGTCTTTTGTGTCCTGAATTTCAGTGGAAATAACTCGGTAGCTTGAGAGTGAACATATATGTGCACGTTTTCTTCCACTTTCTCATACATTGAAATATTTACCTTTAATGGATTTTAACATGTTTATAATCATTATTTACAACGGATTATCACAGAATTTATGTATTGAATTTGGTGTATAAATTTTTCATATCATTCAATTTTAAACTGAATTTTCGATTTCAGATTCAATTTGTCAGATATTCGAATTGACTTGCAGAGAGTTTGAGATTCTGAAGAAAGATTTGCTCCGCCATGACAAGCAGAGGAAGATCAGGAAAGAAAAAAAATAGAAGTTTCTTTGTGATTTGAGAATAGTTCTTTCAGAATTTTGTTTTGTTGCTCAGAGTTTATTTTTATTTATATTACATATTTGAAATAAATCATTTGAAGTTTCTATGGAAGCTCCAATAAGTATATCTGTGAATTAATAAGGTACATCGCATTTACAACAAAAGTGACATCTAGGCGATTCACAACACACTTCAGAAAGAGTATCGTTTTTATCGGAATGTGAGCTACTGAGTGAATCTTAATGTGACTCGCATTCTGAAAATTGTGAGCTGGTTTCAACCTCTCATTTAACTGCTACAATCACAATTATGTGCGTTCGATTGTGAAGCACAAAAGAACTTCACATTCAGTTCTTTCAGAGTTAAATTGTGCAACACAAAGTGAAGCCTGAAGCCGGTCACCACCCAAGTAGCACAAATTACTTTTTAAAAACTCTAACACTAGTTATACAGCAATCTAATATAACTTAATACTGTATAAATTAGAGTTGACAACACTGTTTCAGCATCAAAGAAGTATCTATACATCCAAAATAGGCACAAGTTATACAGCCTCGACAAGATTTGTAATGGGTATATTGATGCTTATGTAGTAACATGAAAACCTCTCCGCTTTGTTCTATCAGTTCTTATAAATCACATTACAAAACTTCTTAGCAGCTGCCGTATACAGCCTGTTAGTAAGCATTTATAAAGTTGTTTTATGAATGGGTTAGGAATTGCAGTTGTGAAGCAACCGTATTAAAGTGTTCGCAACTGACTCAATATAGTATCTTTTCAGTTGATTGAAAACAAAGGTATTGTTCCTGCAGAAGTATTTTATTAGTTCTGTTGTTGGCGTTTGCCCTTATACTAATTTTTGTTGAAATGTGATTTATATGATAATTTTGAATAGTTGGCGAAATAAAAAATATATAAAGATATTGTCAACGAAAAACTGTCTTGTCACTGACAAATTATTAAAAAACCAATTTAGTTTAAATCCAAAAGCTTTTAAAACCCATGAGTAACCGGAATCCGATACATAAGTGGTCCTTCGATCTATTGCAAGAACCGTCCTGTGGAATATGACTGAAGAGAAATCTCTACCTCTTAGAAGGAGTGAAAGAAAAACAAAAAGTATGCCACCTGCAAGATATGCCGACGTCATGGACTTTAACAAAGTGAAACAATCATTGATGAATACTAATGAAGTTATCCAGAAAACTCATGACAAAACGGAAGAGAAACTTCATGAAAGTTCATCAAATACTCACAAAAGCAGCAAAATATCGAGCAGCAGATCCAGGAGACGAAGGGAATTGGAAATTGAACTGGAAAAAGAAAAAAAGTTGGCGGAAATCGAAAGAAGACTGATCGAACGAGAAGCAGAAATGAAAATGGCTCAGCTAGATAATTGTACAACCTATAGCGAATGTCCCAATGATGATGAGGTAAAAACAGTGACTAGCAAATCATCTTTCATTCAAGATTGGATTAATTCATTGGAAATGATTCCTGAAAGTTCACAATGTGTAGAAAATATTCCAAATCAAGCTGATATTCATGGAAAATCATCCAAACAGACTACAGATACTCGAGGAGATACGACGGAAGAACTGAAACTTCACCAATTTGTGGCCCGGCAATCTTTCAGTAAAGACCTTCCAGTATTTTCCGGGGAGCCTGGAGAGTGGATGAATTTTATTCATCAGTTTCGTGAAACTACAAAACTTTGTGGATTTTCCAACGCTGAAAATATTGTACGCCTTCAGAAAAGCCTTAAGGGTAGAGCTAGGGAATGTGTGAATGCCTTGCTAGAATCTGATAGATTCAGTTCGAAAAATTCCCGATATCAAAGAAGACAGACTAGATGCAATTTTAGACTTTTCTTATGAGATTCAGGACTTGGCTGTTACTATACAGAGTCTTAACTGCTATGATTATTTAACGAATCCCCAACTCTTGAATGAAATTGTGAACAAAATGAACACCAATTTGAAAATTGAAAGGGGAAAAAAAGTTGTGGAATTGAAAAACTGTTACAAGAAAATTTCCATCGCAGAATTCTCCATATGGCTCGTAGAAACAAGCGAGGCAATCATGTATGTTGTTAGCCCAGAACACGACCAGGACAAGAGGAAAAAATATGTTTGCACCACCAGTCAACCAAACAATACCATTTTCAGGTGTAAATACTGCAAAAAAGACGGACATAAAGTTGAGAATTGCAAAAATTACAAAAAACTCGACATTGAAAAACGTTGGGATTGGGTTAGAGATAACAAAGCTTGTTTCACATGTCTTGGCTCATCGCATCACACCAAATTCTGCAGAAGTAAGAAAAAATGTGAAATCAATGGTTGTCTCTTCAAGCATCATCCTTTACTTCATAAAGAATTCGACAAAAAACCTGCTGAAGTAGAGGAGCAACTGAATAACCACGTGAATCATACCAAAAAAACCGAAATTCTGTTGAGAATTGCACCTGTGGAACTCATCGGTCCCGCAGGTAAATTAAATACCTTCGCTCTTTTCAATGAAGCTTCCACTATCACAATGATCGATGCTGAGCTAGCAAATCAAATAGGAGCAACTGGACCATCTGAAGCATTGAGAATGAAGTGGACAAACTCAATGACATCCGAGGAGCAGAATTCAAAAAGCGTATCCTTGAAAATCCGAGGTCAAGACGAAGACATAACATATAATATGACCAATGTAAGAACCGTCGAAAACTTATCTCTTCCTGTACAGTCGGTAGATATAAAAAACATTTCCAAGAAGCTAGAGTATCTACAAAAAGTGAAACTAACATCTCTGACAAACGCAAAACCACGAATTCTCATTGGGCAAGACAATATCAGTTTGATAATTGCCAGAGAAGTTCACGAAGGAGGCAAAAACGATCCTGTGTTGTCCAGATCCAAATTAGGTTGGGTTATTCACGGCAATCTGACAAAAAACTATTTTGGCCGAGTCGATGAAGAATTTTTGTTTTTCGTGAACCACCAACAAGAAGACTTGCAGTATTTAGAAAATCTTGTCAAAAATACATTCAAAATTGATAGTTTGGGCGTAAAATACCCAATTGAATCCCAAAAACCTGAAGATATTCGAGCCATAGCGATTTTGAAGAATACTACAAGAAGAATTCAAATTAATAGATGGGAAACCGGACTTCTGTGGAAAAGCGACCATCTTCAACTTCCAAACAGTAAATTCATGGCCCTCAATCGACTGAAATCAATTGAGAAGAAAATGGACAGAGACGAGGAATTTGCAGTTGAATATGAGAAAAAGATATCAGAATATCTGGAAAAAGGGTATGCCAGAAAGCTGAACGAAAACGAAATTGAAAGAAAAACGGAAAACATCTGGTATCTACCTCATTTTGCAGTTAAAAATCCAAACAAACCAGGCAAAATACGTTTCGTGTTCGATGCAGCAGCGAAATCCAGCGGTATCAGCTTAAACGACGTTCTTCTCAAAGGTTCAGATTTGTTGAACTCTCTACTTAGCATCATATTCAAATTTAGGCAGAGAAATATAGCGGTATCTTCCGATATACAGGAGATGTTTCATAGAGTTGAAATTCGTCCAGAAGACAGGTCGGCTCAGCGTTTTTTCTGGAGAGGAAGAGAAAGAGGTAGACAAAACCCCTCAGAATATGAAATGAGAGCTATGATATTTGGAGCAGTATCATCACCCTCTTCGGCCCAGCATGTAATGAGGACCAACGCACTAGAGTTCGAAAATGACTATCCAGAAGCTGTAGGAGCTATTTTAGAGAGCCATTATGTTGATGACTACCTGGATAGCTTTGATACTTTAGAAGAAGCGAAAAAAATTACATCTGGGGTAATCAAAATTCACGATAGAGGAGGATTCATTACAAGAAATTGGTCCAGCAACTCAAGAGACCTATTGAAAACGATCCCAGAAGAATACCGTGCGAAAAATGAAATAGATTTGGATTTCGAGAAAGGCTCGCTACCAGTTCAAAGAATCTTAGGCCTAATTTGGAATCCCAATGAAGACACATTTGCCTTTCCAGTGAAATGGAACCACCATGACCTCCAAAAGTTAGCAGAAACACCTGTTACAAAAAGAGATGTACTAAAAACTGTCATGACAATCTTCGATCCATTTGGATTCCTGAGTACCTTCACAATAATCGCCCGAATTTTGCTGCAGGATATATGGCGAACAAAAATTGGTTGGGACGACAAACTCAATGAAGATATGATGAACAAATGGAAAAGATGGATTGAGAGAATCAAACACTTAACCCAATTAACGATCCCCAGGTGTTATGCTCAAAATTTATTCGAGGCAAGTGAAATTCAACTACATGTTTTTTGCGATGCCAGCGCTCAGGCTTATGCATGTGTTGCATACTTTCGTATCACAAAAAAAAAATGTATTGAAACCTGTTTCGTGATGGCGAAGGCTAGAGTAACACCCCTAAAACAACAAGTCTCTATACCTAGGCTCGAACTGCAAGCTGCAGTATTAGGAAGTAGATTGGCAGTTAGTATCAAAGAAAATCACAGCATCAAAATCGACAGATGTTTCTACTGGACCGATTCGAAGACTGTTTTGGGCTGGATCAAGGCAGAATCGACAATGTTCAAACCGTTTGTAGCACACACAGCCGAAATCGTAGAAACAACTGATCCAGAGCACTGGAATTGGATCTCGACGAAAGACAACGTTGCAGATGAGGCCACAAGGGAAAATAATCTGCCACATTGGGAGTCGAATAGTAGATGGATGGAAGGTCCTCAATTCCTGAAGTGTGCGAGCGAAGAATGGCCAAGAACCCAAATCGATGAAATCGACCATTCCGAGGTGAAAAAACGTTTTGTTGGAGTCACTTCTCATAGGAATGAGAATCTGACAGAAGCCTTACCAGATATCACCAGGTTTTCATCATGGTTGAGATTGATTCGAGCAACAGCTTGGGTATTGCGATTCATCAATAATTCGAGGAAAAAATCGCTAAAAAATGGAGAAATCACCCTTGAGGAAATGAACTTTGCCGAAATTTTGTGGTTGAAATGCGTACAGAAAGAACATTTCCAAGAAGAAATTGATTGTTTAAAAACTGGAAGAAAAATTGATGTTTCAAGTAGGTTGCACAAACTATCACCTTTCATTGACAATGAAGGAGTTATTCGGATTCAAGGTAGAGTTCTGTATTCAGATGATTTGGGTGATGATACGAAATATCCTATAATCCTAGAAGCTAAAAATTACTTTACTAGGCTGCTTATTCTCCATTTCCATCTCAAAGCTGCTCATAACGGACAAGAACATGTAGTCAATGAACTTCGACAGCGCTACTGGATTCTGAATATTAGGTCAGCAGTAAGAAGTTGTTGGAGTAAATGTCAATTCTGCAAGAATAGAAGAGCTAAACCTGAAATACCCGAAATGGCTCCCGTTCCAAAATCCCGTCTCACTTCATTCGTGCGGCCATTCACCGTAGTCGGTCTGGACTATTTTGGTCCAATGTTCATATCGATAGGCCGTAAAAGGGAGAAGAGGTACGGAGTACTATTCACATGTATGAGTACCCGTGCGGTTCATCTTGAATTGGCCCACTCTCTCAGTACTGATTCAGTGATAATGGCTATCAGGAGACTCATCGGTCGTAGGGGATGCCCGAAGAAAGTATTTTCGGACAACGGCACGAATCTACGGGGAGCAGCAAAAGAACTGAAGCAAGCTTTAGATGATATGGACAAAAATGAAATTATATCAAATCTAGCGGTCAACAGAATTGAATTTCAATTCATTCCTCCGTCTGCTCCGCACATGGGAGGCAGTTGGGAGAGACTTGTCAGGTCAGTCAAAACCACACTAGGTGTCATTCTCAAAGAGAGATTTCCTCGAGAAGAAGTCCTGCAGACTTTACTCATAGAAGCTGAAAGCATCGTCAACAGCCGTCCGTTGGTTCACGTGTCTTTGGACAAAGCAGATAGTGAAGCATTAACACCAAATCACTTTCTGTTAGGCACTTCGAGTGCCACTCAGATTCCTGGTAAATTCGAAGAATGTGATTTGTTCACCAGAAAACAATGGCGGATTTCTCAGCTACTATCTGATCATTTTTGGAGAAGGTGGATAAAGGAGTATTTACCTGTTCTGACAAAAAGGACCAAGTGGTTCACATCTTCTCCAAGAAAAATTAAAATTGGGGACATAGTCATTGTAGTTGACACTCAGTTCTTGCGAAATACCTGGCCTAAAGGTATCGTAACCGCGGTATACCCAGGAAAAGACGGGCATATTCGTGTGGTAGATGTGAAAACCTCAATGGGCACGTATAGAAGACCAGTAACAAAGCTCTGCATACTCGACGTAGATGAACCAAATGATGCAAGGTAAAAAATCGGAGTTCTTTACCGGGAGGGAGTGTTCCTGCAGAAGTATTTTATTAGTTCTGTTGTTGGCGTTTGCCCTTATACTAATTTTTGTTGAAATGTGATTTATATGATAATTTTGAATAGTTGGCGAAATAAAAAATATATAAAGATATTGTCAACGAAAAACTGTCTTGTCACTGACAAATTATTAAAAAACCAATTTAGTTTAAATCCAAAAGCTTTTAAAACCCATAAGTAACCGGAGTCCGATACAGGTATATTTGAGTTTGAAAGGCTATATAAACATTAAAAGAGTTAGACATTTTGTTGACAGATGAAAATTACTGGATGATAGTTTCCAACAATTACATTTATGAATACTTTTTGCGCTATTATGGTGTTGTTAGATGTGTTGTGGCGTACATATAAAACTCACTGGAAGTTATTTGCTAACTTATTATGTACTTGCTGCCGTCCATGTTGAACCAAATTTACCATGGAAAGAAAATTCTTCTGTTGAAACATGCTCTTCTACTTCGAAATAATTCAACGCGCTTTCAAAATATCTACATTTCCAATTGAAAAATAATAATTTAAAAAAATTATTATTATTTTTTTCATAAAATGGGCTTGAAATGATGCACTTACGCTATTACAATGCCTCATGAGTGATTTTTCAACAAAATATCTTTTTTTATTCAGAAAAAGTTATCAAATACACCCCAAACATTTGAAATGGTAACAATGGCCGCTCTATCACGATTCTTTTTGAGTTTTCAACATGGTGGCCCGAATGAATTCACAGTAGGTGTCCACAGAAGCTTTTAAACAGCGTTTTGGCTGTATTAAAGTGTTACCTAGACATTTCTCGATTGAGCTCAGTTATGAAACGAGGATAAAGTATCAAAACAGCAATCTTTGATGAGGGTACAAATGACTGATCTCTAACGGGCCTTTCTGGCATCTCAAATCGAATTCACTCCGCCACCACATTTCTACACATATTTTTGGCGCTTGCCTATTCCTATGTAGAAGAAAGCTGTAGTTGAAATTATTAGGTCGACTGATTCGCATATTCGCCATCCAAGTCGCCATTCGAACTTTAATGAATTCGACGAATAGAAGCTCTCTCCTCTCTCTATTTCTGCTACTCTTTCGTTGCTGTATTAGTGCTATATAAGTAGCTATTTGACAGGAGTTGTTTGATATTAGCCCAGTTACCTGGCCATCAGATAGAACAACAGTTTCAAATTAACTTTCCTTCTGAAATTCCCACTTCGCTTCACTTCCTTCCAGTTCGTATCCATATTTTAGAGTAACATATTTTGCACAATGAATATTAATATGAACAAATTTAGTAGTACAATTTTAGAGAGGTTATGGAACTCTGACGTTTAGTGTCCTTCAACCACAAGAAAGTTCTATTGAGACAGAAGGCTCCTGCCTTAATATAGCTTCAAAATATAACTTTTGTTGTATTAATGCTGTATGAATGATGCCTCATTTACAAGCATAAAACCTCAATACGCTGGCTTGGATGGTATTGGGCTTAAAATTGCAAAAAGCTGTGGAATTCTGCTTTTAAAGTAGTTGAAACTCAATATTTTATAGCCTCTATAGAGAATTATCGATATTGTGAAAAAGTTGGGTGATGGTTATATGAATGCTTAAACAACACTTATGAAGGTGCATAATTTGTTTCTGTGTGAATTTTGCTTATAAAGTAGTTAAAACTCAATATTTTATAGCCACTATAGAGAATTATCGATGTTGTGAAACAGTTGCGTGATGGTTATATGAAAGCTTAAACAACACTTATGAAGGTGCATAATTTGTTTCTGTGTAATGCATCTCACTGAACCTTTTATAAAGTAATTAACAAGATATATAAGATGCTCTTATAAAGCATAGTTATATTTAAGCGCTAAGAAGGTTTAATCAGCCATTTTATTCCACCAAATATCTTTATTAGCAATTTAGTGTCGAACAAAGCATCAATGTAGTCATTTAGCTTGATAAGTTGCAAGAATATATCGTTTATAAAGCTTTAGGCGGAATAAGAGCTCCCTGTGTGTTACTTGGGCAGGGTCCGAAATAGCAGTTAATGGGATGTCAATGTGAGTCAAATTGCGATTCAAGGCTGTGATCTGAAACATGAATGTGCAGCACTTTAACATCTCTGAGATCGTTTTGTGTTAACTGGGTTGTGACAATTATCCTTCAGAGGATCAAAACCACAGAGCACGGAATGAAACCCGACAACACAATTCCATCATATATATGACTTAGTGCCTTCTGCTTGTAAGTGCACGAAATTTTATGGATAATGGAAAAAAGTATTGTAATTGACAAAAAGTTCATAATCTCCAGTCCCAAAAACTCCGCGGTACCAATTAGCTTAGAATCCGACTCAATCACAAAACTCATCCGCCATCTTGAATTTTAGAATAACTGAAAACTCCACCTACGAAATCTACATACCAAGAGTAAAATTGGACAACACTATAAATTACAAGTCATTCGCATTTATTTTTAGATACTTTCAAGGTTAGACTATAAAAAACATAGTTAAGTTCCCAGATGACATGGATATGGATAATTACTTTTTATCACATTCACCAGTGAATAATATTTTTTTTTCACATTAAATGCCACTATATTTTATAGTTTCTATTGAGAAAAAAGGCCAAAGACAAAAAAAACTGAATACACACAATCACGTTTTATCTATTATTTGGCTCACCCAATACAATACGAACTACTACTTCTCTTGTTCGAAGTGGTCCTCCCTAGCGCCACCTATGAGAAAATAGCCACATCACGTATGGAGCGATTTTCGGGTAAATTTCACGTGTTTATGGCTGCCATGTTGAATGTTTCTAATAATGCTTGAACGAAATAAAGTTAAGTACAGAAAACTCATTTATTATGGACTTTTTGAAGCCTACATTTGGCAGGGTGATTCTTCATTAGGTGAATAGGTGCTGAGAACTTTTGGTTCAATTCTGAAACAAAAACTTGAAAAAATTACAAATGTTTGAAAATCAATAATTTCTTTTGTAGAAATAATTCGAGCCTCAAATTTTGTCATCACCTATTCCAATCCTTTATCTTTCGGTATACCAAATCCAGTTTCAGCCAGTTGTCATTTAAACGAATCGTCTTTTCGTAAAGTTAATGCTGCTCTGAGCATTATTGTCAATCCCCCTCTTAATATTATTTGTCGAACACTCTCATGAGTGCGCCCAGAAAGCACAGCATTGTGCGCCTGTGCGGGCTGGATAGAGGTAATGTTCTTGATTGCCGTATTGCTCTATTTTCCATCATCACTTATTTCTAGTTACTTGTTTACCATTCTGATTTTATTGCATAGTTACCAATTACATAAAAGTGTACTTCACTTTACTGCTCGCATGCATGAAGACACAACAATTTTTGCATGTTAAAGTTTCAATTTTCGAAGTGTCTCCCTAGCAACCGTAATATCTAGATGGAATGTAATGAAATTTTCGGTTTTTTTTTCCAATATTTATATCACTGATGTTATAACGAACTAGTTTGACATAGAAGTGTGTATGCAACATGGATATAAATAGAAGTATGTATATGGCCTCGGAGAACTCTAGGACCAGAGGCTCTCGGCTTTGTAAGATCTTCGCCCTCAGGGCATAAACATCTACTTCATATCCTCAGTACATTAATAACTGTTTCTAGTAGACTCGTTCCGCATAATTTTGAATTTTCAACTAGAGTAACTGGATGAGTTCACACCCTTCAAGAAATTCATTGCATTCGTGAATGGAATTCATGATTATTCTATGAAGGAAAATAATATATACACTTGAATACTTAAAAGGAAATTTGAAGCGGTTCAAATTATCCTGTCCACTGATATAAAAAGCTCATCTGTCGTCTCAAAAAAATTTTCAATCGTAGGCCATAACGGATGAATTTGTATCCCGCCACCGTTAGAGTTAATTGGACACATGCATAACTTCCTCGCGATTTATGACCAGAGCTACATCGTTATTGCATTATCTAATTTTATCAGAATCAATTTCTAGACGAGTTAATTAATGTCAACACATTTATGAACAAACTTTAAACGACTTTCAGGTGCGTGATCAAAAGGATAGTTGGCTGAAATGATGAACCGATCACCAACTGTGCAAAATTTGGGTATCGCTATTGTTATTCTAAAGACACGATAATTTATGTGTTCACAGAGAAGATTCAACTGGCGTGAAAGGTACATATCTTTGAAGAATTAGCAGAAAAATGGTTTCTTGTTCACCCTAAGGTCCTAAAAATCACAATAGATTATTTCCTAGACCCGATTATAATCAATTTGCGAGGGTTGAAAATATACCTGAATGACCACCAACCAAATTTGTTACCACGAACAGCGTTTACACATAAGTAACTCAAATTGATTACATTCTCAACAATAATTCAAGACAAGAGAATAAAATAATCTATTGTGATTTTTACACATAAGTAACTCAAATTCATTACAATCTCAACAATAATTCAAGACAACAGAATAAAATAATCTATTGTGATTTTAAGACCTTAGGGTGAACAAGAAACCATTTTTCTGCTAAATCTTCGAAGATATGTACCTTCCACGCCAGTTGAATCGACTCTGTAAACACATAAATTATCGAGTCTTCAGAATAACAATAGCGATACCTAAATTTTGCACAGTTGGTGATCGGTTCATCATCTCATCCAACTATCCTCTTGATCATGCACCTGAAAGTCGTTTGAAGTTTGTACATAAATGTGATGACATCAATTAACTCGTCTAGAAATTGATTCTGATAAAATTAGATAATGCAATAACGATGTAGCTATGGTCATAAATCGCGAGGAACTTATGCATGTGTCCAATTACCTCTAACGGTGGCGGGATACAAATTCATCCGTTATGTTCTACGATTGGAAATTTTCTTGAGACAAGAGATGTCGTTTTTATATAAGTGTACAGGATAATTTGAACCGCTTAAAATTTCCTTTTAAGTATTTAAGTGTATATATATTATTTCCTTCATAGAATGATCATGAATTCCATTCACGAATGCAATGAATTTCTTGAAGGGTGTGAACTCATTCAGTTACTCTATTCGAAAATTCAAAATTATGCGGAACGAGTCTACTGAAAACAGTTATTTATGTACTGAGGATATGAAGTAGATGTTTATTCCCTGAGGGCGAAGACCTTACAAAGCCGAGGGCCTCTGGTCCGAGACTTCTCCGAGGCCATATACATACTTCTATTTATATCCATGTTGCATGCACACTTTTATGTCAAACTAGTTCACTATTACATCACCGAAAATTCCATTACATTCCATCTAGATATTACGGTTGCTAGTGTAACGCTATTTCGGCGGTTCGGCGGGCGTTACACCGTGACGCTGTCGGTTTCTCGGGAACTGAACTGACATCAACTGAATTCAGAGTATCACCATGAATAGTTGTACTAACAGTTTCTTTATTTTGTTTCACATTTAAAAATATATAACATTATTAGGATGTTCTATATATGTGTATGTGTATATATGTGTATATATATATATATATCACTTTAAGATTGATGATTTGTTAATTTGTTATTGTATCTACTACTTATCAGTACTGATGTATTTAATTTTGTCCTGTAAGTGGGTGTTTCCTGTTGGGCAATAAATGATATTATTATAATTATTATTATTATAACTGGTTATATTTCTCGGCTAGAAACAGACTCCAATTCCGAAGAAAAACTCGGGCGCCAGTTTTTGGAATGGTATGCTCCACTGCTCCCTCAAAAGTCGTTAGGGATGCCCAGGTAGCAGCAGATGGAGATACGGTATCCCAGGGGTCTGATAGTGTGACCAGAAAAGACTTTAGCAATGAGGTGTAGGCTTCAATTACACCTATTGCTTCAACAGGGGTACCGGCTGCGAGACACGCCGAATAATCAGTGTTCGAATATAAATATTCAACCCCGATGTATTCAGCGAATCAGACAACTAGAATAGATGAATTTCGGTTCGGTAACGGTTCGATTAGAAAGTTCGGTTAATAACGGTGCTTTAACGGTATTTCACTTGATATTCAGAAAAACACAATCAGTAATTAACCTATACACTTCTGAATTATTGCTGAAATATAAACCCACCTGAAATAGTGGGGTTACTGAAGAAAACGCTCTGAAATTTCAATCTGATGTGATACTTTATTGTAATTCAGGTTGAGAGTTATTCTTCACCCCAAATAAAGTCAGATAATATAAATTGCGACAAGGAAAGCTTGTCTTGAACAAATGTAAAATCAACTGAATGGATGAGCAACTCGGTAAATCCAAATCTTAAGGAATATATTTGAATGATAATTGATATTTTGGCGGTCGGTGAATCGGTAATACACTCAAAGAAAAGATATCTCTAAATATATGTCGGAATTTGGGTTGGTCGGTAAAACGGTACAAGTTTCAGAACTATGTAAAAAAAACTTCTTGACTGAAAAATCGTCCCAAATGTACCTCTGAAGAAAGAATCAAGAATTATGACAAAATCGATAGTGAATACTTTGCAAACGGATACCTTCACCACAGATTCCACCACCATAGAGGAATTATACCTCTAGCAGCAACTAGTCCTCAGAGCCCGGTCTCACAAAGCGCCGAGAAATAGGATATTCAAATAAAAGCAATGTACCGATCAACGGTGACCTCAGTTTCCTCCGCCCGGTTTCACAAAGCGCTGGAAATCGAAATCACGGTACCAAATGACTCGCGAGATCGTGAAATCTGTAGATCGTTGAGAATGAAACCAAAAATAAATATATAGTTTCTATAAGCGTTGTCACCACTGATTCCACAACCGTAGAAGCAACTGGTTCTCAAAGCCCGGTCTTACAAAGCTCAGAGAAGCCGAATATTTATAGTAAAACCGGGAAAGGAATGTACCGATCAACGGTGAACTCAGTTTCCACCGCCCGGTTTCACAAAGCGCTGGAAACCGAAATCACGGTACCAAATGACTCGCGAGATCGTGAAATCAGTAGTTCGTTGAGAAAAAAAAAACAAATATAATAGCTATTTTCAATATGAGTAGATTTCTCACTTCTGGGTGTCACTTGAGAACTTGATTCCAAATCAACTGAAAATAACTTACTCAATTCTGGCTCTGAAACTTGCATAACGGAACGGAGTGCTAACGGAATACGAACGGAATACGAATATACGAACGGAGATACGACAACTGACCAACAACCTATTTTTATGTCAAATGAAAACTGGATAAAACGGTGGAGAAATATTCTAGATATCAAAATCGGATTTACTTAGTCTGGTTATAACGGTCGGTCACTTCAATTAAATTCTTTCCACTGAACTCTACGGTAAATTACTATTCTCTACTGGTTCGCAGGTAGAACACAATTAATTCTGACTTTCCAAATTCTCGTATTTACAGGAACCCTTTTCAGGAATAAAAACTAATGAAAGAACTGTTGTAAAAACCAGGCCCCGTACCCTGTTTTTCCACCTCTGAAAAACTCAAAGGCACAAAAACCCAAGAAATCTGGTTACTACTTTTTGTCTTTCCAAAAAAAAATCGTACCAAATCGAAACATATATGAAAGTGAATATTATTGGAACAAGAAACTTTCAGAAGCAAAAAGGGATCGGTGTTAGATTTACAGATCAAAATGGATGTTGTTTTAATGAAAGGGTTCCAGAAAAATATTTACTAGGTTTACTGAAACTTCAGGAATTTCCTCCACGGCAGTATCTTGGTCTTTGGCTCATTATTTACCAGTAGAATTGCTCATCCAGGACAATTCAAAACCTACTTCTTATAGTACCTAACCTCACTTCTGCCTAATTCACAATTCTTGAAAAATAGCAATTAAAACCCGAAACTTACAGAAGTCTAGGTCAGGAATGTGTTCGGTATACTATCACAATAAAACTGACTCAAGTCATTCATATCAAATAGGTCGGAGAAGCCTAGTATCTGAGAATTGAACGAAGCGTTTGTGTATCGATACGGTTTGAAGGTGTTCATGGCACGAAGCAAATTTAACACTAGAAATGTTCAGTACATCCTGATAGAGTGACAGAACGGCCAGTCGTTTCTGTAGAGACTCAAGTGGTGATACAAAAGTTTCGACAGGCTAGAAGATTCCATTCTCTCCGCCATCAGGATGACAAGCCTGGAAGGTGGAAAAACGCTTCGTTACATTCTCCCCTAACTTACGGTAAAAAAAATGAAAACTTGCTTTGCATTTTTTTTCAGAACCAAAATATACGACTTATCTAAACTGATCCATGCAGGCAGGAGTGAAGCGATGAGGAGTCCGGTTCTGGTGTCCGACTTGCAATCGGAGCAGAATTGAAGAGATGGTGAGTTCGGACCAGGTGTCCGACCGGAATTCGGGAACGGTGCGTTCGGATTTCACATCCGAGCAGGATTGAAGAAATGAGTTCGGACCAGGTGTCCGACCAGCAGACAGGAACGGTGAATTCGGATTTCATATCCGAGCAGGACTGAAGAAATGATGAATTCGGACCAGGTATCCGACCGGCAAACAGGAACGGCTTGGAAAACAAATGGCGGGATTGAAACTTTCGGGAAGGTCTGAAATATTCTATCTTTCAGCGGGACCGATCTTTTCTGCAACCACATAGGTTACATTGGACGGCCTTCTCAGCGATGAGTCGAGTGGGGGTCTGGGTTCGTTGATTAGCTCTTCCAGGCAATAACTCCGAGGGCGGGGAACTGAAGTGCTTCCCGAAGCACAGGATGACGCTACGGGCACCGTAGCTCGTGGATTGCTCACCGATACCTGTAAGGAACATGGACAGTCACAGGAACGTACCCCATATAATCCACAACGAGAACAGAAGATTTGCCAAGGTTTATCCCAAATAGCACAAGTACGTCCAGTGGACGTACTGCATATGTACGGTGAGGATGTATTGTACGTATTTAGGACGTACTTTTGTCTCCGACAGACGTACATAAGACCTCCCTGCGACTTACCGTTTCCGCATAGTCGGTAATCCCAGGTACGTACTTTTCTAGTCCACACAGGACCTGAAATGTACAGAAAGGGAACTGTTTGGGACATTCCGAAAACGTACATTTTCCATTCTGTATGCGCTATCCCAAGTAGAACAAACATATTTGACCAATATTGGTTCAATATTACGGGAATATTAACCTTATATTGTAGATGATATCAATAGTGGCCACAAAAAAAATGTGAACATTCGGCGATATTAGATCAATATTCGAAAACAACGTAATGATATATCATTTGATATCACTTAATGAATCTAAGTTTTCATATTCGGGATTATTCATTTCTTTTTTACCAAATAGTCAAGCTGGAAATTTTACTCATTCAAGTGTACTAACCATCTAACCGAATACTTACTTGGAAAAAGACCTGGCTGCTGCGGGGCTTGAACTCTCGACCTTTTCTATGGAGATATTATTGTCGACCACTGTTACGCTCTACGGCACGGAGATACTTGTTTTTAAGAAGGAGTTGGGTGCTATAGATGTGATGACTTCAAGTTAGTTTTGTTCGAGATAATATTAAAATTTTAGAAAGTTCAGTAACAATGAAAATATATTCGAAAAAAGACTAAAGGATCACTGTCTCATGTGATGGCGGTTTTGGAATATCAAACTTGCTGTGCAAAAAATTCTGTATGTAATTTTCTGGTATTTAAATTCACCACATGTCGATGTTTCAATTTTTCCAATTTTTTTTAGAAATAATTCATTATGAATATTGCATTACCAATATTGATATATGTTTGAATACACTAAGTGATCACTCTCAAAATCCCAATACCGAAAGGGACCCAATACGTACGTACTCGGGAGGTCCAAACAGTATGTACATACTAACAGAAATGTAGAAAATGAAAGGAACCCAATCCGTACGTACTTGGGAGGTCCAAACAGTATGTACAAAAAAGTACGTCAACGAGACGTCCAGATAGTATGTACATACGATTTCCAAAAATGTACGTCATTACTATGTCCCGCAAACGTTTCGAAAGATACGTATCTGAAAGGGACTCAATATGTACGCACCTGGAAGGTCCAAATAGTACGAACATAGTTCTTCCAAACATGTACGTAAATGATACGTCTGAGCAGTACGTACATGGGATTCACAAAAAAACACGTCATTGGTATGTCCCTAATTCATTCCGAAAAGTACGTACCTGAAGAGGAGTTAATGTAAACGTATCAGGGACACTCAATAAAGTACGTACATAGTACTTCCAAGCATGTACGTTTTTATTACATTCCGATTGGAACGGGACCAAGTATGTACCTACATGGGACGTCTAACCAGTACATACATGGTACATCCGGTAATGTACGTTCTTCGAATGTCTCCTATACGTCCCGGGACGTATCGACGTAACTGGGACATAAATGGTTCGTCTTCAGGACGTCGTGTGCTATTTGGGATGACAGTCAGAATGGCTGTGGCCAGGATAACCACATCTCCAGCATAATTTCTTCTGCACCGGAAGGTAGATGGGCATGGATCAGCCACCATTTTCGGGCGGTTTCCCTCGGCACGAGGAGGCTGGACATGTACGGCGCTGATTGTGATGATATCAGACAGGTCCATATCTAAGGTATCGGTTTCGGCCGGAAGTGGTACGGATGTAGCCTTTGTTCGGGAATTGACAACGGAGTCGTCCAGCGTCGATGGTGGTGTTGAAGCCACCACCTTATGGGCTTCGCCGGTAGTCAGATTTTCTGGTGGTTCGGCGGTTTTCCAGGACTCGTAACTTCTATAATTCGGTTTTGATTTCCTGTGAAGAGGTGCGGACATAGAATGTTGTTTTGATGCTTCGGTGTCGGTCGGCGATGTTACGAGGAGAATCTCTTGCGGTCGTCTGGAATAGGGACGGCGATTGGTAATGTCCACATTGTTCAGGAAAATTCGGCCATTCGGTAAGTCAAGTTGAAAATTGCGGGACTGTAGCACATCCATTCCAATAATGATGTCAATACTTAGTTGAGAGATAACCAAAAATTCGTGTTCAAAAGTTTCCTGTCCTATTATGATCTCCGGTCGGAATACCTGAATGACAGGTATAGGGGAACCATCGGCTTGGCGAGATTCATGAACGGTCGGTTTCAATAACGGAAATCCAAGACGGGCGCAGCATTCACCAACAGTTGGCGAAGCGAATGTTCTGGTAGCTCCGGTGTCAATAAGGGCCAGGAAAGTTGTGTCTTTGACGGTAACTGGTACAAATGGTCGCCTATCATCAGGGTGGGGCATGATACTCAAGGGACTCAACTGTTGGAGCCCGGCTGTCCTCGATCCAGTCGAACTCTCCTCTTGTTGTCTTCTTGTCAGGGTCTGGATATCCACCACATATTTGATTTCCGGTTCTTCAGGTCTCTGCAGCCTACGACTGATCTTCATTTCTATGTCTTCACGGTAACGTATGGGGTAGAAGGTGTTCCGAAACACATTCTTGAAAGTCGCCCAAGAATACCAGTACCGTCGGTTGCTACGGTACCATAGTAACGCCATATCTTGAAGCAATTCCGGTAAAGCGGCGAGAAGTTGATCTGGATGTACATTTTCGGCTTCACAAATTTATTCTAGCCTCTCCAGAAATGCAACCGGATCCCCTTGTCCATTGAAATGGACATTCCAACGGTATGTTTTCAGGGGCTGCAATGGAGGACCAGGTTCAGCAACACGGGCATAAGTTGCTTGCGGTTGGGCCTGGCTCGGATCCCGCCTGACGAAATCATGCCTCTGTGGATTGGGCTGGTAGGTGTTCACCCTCGGAGCTGACTGAACGTAGAGTGGGACGGAGTCATTCGGTCTCATGAGGGGTACCGGATGGCTGGTCGGAACGAAGATACCGGGTTGTGTATTCCCCTCCTGGCTGTAGAAGTTTTTAGGGATAGCTCCAGTATTTGCAGACAGTAGTGGGGGGTCAACTCTTATGATTGGCCCTGGATTGTCTAGTCTGGACGGGAGTTCTCTCAGAAACCAAACAATCCTCCGTCAAAGTTCTGCAACCGTTCCATTGGTTCGTATCCGTAGGTGTTCAGCTTCCTTTATCAGCTCAGGTTTCTTCAGTTCATACACCCAACTCACTCTGGGTTCCAAAGTTGATGCGAGCGATTCTTCAATATCCTCGATGTCGGATCCTGAGTCGACAGAGCTTTGTCCTCCGGTGGGGAGAAGGTAGTCCAGACCCTTCGCTCCTTGTTCTTCCTGTTCTATGGTCGGTTTGGGGAAATTTTATTCGGTCATATCGGAATTAATATAAACGTTTTTTTTTCGGTTTTTAGAAAAAAAAACCAAACAAACGGATAACGGAACGGTAACGGTGGAGAAATTCGGAAAACAGCAAAACAAATTCAACGAAATATAATCAATGGTACATTCAAAATAAATGAAAAAATTCAAAGTATTTCTTCAAAGTATTTCACTCAAAACAAACAAAAAAAAATCAAAGTGTTCAAGTCCAAAACGATATGTCAGAAAATTTGAACTTATATCCTGCTAGATATGTCAGGGGAAATTTCACGGTACCACACAGAAAAAATATTTTCAGCAAAAGAAACTCAAGTCCTAGTAAATAGATATTCGTACCGAAATTTCTTCAGATCAGTTTATTATCAAAGGAAATATTCCAATGTTCAGAACACAAGTCTAAATGCCACCAAAAAATCAACTCTGAAAAAAAAAGAAAATACCCAACAAGCCGATATTTTTTTTTCCGCCAAATAATATCAGGTCATAAAAAGTTTTCCAGTATTATTCAAATAATCAGATCAGGAGTTGAAAAAAATGAGAATGAGAATATTTGTAGACACGGTAAGAGGAAAAGCAAAAAGGGACACTCGTTTCAGCGAAAATATCAACCTTACACTCAGATAATAACGGGTTAATAATGAATAAGCAAAAAAAAGCAGCAGGAAAAAATGAATACATATATGAATCTATCAGCACCAATTTTCGAGTATAAGCGGAAATACACTTTTCAAAAATACCAGTACAAATGTCAATCAGTATTCGTCGATAGAAAATTTATATCAAAATGTTCACATGGAGAAAAAATCTCAGAGTCTCGGTAAGTATCACCATATAACAGTCAATTAAGTAGTTTCAACAATCTGGTAATATAAATCAGTAAACCCAAGATATTTCAAAAAGCGTACGGGGTAACAAGCATTCGGGAAAAATCAAATTGTACAACAAACACTATTTCGGAGGTGCTGTAAAGCAAAATCAATGTGTAAGAGAAAAAACAGATAGTCGGAGCGAAAATCAATAAACCAAGTTTATCAATAATAACTCAATGCTGAGAATAAAAATAAAAAATCAATATAAAAAAAGTAATTTCAACAAATGGTCGGGAAGGAAATAACAATGTGGTTCAATCAAAGGTGTACACTCAAATTCGGAAAATATTTGAATGGATGCTGAAACGAAAATGTTCACTTCAAGGAAATATTCACACGAAATATATAGCGAGAAAATTCATAAATAATACACCACTGGAAAATAGAAAATGAAAAATGCTGGAAGAAAAAATATATACATATATATCGGTGAAAATGAAACACACTTCACATTTGATACACTCCGGCAAATATCCAAAAATACGAAAAAAAAAAATTCAAGGAAAACTTATGAAAATTTCGGAAAAATAGAATCAAAATTTCAGGAAATTTCTCACTATTGTAGTCCCTGCTCGGGCGCCAATTTGTAACGCTATTTCGGCGGTTCGGCAGGCGTTACACCGTGACGCTGTCGGTTTCTCGGGAACTGGTTCTATTTCTCGGCTAGAAACAGACTCCAATTCCGAAGAAAAACTCGGGCGCCAGTTTTTGGAATGGTATGCTCCACTGCTCCCTCAAAAGTCGTTAGGGAGGCCCAGGTAGCAGCAGATGGAGATACGGTATCCCAGGGGTCTGATAGTGTGACCAGAAAAGACTTTAGCAATGAGGTGTAGGCTTCAATTACACCTATTGCTTCAACAGGGGTACCGGCTGCGAGACACGCCGAATAATCAGTGTTCGAATATAAATATTCAACCCCGATGTATTCAGCGAATCAGACAACTAGAATTGATGAATTTCGGTTCGGTAACGGTTCGGTAACGGTTCGGTAACGGTTCGGTTAGAAAGTTCGGTTAATAACGGTGCTTTAACGGTATTTCACTTGATATTCAGAAAAACACATTCAGTAATCAACCTATACACTTCTGAATTATTGCTGAAATATAAACCCACCTGAAATAGTGGGGTGACTGAAGAAAACGCTCTGAAATTTCAATCTGATGTGGTACTTTATTGTAATTCAGGTTGAGAGTTATTCTTCACACCAAATAAAGTCAGATAATATAAATTGCGACAAGGAAAGCTTGTCTTGAACAAATGTTAAATCAATTGAATGGATGAGCAACTCGGTAAATCCAAATCTCAAGGAATATATTTGAATAATAATTGATATTTTGGCGGTCGGTGTATATGTCGGAATTTGGGTCGGTCGGTAAAACGGTACAAGTTTCAGAACTATGTAAAAAAAACTTATTGACTGAAAAATCGTCTCAAATGTACCTCTGAAGAAAGAGTCGAGAATTATGACAAAATCGATAGCGAATACTTTGCAAACGGATACCTTCACCACAGATTCCACCACCATAGAGGAATTATACCTCTAGCAGCAACTAGTCCTCAGAGCCCGGTCTCACAAAGCGCCGAGAAATAGGATATTCATATAAAAGCAATGTACCGATCAACGGTGAACTCAGTTTCCACCGCCCGGTTTCACAAAGCGCTGGAAATCGAAATCACGGTACCAAATGACTCGCGAGATCGTGAAATCTGTAGATCGTTGAGAATAAAACCAAAAATAAATATATAGTTTCTATGAGCGTTGTCACCACTGATTCCACAACCGTAGAAGCAACTGGTTCTCAAAGCCCGGTCTCACAAAGCTCAGAGAAGCCGAATATTTATAGTAAAACCGGGAAAGCAATGTACCGATCAACGGTGAACTCAGTTTCCACCGCCCGGTTTCACAAAACGCTGGAAACCGAAATCACGGTACCAAATGACTCGCGAGATCGTGAAATCAGTAGTTCGTTGAGAAAAAAAAATCAAATATAATAGCTATTTTCAATATGAGTAGATTTCTTACGCCTGGGTGTCACTTGAGAACTTGATTCCAAATCAACTGAAAATAAATTACTCAATTCTGGCTCTGAAACTTGCGTAACGGAACGGAGTGCTAACGGAATACGAACGGAATACGAATATACGAACGGAGATACGACAACTGACACGGTATCAATTATCAATTTCCACTATTCACCAACAACCTATTATTATGTCAAATGAAATAAGAAATGAGAAATATTCTAAATATCAAAATCGGATTTACTTAGTCTGGTTATAACGGTCGGTCACTTCAATTAAATTCTTTGCACTGAACTCTACGGTAAATCACTATTCTCTACTGGTTCGCAGGTGAAACACAATTAATTCTGACTTTCCAAATTCCCGTATTTATAGGAACCCTTTTCAGGAAGAAAAACTAATGAAAGAACTGTCGTAGAAACCAGGCCCCGTACCCTGTTTTTCCACCTCTGAAAAACTCAAAGGCACAAAAACCCAAGAAATCTGGTTACTACTTTTTGTCTTTCCAAAAAAAAATCGTACCAAATCGAAACCTATATGAAAGTAAATATTATTGGAACAAGAAACTTTCAGAAGCAAAAAGGGATCGGTGTTAGATTTACAGATAAAAGTGGATGGTGTTTTAATGAAAGGGTTCCAGAAAAATATTTACTAGGTTTACTGAAACTTCAGGATATTCCTCCACGGCAGTATCTTGGTCTTTGGCTCATTATTTACCAGTAGAATTGCTCATCCAGGACAATTCAAAACCTACTTCTTATAGTACCTAACCTCACTTCTGCCTAATTCACAATTCTTGAAAAATAGCAATTAAAACCCGAAACTTACAGAAGTCTAGGTCAGGAATGTGTTCGGTATACTATCACAATAAAACTGACTCAAGTCATTCATATCAAATAGGTCGGAGAAGCCTAGTATCTGAGAATTGAACGAAGCGTTTGTGTATCGATACGGTTTGAAGGTGTTCATGGCACGAAGCGAATTCTGTTAACACTAGAAATGTTCAGTACATCCTGATAGAGTGACAGAACGGCCAGTCGTTCCTGTAGAGACTCAAGTGGTGATACAAAAGTTTCGACAGGCAAGAAGATTCCATTCTCTCCGCCATCAGGATGACAAGTCTGGAAGGTGGAAAAACGCTTCGTTACACTAGGGAGACACTTCGAAAATTGAAACTTTAACATGCAAAAATTGTTGTGTCTGTATGCATGCAGGCAGTAGAGTGAAGTACACTTTTATGTGATTGGTAACTATGCAATAAATTCAGAATGATGAACAAGTAACTAGAAATAACTGATGATGGAAAATAGAGCAGGACGGCAATCAAGAACATTAACTTTTTCCAGCCCGCACAGGTGCACAATGCTGTGCTTTCTGGGCGCACTCATGAGAGTGTTCGACAAATAATATTAATTAATGAATCTCAATCTGGAATTCAGCGAAATCTTCGGGGTAGAGGACGGTATTTCCTTTCATTGCATTTCCTCAGTTTCAATTCCGATTATTATTGCTCATAAATAACAAAGTTGATGTTTGAATGAAAAGACTTTCCTGCAGAATCATCAATGCAGTTTTACCATCCAGTTACAATCATATTCGAATATTCAATTCCATTATTAGTTCCATTTGATTTTATGTTGAAGAAAGTTGATAGTTATTGAAATTGTGATGGTTATGCATAACGAGGCCCTATTACTCACATCACAGACAGTACAGTTTCGTACATAAAAGGTTCATAGAATATCCTCCGAGAATATTTGAATATTCTCAGAACATTATCACAATATGATTCAAATATTCTAGACATGTTCTATACATATTCAAAATGGACGATTTCTAATATTCTGAGAATATCTCTCGAATATATTAGGACTTCAAGATGCAGTTCTGTGAAATAGATCATGGGAAAAAGATTCATCGAGTCTATAATATTTACATTGGAAAATATTGTTAATATTATTTTTCGATAATCTTGTTCTCTTTATTGAATGATCTTGGGAAAAACGCTTTTGTGTTATATGCCTGTAGAAGGGGATATGTTCGAAGTGGGAGATGAACGTATTCAAAATCATTATAAAAAAGTCCCGATCCCGTCAAAACTCAAGGGTATCCAAGGTCAAAGTTGCATACGCCTCGTCGTCAACAAGATAATTGAAGTTCACACAATATTAAAGGTGGCGATATAGGAACGCTCCAAACATTTTCAAAGTCATTCAAGGGCAGTACCGTTCAAGCTCGACCCCGCCAACACTCAAGGGTATTCAAGGTCAAAACGGCATATGCTAGAGGGTGAACAGGGTGACTCATCGTCAAGGTTATTGAAGATCACACAATAATGAAGGTAGCGATATGGGACCGCTCCAAACATTTTCAAAGACATTCAAGGGCAGTCCCGTTCGAACTCGACTCCGCCAATACTCAAGGGTACCCAAGGTCAAAGCGGTATATGCTAGAGGGTGAACAGGGTAACTCATCGTCAAGGTTATTGAAGGTCACACAATGATAAAGGTAGCGATATGGGACCGCTCCAAACATTTTTGAAAGTCATTCAATGTCATTCAAGGGCAGTGCCGTTCGAACTCGACTCCGCCAATACTCAAGGGTACTCAAGGGTACCCAAGGTCAAAGCGGTGTATGCTAGAGGGTGAATAGGGTAACTCGTCGTCAAGGTTATTGAAGGTTATGAAATATTAAATATGGCGATATTTTATTGGGACATGTCAAACACAAATACATCAATTGTTATTCGAAGTAACTCATCATGGGGGTTAGCGAGGTCACAAAATATAAAAATATGCGATTTCGAAGTCTTTCAATGTCATTCAAGGGCAGTGCCGTTCAAGCTCGACCCCGGGAATACTCAAAGGGTACTCAAGGACACAGCTGCATATGCTAGAGGACCAACAGGGTAACCCTCCGTCAAGGTTATTGAAGGTTATAAAATTTTAAATATGGCGATATTTTAAATATGTCAAACACAAATACATCTCAATGTCATTCAAGGGTGATGCCGTGCAAGTTCGACTCCGACACCACTCAAGAGTATTCAACGTCAAAGCTGCACAAGCTTGAGGGTACATAGGGGACATTCAGGTTCGCTTATCATCGAGGTCATTGAAAATCACAATATATTGATAATGACGATATTTTGTCGAGGCCATTCTGAACGTTTCCAAAGTAATTTCAAGGACAATACCGTTCAAACTCAACCCCACCAACACTCAATTCGAATTCGAAAGTGATACATTCTAAAGGGGACACAAGGGACATGCAGAGTAACTCATCAACAAGGTTATTGAAGATCACAATAAAGGGGCGATATTTTGCCGGTGCCATTCTTAACGTTTTCAAAGTCTTTTAAAATGTCATTCAAGGACAATACCGTTCGAGCTCAACCCAGCTATTTGGGTTACTCGTCTTCAAGGTTATTGAAGGTCGCAAAATATAACAGTTGGTGATATGTTGTTGGGACTAATTCAAACTATTCAAAAGCCATCTCAATGCCATTCATGGAAAATGTCGGTCAAGCTCGACCCCACCTACACTCAACGGCATTCAAGGTCAAAAGTTGCACATGCCAGAGGATACACACGCAAAATATGAATTTTGGGATATGTTGTTGGGACTACTTCAAACAATTTGAAAGTCATCTCAATGCCATCCATAGGAAATGTCGGTCGAGCTCGACACTACCTACACTCAACGGCACTCAAGATCAAAAGTTGCACATGTCAGAAGATACACACGCAAAATATGAAATTTGGTACTATTATTGAAAAGTTCAAGGTCATTTTAATAACAAGGTTATTCAAAGGCGATAGACGATATCTACACCATGCACAAAAATCTACAATATTGAAAATGCTTAAGGATATTTGTAGGTCAACATGCACCAATGTCATTCAAGGGCAATGCTGTTCAAGCTAGACCATGCCAACCCTCAGAGGTATTCAAGGTCAAACGTGCATGCGCTCAACAGTCACCCAAGGCCATTCAAGGTCGTTCAAGGTCAATGTGGATACACCAAAGGTCATTCAAGGTCGTCTTCAAGATCATTCAAGGTCATTCAAGGTCAGTGTGGTGGACACGGTAAAGGTCGTTTTAGGTCGTCATCAAGGTCAAGGTCATTCAAGATCAAAGGGGTGGGGGGAGGTCTATACCCGTTTGACGCCCTGAAAAGTTGTTTGGTGCAAGCACCAGTTCTGGCTCATTTCAATCCAAATTTACCTGTTAAACTGTACACGGATGCCTCAGGATACAGCATTGCAGCAATAGTCCTTCAAACTGACGAAAGTTGGGCGCACCCATTAGCGTACGCATCCCGACGCCTTTCGAAACCCGAGTTGAAATGGAACACAACAGAAAAGGAGTGCCTTGCTGTTTCTTATGGCATAACACGTTCACACATTATTTATGGGGCAGAAGTTTCAAAATTATAGTCGACCACCACACATTGTGATGTTACACAAAAATCAAGATATTCCAGGTCGACTAGCGAGGTGGACAATTCGATTGCGACATTACCAGTTTGAAATTTTTCACAAAAGTGGAAAAAAACACCTCGACGCCGATGACCTATCGCGCTATCCAGTTTCGGAACTGAACCAAAATGACAAGGACGCCACTGAAATGATTCACCACAACCTCGCAAAAATGCAGAGAGCCGACACAAAGGTGAACGACATTATTTCCGCTTTGGGATCTCCGGCAAACGCTGACTCGAAAATTTTAAAACAATCGCGTAGTTATATTCTGCATGATGACATTTTATATAAAAAACATTCTGATCCGTCAGGTTCTTCAATGTTATTAGTAAACTCAGAAAGTTTAATAAATGAAATTTTGCTCTGCTGTCATAATGATCCACTTTCAGGGGGTCATCTGGGTTTCGGAAAAACTTTTCGAATATGTGTTCAGAAATAAAAAAGTATGTCAAAACTTGTACAAATTGTCAACATAGAAAATAGTTTCGAAGGCCCAACCAGGTCTGCTTCGACCTATAAAAGTAGCAGGAGCTTTCGAATAAATAAATAGGTATCAACATTTTAGGCTCCTTTCCAAAATCATTGTCAAATGATACAGTAATAATCACAGATATTCGTGATAAAATTATATCATACATGAAAAATTCATAACACAAAGAAAGAAACTAGATAATTTTATAAGTAACAGACCCCCAAGAAAGAGAATGAGAGAACCAAGGAATGAAATGTATTCACCTCACAAGTTTTTCGATAGATTTGTGAACCTTACTGATACTCAGTTTTCAAGAAATGAAACTAATTTTTTGGAAAAAGGTTTTGACTATAACATCAAACCTGCAATGAATTCTAAGAATCTAGAAATTTTAGGCATAGATACAGAAATTGCACTCACGGGAAAAACAAATGGTTATAAACAACTGGCTGCGGACATTCTGAAAGCAGAATCAATGGATGATGACAGGTTCAATCCGGAATTGAAACTTGTTAAATCCATCAAAGGAAAATCCAAAGCAAACAATCTAACCTTTACGCGGGCTGATAAGGGAAAAACAGTTATTGCCATTAATACAGAAGAATATGTAGGAAAAACTCTAGATTTCCTGGACACGGAAACTTACCAAATTCTTAAAAACGATCCCACTAAATTCTACCAAAGAGAAGTGAAAGATACTCTGAAGTCGATTCAGCATATCATGAACGAAGGAGAAAAAGCGAGAACAGTGATTATGAATCCGCAACCTCCCAAATTGTATTCTTCAATTAGGTTGCACAAAAGTAATTACCCTATTAGGCCAGTAGTTTCCTTTGTGACAGCACCGTCAGTAAGATTTTCGGAAAAATTGATCACGATATTACAAAAATACTGTAATTTTGTTCCAAAATTCAGTTTGAAGAATTCTTATCAACTGATAGACAATATTTAAGATATAACCCTTCCGGTTAATTCAAAATTGATTTCGTTTGATGTGCAGAATCTATTTCCGAGTATCCCGCCAATTGATACGATCAACTTGGTCGAGACATTGCTCGAAAGAAACAATACCAACCCAATAGTAAAACAGGAAATTCTGGAACTACTTACAGTGTGTTTGTCACAGAATTACTTTCAATTCAATGACACGTACTACTCATCCTGTAATGGCCTGATAATGGGGAACCCTCTGAGTCCCCTATTAGCAGAGATTTTCATGGATACGTTGGAGCGTAAAATTCACTGTTATCCGTTGCTAGGAAATTTTGTTTATTGGTATAGGTATGTTGATGACATTTTGGTATGTTTCAAAGGTACAAACAGACAGCTATCCAAGTTTCTCTAATTCATGAATGGTCTTCACTTTTCCATTGTTTTTACGATGGAGATGGAAGAAAATAGTGCAATTAACTATTTGGATTTGACTATTACAAGAATAAATCACAAACATGCTTTTTCGGTTTACCGTAAACCGTCCCACACGGACATTGTTATTCATAATACTTCGTGTCATCCATATCAGCATAAGGTGGCCGCATTCAATAGTATGATTCATAGACTGTTGAATGTCCCTTTATCTGATGTGAATTATGTTAATGAACTTAATATAATAAAACAGATTGCGATTAACAATGGATATGAGGGTCAGTTAATAGACTCACTTGTGAGGAAGAAATTACATAGTCAAGCCCTCAAGTTGGTCTATCCAGTAGTCAATACCGACTTACAGAACCATAACTTATTTAGGCCAACCAAGCGTAAATATTTCTAGATTCTTGAAAAATAATGATATCAATACAGCTTTTCGTACTAATAATAAATTGGGGATATATATCAAAAATAATAAAGACAAAAATGAATCGTCACAAAGATCAGGAATTTATGAATTAACATGTGGGTCATGTCCGATGTACTACGTAGGCCAAACGGGAAGATCTTTCAACACTCGCCTAAGAGAACACATAGCTAGTTTTTTGAATGGAAAAACAAATTCTACTTATGCAAGTCACCTCATTCTGGAAGGTCATGAGTTCAACCACGAGTTCAAAATAAAGCATTTTGAGCAGAAAGGTTGGGAACTTAACCTTCTAGAAAGCTTGGAAATCAATAGAGGGAAAAATTCAGAATATTTATTGAATGATCAGGTTGAATTAAATAGCTCCCCATTGTTGAATATGTTCCCGGCCAATAATTCTATTTCTAGGAATAATCTTCATATGTAACTAATTAGTATTTGGACAAATTATGGGTCGAATATCGGACCTAAGTCGGACCTTTATTGTAAGAGACGTTCGACCTACTTGTATATAAATAGCGTATTATAGAATAGTGATTTATTTATCTTGCTTGAAGAAGCTATTGTAATAGCGAAACACGTGTCGCGGTTTTGTAAACCCATTGTGAGTGAAAATGATACAGGAAACTGTAATATATTTTTTGTTAGATATGAAATTATTAATCGTTGTCGAGATAATAAAATTTCAACAGAAATCGTAGAACCCTCATAGTGGAAACATGATCTGAAAAAGTTGAATGACGCACTCAAACAAAATGGGCACGAACTCGTTATAGAGGCGTCAGAAATTACCAAATATCTCAGACTGAACATCGCGTCTTGCTTAGCAACCGAAAATTCTATTATTGTCACAATCTGAGTTTCAGTTAGGAAAACTAATTACGAATGGGAATTACATCGTATGTTGTCTGTTTCTTCTGCGTGGGAAGGAGAGACTTGTAGTCCAATCAAATAATTTTTTCACGTAAAACTTTTGCCTAACCGAAAAGTAGCTGTGGACTCCGGCAGAAACAGGTGTCCTTATTATCCCCTAAATTTTGCGCCAGAGTCTGTCCGTGCGTTTAGTAACAATTAGCGGTTGAACTCCGGAAATCATATTTTTTTGTTTTTTGAAAAAGTTGAATTGAAAGTTGTAGATAATTAAAAAATCTATCTATGAGCGTTGGTCCGATATCGATATTTCAAATTGTTGCTCAAATATTGCGCTTGGAACTCAGAAAAAGGCTTATTATCCATTATTTCATTGAAAACTGTTAAAATGCATTTGGGTGTTGCAACTGTGGAGTTTGGAAGCTTTGAACTAGTAGAAACTACAGTTTCAAATTGGTTGAAAAAGAGTTGATACGTTAGCAACAATCTAATTTGATACTGAAAAAAGTGTCCCACTAGATTGTTATATCTTGTCCTATGGATAATCTTAGAGCAATGAATGAAACGGTTTTGGAATAGTCGAAAACAACTTTTCATTTTTGTGAAATCGATTCATGCAATGTGATACCTTCAAAAATGGCGCCAAATGACATTTGTTCCAAGATAATTACGCTCCGAGATAACACTTTTTTCATATTTAATTCCCCCTCCCTTTGTTTATTTATATGAAGCAACGAGAGGTCGACGACTGCACAGAGCAAGATTCATATTATCCATAGAAACTAGCAGAAATTGTTTTCCAAAATTATTTATTATATTTATTGTTGGGAGATTCTTCTGGGACCTTTCGACGTGCCGATGCCGTGAGGAGAAAGAAGCCAAAGAGAGTGACCCAGCGCTAGGCGGCCGTCGATTCCATCGCGTGAAATGAATTGATCAGAGCCCAAAATGACCTCGCTGTCTGTAATTTCGGGAACTACTGGAGGAATTTTTTTTTAATTTGTACTAGTACATCGAGATAAGATCGAATATCACTAAAGCTTACCCAGATTGTTTTCAGAATTCCCTCAAATCACAAATTATTCAAATTTTACGCTGCGTATTTATTTTGAGTGAATGAATATATTTTTTGGGAAGTTAATAACGTCGTGACACAGGAAGTGAATAATGACTTGAAATAGGATTGTTTCATGGAAGGATTGAATAAATATAAATGTATATTGATTCTGATAAAAAAAATTATTTTACATTCGTAAATATTCACATATCCTTACTATATATACACTGAAAGCAGTTGTGTATCTCCATTACAATTTTGGTCGCTTATTTGCGATGGTATATTCAATTTCGCTCGCATTGCTCTCATCCTCATCATTTCTCACTGTCGAGCACACATTTGCCAGAATCATTCGAATTGTAGCTTTGTACCGGAACATTTGATTCATCAATGAATAAATTGTGCTCGAATTTTTTTCAACGTTCTTTCATGTTTCACTATGGCAACTATAACATCATAACTCCATTTTTGCTACAACCATACGTAGCTCTCTTGCACCGTTTTGTGCATCTACAACTAATTTGTCTCAATGTATCCTCAGGTGAGAGCTTTTCGGTTGAGTAAACAAGCTGCAAACCATTTACAAATGTAAGAATTTTTTTTATCAGAATCATTATACATTTATACTTATTCAATCCTTCTACGAAACAATCCTATTTCAAGTCAACATTTACTTCCTATGTCACGACGTTATTAACTTTCCAGAAAATATATTTATTCACTAATTTTGCAGCGTGAAAATTGTATTTGTCGTGATTTGAGTGATTTCCGGAAAAAATCCAATTAGGCCATAGTGATAGTCGATCATATCTCGATGCAATAGTAAATATTAAAAAACTAAAATCGGTCCAGTAGTTCCCAAGATTACGACATCGAGGTCATTTTGAGCTCTGTTCAGTTTATTTCACGCGATGGAATCGACGGCCGCCTAGCGCTGGGTCGCTCTCTCCGGCTTCCCCCTCCACACGGCACGTCGAACGGTCCCAGAAGAACCTCCACTGCTCCTATCAATAAATATGATAAATAATTCTGAAAAACAAATTCTGCTGGTTTCTATGGGTAATATGACTCTTGCTCTGTGCAGTCGTCAAGGTCTCGTTGCTTCATGTAAATAAATTAAGGAAGGGGGAATTGAATTTGGAAGAAGTGTTATCTCGACTCCTAATTATCGTGAAATAAAAGTCAGATCGGAAAAATTCGTAGGAAAATCGCAGCTTTCCAATGCGTTTTGTCAAATTTTGATACGACTGTTTTTTCCTCATTGTTTTTTAGTTTGAAAAACGTTGTTTTTTCGACGCCATTTTTGATGGTATAATATTGCAAAAATCGATTTTCCAAAAATGATAGTTTGTAGTTCAACCCTTTGACTATCCCAAACCGTTTTGTCCATTGCTCTACGATTATCCATAGGGCAAGAAATAACAATCTAGTGGGACACTTTTTTTAGTAACAGATTAGAATGTTGCTAACCTATCAACTGTTTTTCATCCTAATTGAAACTGTAGTTTCTACTAATTGAGAGCTTCCCAAATTGACAGTTGCAACACCAAAATGCATTCGAACCTTTTGAAATAAAATAATGGAAAACACGCCTTTTTTTGATTTCCGAGTGCGATAGTTTTGCAACAAATTAGATATAATCTCCGGTATGCAACCGCTAATTGTTGCTAAATGCACGGACAGAATCTGGCGCAAACTTTAGGGGATAATAAGGACACCTGTGTATACCGGAATCCACATCTAGTTTTCGGGTAGGCGAAAATCGTCATTTTGGGCTCATGAACAGTTTAGTTGACTGGATTATTGTGTTTTTGGCGAGAAAGCAGTACTCGTTGCGAAACATGAAAGTGAGATGAAAATTATAACAGAGAACGATTTGAAATATCGCAATCCGAGTACCGATCACTGTTTGCTACCTAGGCCGAACTCGACTTCAGTCAAGGATAAAGTTTGTTTTGTAAAATTAGTCAGCGGGTCGGTTTCAGAATAAGTGGAAGCATGCCAATCTGATTGTTTTAGAAATGATAACACAGTTGTCCATCAAATAGAACCGGACAAGTTCACTATCACTCACGCACCGGCAAATATGGTTTTGAAATGTAATGATAAGACTCAACAAATCATAGTAAATAAAAAACTTGATCTTGGTTCTCTAGGAGTTGAGGTTCCTTGTTCTTTTCCATTACAAGCAGAAAATCTGACTTTGGTATCTGACACGTTTCCATGTGACGCCCAGAGCATTGATGAATTCAGAATGAGGCATGTTTCACCGGCAACTCAGACGAAAACTGGAGAAAACAACTACCAGCTTTCGTAGGAGAAGTTTCGAATAGAGATTTCCAAAGGGAAAATGTACAATTGGCTAATTTTCCCTCTGACCATATCAGTTCGTTGCTTGGAATAGATTTGTGCAACTATCTTAACATTTTCGGAACATTACTAAAATTACTAGTAGTCATTGAAAATCTATACCTGGTAGGGATAAGTCTTACACCACGTGCCCAAGCGATGGATTAGAATGTGGTATTGAATGACATTGGTAGAACTTTTGTCATCATTGTGTTGGCAAGTTTCGTAGTTTGGTGCATTTATCGTTATATTCAGAGGACCGGACTGCCGACTGTCAAAGAAAATGTAGATGATTGAAATCAGAATAAAATTATGTTGATAGGACAACATTTAGCAAATAGATCGAATACAGGAAAAAAATCAATTATGAAAATATTTTGTTGGAATGAGAAGTAACTGTCCAATTCCAGGTTTCACCCACGGGATTGGTTCAAGTTATGAGGGTCGACTCTGTATAGTACTTTGTGAGTTGAAAAAAAATTACAAAAAATCCTGAAATAATTTTGCGTTGAGAATGAATGACATTTCAGGGGGAATTTCATTTACAACCTCTGAATCCTGTATAACGCCCGATGTTGGTCTCGATAGGATTTAAGTGAGGGTTTTGATTATTCATAAGCATTCGCGGATTGTAATCGATGCCAAGACGTGCAAGAGTCTCGGGTATTACTGTTCAATAATTATACTGTATTTTTTGTTGTTCACAGGGCTAGCCGTCGCTTTCAAAGCCTTCGAACACTGAGGGTTGCTGCTATCGCCTGTTGAAACGTCGAGGCGACATTTTTCAAGAAGGGGGACTGTCGCATATACACCCTGTAGAGTACCTCACGTTTAATTCACAACGTAGACAAGCCAACTCAGCAAGACGCCCACCGCATCCGGGGAGCCGGAGGAAGCCATGATCCAAGCCACGAATTATTATCGGAATGCATAAGTAGTTGTATTTAACATCGTGACACTGTAACAACTCAATGAACATCAGATATCAGAGACCTTTGCCTATCAATTAAACCCCCAGTCCCCAGGCAGTGTCACAATATCTCCGAAACCACTGAGTAAATCAGAAATTGTCGAATGAATTAACATGTAGATCTCGTCAAATGCTGTGGATAACCCATATACATTTTCCCTGTAATATTGATAGATTGGGAAATATTGATGAAAATTCGTAATATTTCGAAAACGACTATCAACAACGAAACTCATGACGTAGGTAATTGTACGTGTGTGCGTGCAATCTACTGTCCGATCAGAACATAAAACTAACAGCAGAGAAAACTACTCCAATTACGTACAATCAGAAAATGATTCAAATTTCGTCAACAAAAAATGCATGTGATATTCAGTGAGCATCGTTGTTAACGATGAAATATGTAAAAGTTGTATAATTGCATTCACACCATTAGTATTCAATGATAGTTTCAAGATGATTTTCAGATGAGTTGAGTTGAATTTGTATTGATTGGTGATAAATAGAAATAATCAAGATAACTACTGAAAGAAATAATTCAAATAATTGAGATTTCAAACAAGTGACTGCATTTCTCACTAGTACGAGAAAAATTGAGAAAAATCGAAAAGTGACGGCATTTAATCGATGTTTTCAAACCATTGGTATCCAATGATAGTTTCACAATGATTTTCAGAGAAGGTTAGTTATTTATATAATAGTAATAAACAGAAATTGAAATTGATGGGGAATGAGAATTCCAAACAATTGATATTATATAATCGATGTATTTGCAACATTGATTTCCAATGATAGTTTCAAATCGTTCTTCATAAAAAAAGTTGAATTGATTTCTCAACAGTACGAGAAAATTAAAAAAAATGGAAAAGTGATGACATAATAGCTGTATCTATAACATTGCTTTCCAATGATGGTTTGGAATGGGAAAGAGGACTGGAGTACTTCTTAATTGTGCGGGAAATAATGAAAAAAAATAAAATCCCTGTAATCACAACATTGATTTCCGATGATAGTTTGAATGAGAGGTGAGTACTTCTGAATTGTGCGGGAAATCTTTGAGAAAAAATAGAAGAGTGATCCATAAAAGACGAATTGTAGGCCCTCAACAAGGTTAGTTGTTTGGTTCGGTCTTGTTATACATCGATAAATGAGATGGTCGCCAGTAAGTAAACACGTTTGTCGTGAGCTCTGTGTTCAAAGCCGAAAAAAGAAGTTGAATCGTGTTATAAAAATAAAAGACTTCTACGGCCCATCAGTTATCTAGTTCTGCACCTAATACTGAAGAAAGAAGGTTGTCACACGAAAAATTACTGATGAAATCAAGAATTCTGTGAGTGGAGCAATTCAATCCATTTCAGAAGATGCCGATTTCATCGATCGTATGGTACAAAAAGTATCCGAGAGCGTGACAAAAAATTTGGGCTCTAGGATCGCTGACCTTCAAAAGAACGCTGAACGAGAACTACGAAATCAATAGTACAGTCATTGAAGTGCTGGAAGAGGGCACTGATATTCTCAAATCGGAGAATGAAGATCTTCTAAAGTGTGATGACCTCGATCAGAAAGCCATATTAAATAACTTGAGACTTTGAAGTGAAAGAAGACCAAGAGGAAAATTCATCAGATGTAATCAATAAGATTTTTGAATCTAATTCGGCTATGAAAATCCCTCGGGAAGACAAAATCATGTTTCAGACTAGGGAGAAAACTACTAAATGGAAGCAGCCATTCAAAAAACATCTCCTAATGCTGTATGGTCATATATCGGTGTAATTTACGTCTCCAAGGACAATAAAAAAATTCTGTTAGAACAACTAAAGATTCAGATAAGTTAGTATCAAGTTTGTCCATTTTTTTTTCATTTTTCTTATCCTCATTAAAAAAACAAGGCTCAACAAGTTCACCATAACTTACCACCTAGGCGACTTATATTTAAATTTGTATATTTTTTCTCTCATCTTTAGTGAATTCATTGATTGTATGATAAATTGTAGCTGAATATTGAATCACTGTATTGAAAACCAATAGATCCTCCAGTTGATCAAAACAGCTATGAATTACCGTAAGTTTACTATTTTTTTTTACCACTCTTCCCCGATGAACGGAATGAAAATTGCCCATCTTAATATCAGATCTGTATTCACGGGATTTCAGGAATCCAGGAAGATTGTTATTGATAACGATATTGATGTCATGTTATGGTCTGAGGCGTTGTTGAAGCATGGACATTGTATATTTGCAGTTTTTTATAGGCCGCCTGATGCTATAATGGGTGATGTAATAGATGACATGGACACTATATTGTCTCTGACAGTGCCCACTGTGGACTGGATGGCTTGTTCAGGAGATTCAAATGTGAATTGCTTCAATATAGATAATGCTTCAATACACTGCTTCGAATCATTTGGTTTTTCACAAATAATGAATGTTGCAACTAGATCCACAAATACATCAGGTACAACCTTACATGTACATGGGATCTCGGATCATGAAATGACATTTTTAGAAGTGAATATTCCAATCTTTCATTAGGAACTGGAGTTGATCACTTAAAGATGTTTCCGTGATTTCAGTACTTCTAACCTCCTTGATGAACTTTGTTGTTGTTGTTGTTCGTTCCGTTAACCAGCTGACGAACGCCAACCCTCAGAAGTCGAAACTTGTGCGAGCAATGGATCAACGCGATTACCCAGCGCGGTAATGAACTTCCTTGCCACAATATCATCAATATGACAGATCTGGATGAAAAAATCAAACTTTTCAATGACTTTATTTTTTCTGCTTTCAATAAAAATGCTCCTGTTGTTCACAAAAGAGTTACCAAGCAATCAGCACTCTGGCTTACTGAAAACCTTGAAATTTTAGAAAAAAAAAGAGACAAGGCACTGCAGAAATTCAAAAGAGCTAAAAGTAAAGTAGATTTCGAAAATGACAAGGACTTGAGAAACTTCACGCTTTCTGTGAATAGATGTGAGGAAAAAGCTTACCTGAAATCAAGTGTTCCAAATGAAAGATTCTGAAACCTCTTGGAAAACTCTGAAAAACCTAAGTGTATGATCAAGCCGTAAAAACTCAATTCCTGATAATTGATCTAACCCAAATGAACTGAACAATAATTTTTCTACCTTTCTACAGAATGTTACTCATATTTGTGATAATAAAATTTATTTTTATAACAAAGCAGTTCATGATCCCTCGGTCAAAATTTCATTTGAATTGATAACCGTCGAAGAAGTCAACACATTTCTACATAGTATCCGTGCAAATGCTTTTGTAGTTGATAATATGAATGCAAAAATGTTAAAATATTGTAGCCCTTTTATTGATCGATACATTGCCCACATAATTGATTGCTGCATCGAAAAATCTTACTTTCCAGTGCTATGGAAATCCTCTGTTGCTATGCCGATTTCAAAAAAAGCAATCCCAAGGACTTTTCTGATTTGAGAATTATAAGGGTACTTCCTGGGATATCAAAGATTTATTAAAGAAATTTATATCCCCAAATTTACGACTATTTTACTACGAATAACTTACTTCCGGATTGCCAGTGTGGCTTCAGACCGGGTAGAAATAGTGGAATATCTCTAGCAACCGTAACTACCGACAAATTAACAGCATGTGATCAAGGCTTTGATACTGCTTGATTACTCCAAAGCATTCGATACCATTAACCATGAGCTTCTTTGTGCTAAATTGAGATTTTATGGCTTTGATTAATCATCAGTATTTCTTATATGGAATTACTATTTGAGACGCTTCCGGAAAATATCGAAAAATGAATCATATTCGTCTACGCTTGATATACTTTCGTGAGTCCCCTAAGGGTTATATTAGGACCCCTGCTTTTCATTGTATACACAGCATATATTCTGAAGAATACTGATAATTGTAAAGTGCAGGCTCTTGCTGATGATACACAGCTATATATTAGTTTTCGTACCGAAAATTCAGATATGACTGGAGATATTATCAACGGAGAATTGAATAATATAAAAGAAATATCCAACGAATACAACTTGAAGATCAATCCTGACAAATCCGAAGTACTGTATTTTGGGAACAAATGTAAAAGAATTCGTTCAAAAAATAATATGACACTTAGAATTGATAATAATATACCTAAATCTAGTGATTCTGCTAGGAATCTTGGTTTAGTTATGGACACAGGTTTATGTTTCTCTCAACATATAAGTCATCCCGTCAGTAAAGCGTTTTCATTCCTCAAACTGATCTATAGTGATTGACACATTCCAAGTATCAAAATGAAAAAAAAAACATGTGCGAGTGTCTACTTTTGAGCGATTTCAACTATTGTGATTTCATTTATGGTCCTTGTTTAACTTAAGATAATACTGATCTTATACAAAAAGTGCACAAAAGTTGTTACTGAATATGGCAAATAGACGGCAACTACACTTGGTTTCATTCACACATGGGCTCCTGAACACGTCCAACCCTCCATCTTTGTTGCACAAATTCATTCCTCGTTCTGGAATACATTCAAAAAATTTCAGAAGCAGATCTGCCCTGACCATGCCTTTGCACAAAACTGCGATATTTCAACGATCTTTAATTTTCAACTCCATTCGAATGTACAATCTTCTTCCTGATCAATTGAAGTTATATAACATTAATGAATTCAAATATGAATTGAAGATTTATTCACTAGCCACACAATGATATAATATAACAATTTCTAAATACTTACATATAATCAATCAGTTGACTGCGAATCAGACTGGTAAGTAATCAATAATGAATATATTTGAAGGTGATTGATCTATATCACTTATTTACTTATGTTGACTGCGGCACTCAATTATTTTCGGAACCCACTCAGTACAGCCATTTTTCAAACTAATCGTTTACTTAACTTGTGTTATATATATTTTTTTTTATATCGGGGTTCGATCCCCTGTTGGTTGAGTAGAATAGCTCAGAGCCAACACTTTCATTTAATTTGTATTTCTTATGTCGTTTAATAAAATAAAAACGTTTTTTATTATTACTATCATTATTATTCATCTGTCGTATCAACAAGACTATTCGGGTTCGTACTCCCCACGGCTCTGACCCAGTGGGCGAACGCGTTAGTATAATTAACCAATGACCACTCCCCGCACCGCGGGGTGAGTGGTCACTGGCTCCGAGAGTCCTGAGCAGACGCAACGAACCTGGAATAACGGCCTTCTGCATGCGGCCGGCCAAGATTCTGCTGCATTACGGCATGCCGGTATGAACTTGAGCTCCGAGAGTAGCGGTCCGTTTTTCCTTCTTTTTTTGGACGATATTCGTTTTGGCAGGGGCCAAAAACTCGAAGAGGACTACATCAGGCATATTGGCTTGTATTTTTGCCTGAGGGTGAGGAATGAAAAGTTCCAAAAAATTCGACACCTTTCATTCTCCACAACGGACTCAATATCCCCCGGAGCGTAAGGCAGTACCGGTGTCCTGTCTATTTCATACGAGTATCGAAAAAAATAGTAAAGCACTCGTAAGGCCGCGTTATGGCGATGGATATAGGCCGAGACCGCATAAACTGCACAAGAAGACAGCAAATGCATCAAAGTTTCGGGCGCCTGTCGGCAGGCCCTTTATCTGGTGTCAGGGACCTCTATACCCATCACGCGGCTCCGGTAGACTAGGGTAGACACCGTCTTGGCACGACATGATGAACCCTTCAGTCTCCGACTTCAGCTCACCTGACCTGAGGAAGGCAAATGTCAGCTTAACAGACAAGCCATGGTCCTCGATGTTCTTAAAGAAGACTCCATGCATGGGCTTGTCTGTATGCAGCTGCAGCGTGTTAGCATTCTCTGCAGCCTCGATGTGAGCTTTTCTCCGTGCGGGCTCCAACTCGGTGACAGAAAGTTCGTTTACCCGCTCGGTGTCGAAGACTATACCAAGTTCATCAGCAGCGCGCCTTGCTGCTTCGAATAAAAAGGCTCCGACTCCTGCATGCTCATGATCTCGGACCATGCAGTGTAGGAGATCCGAACTCCTGATTGACTCTACAGGCTCCATCAAGTACCATTATTCTGTTGTGGAGACACTCCAAACTCAAAAAACCACGGCTCCCTTGTTGTCGAAGGAGATATAACCGTGGAACGGACGATTTGGGATGCATGCTTCTGTGCATATGCATCATTTTGCGAGTCTTCAAGTCAAGTTGCCGCAACTCTTCCTGAGTCCATTTGACTACTCCGAAGGAGTAGAGTATAATCGGAATAGCAAGAATGTTGGTGGCAGAAACTTTATTCTTGTCAGACAGCTCTGAGGACCAGATCTGCTGTAGTTTCTGCCTATACTTGCCACGGAGAACATTTTTCACCGAGTCAACTTTTTGGGTGTGGCGTTGTTCCACACCTAAATAGGTGTATGTCTCTACGGCATTCAAATGATGGAGAATGCTTCCGTCTATGAGTTGGGCATCCTCCGCGAAACCCTCGCATCGCCCTCTTTTGAGATTAACCACCCTGATAAATTGCTGTAGGTCCCTTTTTCCAGAGGCATAGAACTTGAGGTCATCCATATAAAAAAGATGGGTTACCTTATGCCTCCGGTTTCCAGGGGTGCCGCAGTTATATCCTCGGGTTTTCCTGAGTGCAACGGACAATGGCATTAGTGAGATGCGGAAGAGAAGGGGGCTGAGGAAATCTTCCTGAAATACACCTCTCCTTATGATGACCGGCTCTGTTTGGACTCTGCTTTCATCTGATGTTATGATGGAGCGGGTCCTCCAGAGCGACATCAGTTGTTCGATGCATCTCACTATTTGATCGGGTACCGCAAGGCACTCGAGTAAGTACGACAACAACTCATGTTATGTTGTATCGAATGCCTTGCGATAGTCGCACCAGGCCATAGAAAGATTCTACTCATACTGCACGGAGTCCTGCGTGATACATCTATCGATCATCAAGTTCTCCTAACAGCCCGCGGAACCCCTAAAGAGAAGTCCCGGCACCTCAGGCAGACCCCCAGACACTTGATTAACATATAAAACCCAAAAGCACCCTCTAGACCTGACGTCACTGCCGGTATAGAAGAACCCTGTAATATCGGCTAGCTCGTGACGTCACCCGCGGCTTCAGCGCACCGCCAGCGCAGTGGTCCATAACCTCAACACTCCAGAGCCCGCGCAAATGTATGATGTCACCCACATGAGCACCGCGCCAAGCCTAAACTCCAAGTCATCGCGCCATGCGCCCGCGCCATAAACTCGCGCCAACCACACCCATGTGACTGAGCCGTGACGTAGCCCGGTGCCAAGGTCGACCTAAATAAAAAACTTCCGATGTTGAGGATTGAACCCGGGCCGATCAGCATGAGAGACCTAGACGCAAACACTGCGCTAGCGAAGCAATTAATTTCAAGTGTGTATAGGTAGGTATGATACAGCTAATCGAGGGGGAACGCTCCTCTAATGGCGCTCAACATATCGAGCCCTCACCAGTCAAAGTTCCAAGTCCTGGCACTCATCTATCACTATGGTCTGGAGCCCTAAGCCTTGGTCGGGGGCCCTCTGAGGGTCAAAAACAAAAGGCATGAAAGAACGGTGTGTTGCCTTCGTCGAGGCCCCCGTCTGGGTCAAAGTCTAAAACGGAAGGTTAACCATGAAAAGATAACCTCAAAATCGGTGCGGTCCAAATTTCCAAGTCCCTGCGTCAAAGTCACGATGAGCCCTTATGGTCGGGAGCCCCCTGAGGAAAAATCGCACATTTCGCCAAGTCACGCCCATACGTCACACCTGTCATCAGTCATTTGTCACTTCATCCTAGTCTTGTAATCTGACGTGATTTCAAAGCCACGGCTATCATTTGCCACCGGTCATTTGTCAGTACAACCATGTAATCTGTAAAGTCCCAGCCATACGTCTATCATTTTCCCAGCTAAAGACATCTGTCAGTCCAACATTACCTTGCTGTCATTTGTAAATTCCTAGTCATACGTCACACCTGTCATCAGTCATTCTTACTGTCAAAATAAACCTAACCTTGTAATCTGTCGTAATTCCAAAGTCACGCCATATACGTAACGTCTATCAGCTGTCACATTTTCCCCAGCTAAAGACATTTGTCAGTTCAACTTAACCTTGCTAGCATAATTTCAAATTACGCCCTAGACGTAACGTCTATCAGCTGTCACCCCCAGCTAAAGCCATCTGTCATCAGGCATCCAGCCCAAAGACATCTGTCGTCATTTTTCCCAGCTAAAGACATCTGTCATCATTTTCCCCAGCTAAAGACATCTGTCAGTTCAACTTAACCCTGTAATCTGGCATAATTTCAAAAAAATCACGCCCTAGTTATACGTAACGTCTATCAGCTGTCACATTTTCCCCAGCTAAAGACATCTGTCAGTTCAACTTAACCTTGTAATCTGGCATAATTTCAAATCACGCCCTAGTTATACGTAACGTCTATCAGCTGTCACCCCCAGCTAAAGCCTCTGTCATCAGGCATTCAGCCCAGAGATATTTGTCAGTTCAACCTAACATTCTATGCCACTCTGTCAACCACGCCCTAGTCTATCAAGCCACGCCAATTTGTCAACTGAAGTCATCTGTCATCCATCATTTGTTACCAGTCATTTGCTTTGTTTAACCTTGTTATCTGCCATCTGTAAAGTTTGGCCATATGTCACACCAAAAGTCACCTATCAGTTCAACCTAACTCAACATTATATCATTTATCAAGCCACACCCTAGTGATTTTCAGCCAAATCATCCATCATTTGTCATCCACGCTATTCAACCTGACATCTGTAAAGCCCTAATGTCACATCTGTCATCAGTCACAAACCAAAGAATCTATCAGTTCAACCTAACCTAACATTCTATGCCACTCTGTCAACCACACCCTAGCCATACACCCCAGTCCAACCACACAGCAAACATCTGTCACATTACCCGCAGAGTCACACCCATGACACACATTGAGCTCCCTCGTCCCTTGTCCAGAGCCCCGACCGGGACCCAAGACTACCTAGGAGCCACGTTCACAGCTTTATTCAGCCACACACACAAACAGCAGTCACAAGTATCAACCAGCACCAATATTCCTTCAAAAACAATAGAAATTCCACTCAAAATGCTATCTTCAATAATAATTGAAATGTGTTGCAAATTTTCAGCGGACAATTTGATACATCTTTACTCTATACGGTTTCGCTGACAGAATGATATTCCCACCCACACAAAGATAACAGAATGTGTTATCTGAGACTGAAAAGGTTCATTGAAAGGAACATAAGAATTGAGGTGTTGCCAGTTGTAGAATAAAACAAAAGTTATGGTGACTGACGTATTGTCAACTTTGAAATTATGCATTAAGTTTGGGAAAATGTAACATAGTATAGTGTATACAGCATTGTATACGGGGTGTTTTTGAAAAATGTGTTATAGGAGAAATTATATCCACACAACGCTCATTCGACACAAAAAATCATATCCATTGTGAGCACCACATTCTTTTTCGAGAGGATGAGCTGAGAATTCAGAAAATGTATACTCTATGTACATAACTATACTGAACAAGCGTAACCGATACATACTTGGTTGAGCTCCAGTACCAACACCAAAGTATTTCGGATCAGAGATAGAAAATATACACTGAAACCTTATGAAAATCATTGAAACACTTACGAAAATCTCAAGAAATTGTCAAATTTTTCCTAACACCAAAGTATATCAGATCAGACTTATGGAAAGCTCAAGAAATTGCCAAAATTTATGAAATCTGTAAAAGATGATGAAGGGGGTGAATACATCTCTAGTGAAAGACCGATAAGAATTTCAATACAGCGTTTTTGGTTGAAGTGAAGAACCAAACAATTGCTGAAGGTATCAAGAATGTACAGAAACATGAATTCATTAGTCATATAACGAACAACATTGAAGCAAACCAACAGATTGAACTCTCTGTGTCCTAAACAATTCAATTTATAACACCAATTGGGCAATAATTTTCACCTGTTCAGTTGGCAAATCGTCTTGAAAATTGATTCAATACTCTCAAAGAATTCATAAATATCGGTGATATATTACTTTTGAGAGTTTCTGTAAAGATAATAAAGATATAGGAAATCAAAATATTCATATATTTGTTTTATGGCTATCAATATTGGAGGAATATCAGAAACCAGAGTTGGCGGTATTAACATTCATAAGGCTTATATTTTCGCAAAAAACGTGAAGCCTATGAGACCAAAATAACTGTTCTTTACTGAATAGGTTAGTGTTACGAAGTACTTTCACTCAGTGTTGAATGTCAAAATATTTTGGCCAGGGTTCACAGGTATGATATATAGATATAGCAGGTAGGTGTTATGAAAATTGCGCAAATTCGTTCCTTTGGGGAAAATACGAGCAGACTTCCATAACATTTATGAGAAAATCTTTACATTGTAACAGTACGTGCGAAAATAGCACCGATCAGAGTAAAAATTGAACAGAAATTCTCCACAAAAACACGCTTTCTGCTAAGAATGGCAATTCATTAGCAGAGTTTGATATATTTCACAGTAAAACTTAGTCAAAATATTCTGTATGATGGCTGGTGAAACAGACGTTTATGTAGTCCTAGATGAGTTGTTGAGGGGTCATTCCATTCTTGACAGTTGAGGTGTTTGGACGTGCGTTGTCTTCGAAAAATGGAAAAATTCATTATTGAAAAAGAAAATGTCAAGAAAAACCGATCATTCGGTGTTGAGGCACGCACAATTGATTTCAGAATCAGACCTGTGCCAGAGGGTGGCGAACCAGTAAGTTGGATAAAACAGGCTATCGAAGACATTGTGATGAGAGGGTTTCAAGATGTGAAACCAAATGACCACGTTGGATTCACCTTTGGATCAAATGAGCTCACAAATGGACAAGGTTGGATGAAATTCAAACTGGCATCAGAAGTTACATTTGATTATGTTTGGCAAACAATATCCTCAATCTACCAATCAAACTCGAAAGGAATGAATACCGAAACATTCACTTTGGGTATTATGACCGTAAGAAAACCAGAATGAAAAAGCTGCAATACTGTGATCAATATCGATTGAGATGTTTTGAAAATGCCACAAAATGACGAGGAAATACTACGAAAAACATTACAAATACATCGATAACACAAATTACTCTCTGGTGAATATTGAGTCTGCATTGGATACACTACACTTCCGAAGCCAAGGATATACCGAAAGAGGAGACATCGGCCCTGATTCAAAAATCTAGATAGAATTGTTATTCAAAATTTACAGTGAAAATACATGTAAATGTGTTGAGAATTGTGTGAATTTTTCTTTCCCAAAACATTTCTGCTAAAGTACCCAAAATTCTTCAGATTTGTAGCTATTTGTTGAGAAACCTTGAGCATCTTCCTTTCGAAATTCTGTGTATTTTCACACCAAAAAAAATAACAAATTATTTTTATGACGGGCATTGTTGAACGTTCGACTCCGAAACAATTACTGAATATTTTCATCACACGTATCTGGTATACTTCGGATTCGTCAACTATCAAATCCTTTCCAAGATGATCTGACACAGAACTCTTCAGATTCGTCTGTAATCCTTTCCAAGGTGATTTGACACAGAACTCTAATTTCATATTCGTCAAGTATCATATCCTTTCCAAGATGATCTGACACAGAACGCTTATTTCAGATTCGTCGACAATCGTATCCTTTCTAAGACGATCTGACACAGAACGCTAATTTCAGATTCGTCAACTATCATATCCTTTCCGAGTTGATCTGACACAGAACTCTTCAGATTCGTCTGCAATCCTTTCCAAGATGGTCTGACACAGAACGCTAATATCAGATTCGTCGACAATCGTATCCTTTCCCAGATGATCTGACACAGAACGCTAATTTCAGATTCGTCAACTATCATATCCTTTCCGAGCTGTTCTTACACAGAACTCTTCAGATTCGTCTGCATTCCTTTCCAAGATGAATTGACACAGAACTCTTCAGATTCGTCAACTATCATATCCATTCCGAGTTGATCTGACACAGAACTTTGAATTCAGATTCGTCAAGTATCATATCCTTTCCAAGATGATCTGACACAGAACGCTAATTTCAGATTCGTCGACAATCGTATCCTTTCCAAGATGATCTGACACAGAACGCTAATTTCAGATTCGTCAACTATCATATCCTTTCCTAGTTGGTCTGACACAGAACTCTTCAGATTCGTCTGCAATCCTTTCCAAGATGATTTGACATAGAACTCTTATTTCATATTCGTCAACTATCATAGCCTTTCCGAGTTGATCTGACACAGAACTCTTCAGATTCGTCTGCAATCCTTTTCAAGATGATTTAACACAGAACTCTAATTTCAGATTCGTCAACTATCATATCCTTTCCGAGTTGGTCTAACACAAAACTCTTCAGATTCGTCTGCAATCCTTTCCAAGATGATTTGACACAGAACTCTTCAGATTCGTCTGCAATCCTTTCCAAGATGGTCTGACACAGAACTCTTCAGATTCGTCAACTATCATATCCCTTTCGAGGAGATGAAATATTCAGAAAGTTCATGAAATGTATATTGGAAAACAAACAGTGACGGTTTTATGATACAAAAATTCTCGATTAAAATATGCTACGAATGTTCTACATATTGGACATTACAAGTGACAGGACAATCAGCACGGCACGTGTAATGCTCACACGGCATGGATAACACATCCATTAGAATATTGAAAGAATAAATTGAGAATATATTGAGAGTCATGTCTTTGAAATGTTCATTAGAGTTCACCTCAAATAATTTATGATGTACATATCAAACAATTTGTGAGGAAATGCAACAACCAAATGCAGAGGTGTAAAAACATAAGAATATGAGGTCGATTCAATCCAAAAGTACGGCAACTATGATATTCGAACGAAACACGCGATAAACTTATCAAAATCGATTATACGTTGAAACAAAATGAGAAATCTGGAAACTAAGTCCAGATCATGTAAAAGTCGAATACACGAAGGAGCATAATAATTCAGCTGGATACATAATGATCAAGCCTGAATTCCAAAATGAATCCAGCTAAGTCAGAAATATTGATTCAACAGAAACGAAAATTCTCAAAAAGATGCAATGGAAGTTCTACATATTTGACAATATTCACATGTCACAGAACAATCAACACAACAGGCAAAATTTTTACAAGACATGAATACTACGTTAATTCAATTTTCCGAACAGATTTTAACAAGTTATCCTGTGATCTATATTTGTGGAATTTTTGAGGTCGAATTCGGATTTTTGAGTTCCTAAAGTTGTCATTTATCATGATAAATTCGATGCTGAGTCCAAGCTTCAAGCAACCTCGGGTCGCAGTAGAACCATTTGAGTCGATCACTTCTGCCTGTATGAAAAACTCTACTTCATTGGGAAAATTTCATACTCATGAAATATCTGTGAACATGACTTGAACCGAAGAGATATATTCCAGTACCAAACATGAACAATGTGATATTATTCAACTTGATTTGAATAGACCACAATTGAGTCTGAAAATATGCAAAAATTCCGAATTAAGCAAGCAAAATTACAAGTGATAATGAACTGTATACGTGTAGAACATATAAACATAAGGTTGAATGAATCCAAAAGTTTTAAGGAGATTCGACAATTGCGCTAGTTGAACGAAACACATGACAAAGATATAAAAATCGACATGACGGATCATATCGAAAATTAATTATGACTGAATGCGATAGTTCAGTTTGGTACAAAAGAATCAATCCTTGACGTCTGAAATGGTTTTCAACAGCATTAATCAAGTCAAGACGAATACAAAGGACCATTAGAATACATGACAAACACAATTTTGAATGAAACAAGTCGTGAAACGAAGCAATAGCTCGAAATACATGTCAAATATTTTGAAAATCATACGTGAAAAAACATGCTAAAGTATCGAGTCTAGACGAGCGCAAATACGCATGGTGAATATATATCAAGCTCGAGCAATCATGCAAAACTCTAAATGAATCAAGTCCTGTTGATATAAATGGTCTAGATGAGTAAATAACTGTCATATAAAACCTATACTCCAAAGTGAACCAAGTCGAAATAAATGCCTGCAACCGAATACATAACAATTACATAGAAAACTCATCAAAATAAAACCTCAATTCCGGAATGGATCGATTTGAGACAGAAATATTCATCCTACTGAATGACAGTTCAGTCAAACGAACGCCAAAGATTACTTCATTCCTGCTGTATTACATGAACAAACTTATGAAAAAAACTGAGATTGAAAGTAATATTCTCGATAGTCCATCTGAGGGCTTGTGTGCGTAAATGAATACCAAAGTCCAGAGGAATGAAGTTGATCTATAGGGGTCATGATAAATATGCTGAAAAACAAACGATACAGAACAATGATTTCACCGAATGTCCTGCAAATGTACTAAAATCGAAAAATAATGATTTTGTCTGATGACCAGCAGATATACATAAATTAAATACATAAATTGAAAGAAATTATATCATCATTTGAAAGAACAAGTGTATATCTGAACAATGACACCACAAAGTTTATATTATAATATATGAGTATAAAAAAATTGTATTTGTCCTTGCGAATCGAGTCCTAACGATTGCAACTAGCTCACATATTGAGATTGTGAAATTCCATTGCTCAAACTAATACACACCAACCACACCGAGAATCGAATATAAATGACGGTATCAGTCGAGCAGAACAATCCGAAAATGCTTAGAAAATGTAGTTTCATCGGATGATCCCCTCAAAATCCATGAAATTCTGACGCTGAAATTGTACGAACTGTGTTGGATTGATGTAGGATGGATCCATCAAAGTTCAAATATCAAAAGGCATAACAATAAAAATGAATCGGGTTGTCTGAAATTTCCAATATTATTACATATCAAAACAAAAATACGTTAGTCGCATTTAACGAAGCGTTACACGCATTTAACGAAGCGTTAGTCGCATTTAACGAAGCGTTAGTCGCATTTAACGAAGCGTTGAAGGACGTTAGACGTATTGGGGACGGACGAAAACACGCATTTAACGAAGCGTTACACGCATTTAACGAAGCGTTAGTCGCATTTAACGAAGCGTTAGTCGCATTCAACGAAGCGTTGAAGGACGTTAGACGTATTGGGGACGGACGAAAACACGCATTTAACGAAGCGTTACACGCATTTAACGAAGCGTTAGTCGCATTCAACGAAGCGTTGAAAAACGTTAGACGTATTGGGGACGGACGAAAAATGTCAAGGTCGGTGATATGGTTTGAATATCGGAGGTCCCCAATACGTCTAACGTCCTTCAACGCTTCGTTAAATGCGACTAACGCTTCGTTAAATTCGTGTAACGCTCCGTTAAATGCGTGTTTTCGTCCGTCCCCAATACGTCTAACGTCCTTCAACGCTTCGTTAAATGCAACTAACGCTTCGTTAAATGCGTGTAACGCTTCGTTAAATGCGACTAACGCATTTTTGTTTTGATATGTGATAATATTGGAAATATCAGACAACCCGATTCATTTTTATAGTTATGCCTTTTGATATTTGAACTTTGATGGATCCATCCTACATCAATCTAACACAGTTCGTACAATTTCAGCGTCAGAATTTAATAGATTTTGAGGGGATCATCCGATGAAACTACATTTTCTAAGCATTTTCGGATTGTTCTGCTCGACTGATACCGTCATTTATATTGGATTCTTGGTGTGGTTGGTGTGTATTAGTTTGAGCAATGGAATTTCACAATCTCAATATGTGAGCTAGTTGCAATCGTTAGGACTCGATTCGCAAGGACAAATACAATTTTTTCATACTCATATATTATAATATAAACTTTGTGGTGTCATTGTTCAGATATACACTTGTTCTTTCAAATGATGATATAATTTCTTTTAATTTATGTATTTAATTTATGTATATCTGCTGGTCATCGGACAAAATCATTATTTTTCGATTTTAGTACATTTGCAGGACATTCGGTGAAATCATTGTTCTGTATCGTTTGTTTTTTAGCATATTTATCATGACCCCTATAGATCAACTTCATTTCTCTGGACTTTGGTATTCATTTACGCACACAAGCCCTCAGATGGACTATCGAGAATATTACTTTCAATCTCAGTTTTTTTCATAAGTTTTTTCATGTAATACAGCAGGAATGAAGTAATCTTTGGCGTTCGTTTGACTGAACTGTCATTCAGTAGGATGAATATTTCTGTCTCAAATCGATCCATTCCGGAATTGAGGTTTTATTTTGATGAGTTTTCTATGTAACTGTTATGTATTCGGTTGCAGGCATTTATTTCGACTTGGTTCACTTTGGAGTATAGGTTTTATATAACAGTTATTTACTAATCTAGACCATTTATATCAACAGGACTTGATTCATTTAGAGTTTTGCATGATTGCTCCAGCTTGATATATATTCACCATGCGTATTTGCGCTCGTCTAGACTCGATACTTTAGCATGTTTTTTCACGTATGATTTTTAAAATATTTGACATGTATTTCGAGCTATTGCTTCGTTTCACGACTTGTTTCATTCAAAATTGTGTTTGTCATGTATTCTAATGGTCCTTTGTATTCGTCTTGACTTGATTAATACTGTTGAAAACCATTTCAGACGTCAAGGCTTGATTCTTTTGTACCAAACTGAACCATCGCATTCAGTCATAATTAATTTTCGATATGATCCGTCATGTCGATTTTTATATCTTTGTCATGTGTTTCGTTCAACTAGCGCAATTGTCGAATCTCCTTAAAACTTTTGGATTCATTCAACCTTATGTTTATATGTTCTACACGTATACAGTTCATTATCACTTGTAATTTTGCTTGCTTAATTCGGAATTTTTGCATATTTTCAGACTCAATTGTGGTCTATTCAAATCAAGTTGAATAATATCACATTGTTCATGTTTGGTACTGGAATATATCTCTTCGGTTCAAGTCATGTTCACAAATATTTCATGAGTATGAAATTTTCCCAATGAAGTAGAGTTTTTCATACAGGCAGAAGTGATCGACTCAAATGGTTCTACTGCGACCCGAGGTTGCTTGAAGCTTGGACTCAGCATCGAATTTATCATGATAAATGACAACTTTAGGAACTCAAAAATCCGAATTCGACCTCAAAAATTCCACAAATATAGATCACAGGATAACTTGTTGGAATCTGTTCGGAAAATTGAATGAACGTAGTATTCATGTCTTGTAAAAATTTTGCCTGTTGTGTTGATCGTTCTGTGACATGTGAAAATTGTCAAATATGTAGAACTTCCATTGCATCTTTTCGAGAATTTTTGTTTCTGTTGAATCAATATTTCTGACTTAGCTGGATTCATTTTGGAATTCAGGCTTGATCATTATGTATCCAGCTGAATTATTATGCTCCTTCGTGAATTCGACTTTTACATGATCTGGACTTAGTTTCCAGATTTCTCATTTTGTTTCAACGTATAATCGATTTTGATAAGTTTATCGCGTGTTTCGTTCGAATATCATAGTTGCCGTACTTTTGGATTGAATCGACCTCATATTGTTATGTTTTTACACCTATGCATTTGGTTGTTGCATTTCCTCACAAATTGTTTGATATGTACATCATAAATCATTTGAGGTGAACTCTAATGAACATTTCAAAGACATGACTCACAATATATTCTCAATTTATTCTTTCAATTTTGTGATGGATGTGTTATCCATGCCGTGTGAGCATTAAACGTGCCGTGCTGATTGTCCTGTCACTTGTAATGTCCAATGTGTAGAACATTCGTACCATATTTCATTCGAGAATTTTCGTATCATAAAACCGTCACTGTTTGTTTTCCAATATACATTTCATGAACTTTCTGAATATTTCATCTCCTCGAAAGGGATATGATAGTTGACGAATCTGAAGAGTTCTGTGTCAGACCATCTTGGAAAGGATTGCAGACGAATCTGAAGAGTTTTGTGTTAGACCAACTCGGAAAGGATATGATAGTTGACGAATCTGAAATTAGAGTTCTGTGTTAAATCATCTTGAAAAGGATTGCAGACGAATCTGAAGAGTTCTGTGTCAGATCAACTCGGAAAGGATATGATAGTTGACGAATCTGAAATTAGAGTTCTATGTCAAATCATCTTGGAAAGGATTGCAGACGAATCTGAAGAGTTCTGTGTCAGACCAACTAGGAAAGGATATGATAGTTGACGAATCTGAAATTAGCGTTCTGTGTCAGATCATCTTGGAAAGGATACGATTGTCGACGAATCTGAAATTAGCGTTCTGTGTCAGATCATCTTGGAAAGGATATGATACTTGACGAATCTGAAATTGAAGTTCTGTGTCAGATCAACTCGGAAAGGATATGATAGTTGACGAATCTGAAGAGTTCTGTGTCAATTCATCTTGGAAAGGAATGCAGACGAATCTGAAGAGTTCTGTGTCAGAACAGCTCGGAAAGGATATGATAGTTGACGAATCTGAAATTAGGGTTCTGTGTCAGATCTTCTGGGAAAGGATACGATTGTCGACGAATCTGATATTAGCGTTCTGTGTCAGACCATCTTGGAAAGGATTGCAGACGAATCTGAAGAGTTCTGTGTCAGACCAACTCGGAAAGGATATGATAGTTGACGAATCTGAAATTAGCGTTCTGTGTCAGATCGTCTTAGAAAGGATACTATTGTCGACGAATCTGAAATTAGCGTTCTGTGTCAGATCATCTTGGAAAGGATATGATACTTGACGAATCTGAAATTAGAGTTCTGTGTCAGATCAACTCGAAAAGGATATGATAGTTGACGAATCTGAAATTAGAGTTCTGTGTCAAATCATCTTGGAAAGGATTACAGACGAATCTGAAGAGTTCTGTGTCAGATCATCTTGGAAAGGATTTGATAGTTGACGAATCTGAAGTATACCAGATACGTGTGATGAAAATATTCAGTGATTGTTTTGGAGTCGAACGTTCAACAATGCCCGTCATAAAAATAATTTGTTATTTTTTTTGGTGTGAAAATACACAGAATCTCGAAAGGAAGATGCTCAAGGTTTCACAACAGATAGCTACAAATCTGAAGAATTTTGGGTACTTTAGCAGAAATGTTTTGGGAAAGAAAAATTCACACAATTCTCAACACATTTACATGTATTTTCACTGTGAATTTTGAATAACAATTCTATCTAGATTTTTGAATCAGGGCCGATGTCTCCTCTTTCGGTATATCCTAGGTTTCGGAAGTGTAGTGTATCCAATGCAGACTCAATATTCACCAGAGAGTCATTTGTGTTATCGATGTATTTGTAATGTTTTTCGTAGTATTTCCTCGTCATTTTGTGGCATTTTCACAACATCTCAATCGATATTGATCACAGTATTGCAGCTTTTTCATTCTGGTTTTCTTACGGTCGTAATACCCAAAGTGAATGTTTCGGTATTCATTCCTTTCGAGTTTGATTGGTAGATTGAGGATATTGTTTGCCAAACATAATCAAATGTAACTTCTGATGCCAGTTTGAATTTCATCCAACCTTGTCCATTTGTGAGCTCATTTGATCCAAAGGTGAATCCAACGTGGTCATTTGGTTTCACATCTTGAAACCCTCTCATCACAATGTCTTCGATAGCCTGTTTTATCCAACTCACTGGTTCGCCACCCTCTGGCACAGGTCTGATTCTGAAATCAATTGTGCGTGCCTCAACACCGAATGATCGGTTTTTCTTGACATTTTCTTTTTCAATAATGAATTTTTCCATTTTTCGAAGACAACGCACGTCCAAACACCTCGACTGTCAAGAATGGAATGACCCCTCAACAACTCATCTAGGACTACATAAAGTCTGTTTCACCAGCCATCATACATAATATTTAGACTAAGTTTTACTGTGAAATATATCAAACTCTGCTAATGAATTGCCATTCTTAGCATAAAGCGTGTTCTTGTGGAGAATTTCTGTTTAATTTTTACTCTGATCGGTGCTATTTTCGCACGTACTGTTACAATTTAAAGATTTTCTCATAAATGTTATGGAAGTCTGCTCGTATTTTTCCCAAAGGAACGAATTTGCGCAATTTTCATAACACCTACCTGCTATATCTATATATCATACCTGTGAACCCTGGCCAAAATATTTTGACATTCAACACTGAGTGAAAGTACTTCGTAACACTAACCTATTCAGTGAAGTACAGTTATTTTGGTCTCATAGGCTTCACGTTTTTTGCGAAAATATAAGCCTTATGAATGTTAATACCGCCAACTCTGGTTTCTGATATTCCTCCAATATTGATAGCCATAAAACAAATATATGAATATTTTGATTTCCTATATCTTTATTATCTTTACAGAAACTCTCAAAAGTAATATATCACCGATATTTATGAATTCTTTGAGAGTATTGAATCAATTTTCAAGATGATTTGCCAACCGAACAGGTGAAAATTATTGCCCAATTGGTGTCATAAATTGAATTGTTTAGGACACAGAGAGTTCAATCTGTTGGTTTGCTTCAATGTTGTTCGTTATATGACTAATGAATTCATGTTTCTGTACATTCTTGATACCTTCAGCAATTGTTTGGTTCTTCACTTCAACCAAAAACGCTGTATTGAAATTCTTATCGGTCTTTCACTAGAGATGTATCCACCCCCTTCATCATCTTTTACAGATTCCATAAATTTTGGCAATTTCTTGAGCTTTCCATAAGTAAAAAATTTTCATAAGGTTTCAATGAATATTTTCTATCTCTGATCTGATATACTTTGGTGTTAGGAAAAATTTGACAATTTCTTGAGATTTTCGTAAGTGTTTCAATGATTTTCATAAGGTTTCAGTGTATATTTTCTATCTCTGATCCGAAATACTTTGGTGTTGGTACTGGAGCTCAACCAAGTATGTATCGGTTACGCTTGTTCAGTATAGTTATGTACATAGAGTATACTTTTTCTGAATTCTCATCTCATCCTCTCGAAAAAGAATGTGGTGCTCACAATGGATATGATTTTTTGTGTCGAATGAGCGTTGAGTGGATATAATTTTTCCTATAACACATTTTTCAAAAACACCCCGTATACAATGCTGTATACACTATACTATGTTACATTTTCCCAAACTTAATGCATAATTTCAAAGCTGACAATAATAATAATGATTATAATAATATATGTTTATTTCCCAAAAACAGTAATATAAGAATATAATAACATAACATATTTAAAAATGTATAAATGAAACAGTTCCAATAGAGTTTGTGAATATCATACACTGTAACGAATAAACATAGGTGATCCGCTGAAACCGAAGTTGTGCGCGGATTCATTATCATTTTTTGTAGTGCATTTTGAAACTTAGAGTTATATTGGTAATTTAGATCTATAAACAAATAAGGTATATTAATGTGCAGTAGTGGGAACAACACATCTTAAAAAAATAATAATAATAATAATAGATAAAATTTACATAAAATATAATTCAAACCTGAGTGTCTTATAATTCGAATTATAGGAGATAGATTTGTCAATAGATAAAATTATAAATGTGATAAAAATCTCTGGAATGTGAAGCTTCCTTTTCCATATTAGTGGAGTTAAAATTAATTTTTATTAGGTCTAATAATGTTTCCAATAATTTGCCTATCTATACTGTTAATATAACGTTTCAGTTTGTTCTTCATCAACTTCAATGAATTGCACTTCATTAGCAGGACCTTCATTTCAGCACCTAAGAAATTGAAAACCCGTGGTGCGATATATTTATGGCAACGCTGTCCCAGAGTTTTTTTTGACATGTTCGTCTTGACATTAAGATTTGTTTTTTGCCTCGGTGAATATCGATGATCCATTAAATTCAATTCTGTTCTATTTTTGAAAAGATAAACAACTATAGAAAAAAAGAAAATCTGTCTCACATCAAAACATTTAGCTTCCTTGTACAGATCGTTGGAAGGGTAAGTATAATCTTTTTTATGTATAATTTTGATGAAATATTTTTGCATCACATTCAATTTTTTCAGGTGGCTTTCTGCTAGTCCTCCCCATCCAAGGATTCCATATCGTAATCGGCTCTCAACTAATGCATAGTATAGAATATTTAGATGGTGAGTATATAGTATGTTACTTAGATATTTGAATTTATGAATGAGCTGTCTCAGAGTGGCTGATATGTTATAAACATGTACATCCCACCTCATATGTCGATCCAAGGTTACCCCCAGATATTTAATAGTATCGGTGTCATTTAGGATGATACTTTTTTCGCCATTGGGTATTTGTAAGGTGGTAAATTGTGGAAGGTTATTTTGGTATGGTACAAAGGGAATGAATTTAGTCTTCTCATAATTCACAGTCAGATATTTGTTGTTGAACCAGTTTAGGATATTTCCAAAATCACCTTCTATTTTATTTTTGAGATTTTGCCAACAACTTTCCTCATAAAAAACAACAGTATCGTCTGCAAAGCTTGTTATCTCTCCAGCACATTGCATGGTGAGTAAATTATTGATATAGATTATAAAGAGGAGTGGTCCAAGGACCGTTCCTTGGGGTACTCCCCAACTGATCATTTTAGGTGAACTTAAGTTGTTTCCAATTCGTACGCTTTGCATCCTGCGATCAAGATAGCTGTGGAATAATTCTAGAGATTTCCCACGGATTCCAATTTCATCCAAAGTTTCTAACAGTAGTTGGTGATTGACAGTGTCAAAGGCCTTCGAGAGATCTAGGAACACACAAATAGAAGGTCTTCCTTCATCCATACTCTTATATATTTTCGATGTCAAGTCCGCAATTGCATCCTGCGTACCTTTTCCTTGAAGAAATCCATACTGTTTATCGCAAAGCAGTTTGTCTTTGAATAGAAAGTTGGTTAATCTTTCCGTCAAGGTTTTTTCAAAGATCTTAGCTAAAGTAGTTATAAGAGAAATGGGTCTGTAATTAATAATTTGGGTTTTGTCTCCTTTTTTGTAAACAGGGGTCACAATTGCAGACTTGAACTCTTTGGGACATATGCCAGTCTCAAAAATTCTATTTATAATCCTTGAGAGTGGTGGAGCAATTTCTTCAGAAATTTCCTTTATCGTTTCTGCCCTTATATCATCATAACCGGGTGCTTTTCCACATTTGAGATTTCTTATTATTTCAATGATTTCATTTTCATCGGTTGGATTCAGAAAGATAGTCTTTTCAAAGTGTTTCGCCTTTGGTGGATTAGTGTTTGAAGTGGATATGTTTTCGGCGAGTTTTTTTCCGACATTTATATAATATTCGTTGAAAGCTTCTGCAATTTCTAGTTCAACTTCTGTGGCATTTTCCTCTGATGTTTCGATTTCTGTAATTGATAGTTCTTCAAACTGAGAACCACTCAAATCCCTAACAGTTTTCCATAAAGCTTTGGAGCTATTTGAATTGCGTTCAATTTTTTCAATGTAATAATCTTGTTTTGCTTTTTTTATTAATTTATTCAGATATCCGCGATATTTTATATATTCTTCCCTGTACTTATTGGGGTTCATGCGGAACTTCTTAAACAGTTCATTTTTATGATTTATAGATTTAATCAAAGCGTCAGTTATCCATAGTTTCCTTTTAACGTTTTTCCTTTTTATTTTTATGACTTTGGTATTTTGCGAGATTGCCTCCATCAGATTCATAATGAAACTTGATGTTGTGATTTCAATATCATCAGTTTCGCTTATTTCATCAAAGCTCCTGATTTCATCTCTCAGCTTTTGATAACATATATATTTCTTGTAATAGTTTTGTTCAGATTTTTTTTCTGTGTCTAGTGGTATTTGAAGAAATGTTGTGTAATGATCAGTTATTGAGGATTTGATAACGAAAGGCTTGCTTTTTTCACGTACCGTGTCGTGTCTAGATTTCAAGAATATGTGATCTATACAACTTTTGGTATTTTCCTGCACGCGGGTATAATTATTTATCATAGAGGTGAAATTGTATTCACTAAGTATATTGAGGTAGTTGAACATTATATCATCGTTTTTTTTAAATTTATATTCATATCTCCTACTAATATATGAGATCTAATCATACGTGTTTTGTTTTTTTCCAGGTACGACCTAAGACAGTCTGTGTACACTTCTACATCTGTCGCCGGTGGTCTGTAAGTGGCTGTTACTAGAATTTTTTCACCCTTTGACATGTCAACCTCCAACTCTATCAGATTATGGATATCTAACTTTACTATCTTAGATGTATATTTCAAATTACTCTTAATGAAGACTATAATCCCATCATTTTTATTGATATCTCCTTCACTATAGATAGTATTGTAGCCATCTAAATGGAATAATTTCAGATCACTCACCTTGAAAGTTTCCGTTAATACTATACAGTCCACATCCGTCCTCATTTTCCCGATCGTTATACTTAGCTCATCAATGTTTTTGTTAATACTTCGAATATTCTGTTGTGATATTTTGAATCCTCTGTTTGAACTTGTTTGTAATATATTGTGCAGTTCATCGAAGTTGTTACCATCTATCGTATTCACAGGTTCATAATTGAAATCTCTGATATAAGGGTCCATTCAAGAAAATATGTATTGAGAATTCTCAGAACTGACAGGCCTATAAATATATCATAAAATAGGACTTTATAGTGAATACATTTCAAGAGAGAAGATATTAACATCAGAACATAACAATTGGGGCGCATCAAGTGTTTATTTGAATTTATTTGTTCGATCGTTGGCTTCGTGTTCTTTCTTTCAAGGTAGGTCCACCAGCTATTTGTTTGAAAATCTTCTTATTTCCGATGATTTTGGGTGTGTTGTTATCAATAACAGCTTTCTTATTGTCTGCTTCTTTGGGATCTCCCTGTGTGATGGTTGTTTTCTCTGGAGATTCGGATTCTTTATCAGGATTTCTCAAATTTGGTGTTGAAGGAGCACTGTTTGTGTTGCGTTCAACAGAGTGGTCTAAATCCTCTAATTCTTCTACTGTGTAAACCCTATCGTTGACGTATAGTTTATTGCCTCTAATATAAGATCGATCAGCAGGTTCTTCTCTGGCTTTGTTCAAGTAGGTTCTCAGGATTCTATTTGTCCGTCTTTGTTCAAAAGTGAGATCGTTCGAGATGGTTATACCCGTACCTTTCAATTTCCTGCACTGCCTCAAAATCTCGAGTTTTTTCAAATAGGATTGGAATTCAATTTTTACAGGGGGTTTTTCTGTGCTGTTCAGGGGGTATATATTATTAAAATCAGTAACTCCTATATCAACTTCCAACAATGTCTTGAGTTTTTCACTCAGAGAATTTGATGAGTTCTCTCTGTTGTTTAAGCCAAATATTATAATATTGTTCTTCTTTGAATATCTTTCCAACGTCTCTACTTTATCTTTCAATGTTTGATTTTCTTCTTCAAGATGACGAACTTTTTGTTTCAGTTCTTCTACTTTCATCAAGAGTCTTGTTTCGGTAGCTTCAATAGCAGATTTTATTTCCTTCCTATTTCTTATCACTTCTTCCTTCAAACTTCTAATCGCATTTATTGAGTCCGATTCCATAGCTCGATGAGAATCAGTTTATGGCCAGCCTTAGATGTGGTCCTTTTTTGTCACTTGATTTCACAGCTGGGTAATTGTATTGTTGTGTTGTTTGAATTGAAATGTATTTTGAGTCAATATCTCTTATATTTTTTCTCTACTATTATTGTGGTTGATGCTTGTGTGATGTTATGGGTATTTTCAGTAATTAATTTCTGGTTTGGACATACCAAAAACGAATATTTGATGACAGTTCTCCACTACTCACTTTCATGTAAGTGCAACCACACACCACGTCAGTCACCATAACTTTTGTTTTATTCTACAACTGGCAACACCTCAATTCTTATGTTCCTTTCAATGAAACTTTTCAGTCTCAGATAACACATTCTGTTATCTTTGTGTGGGTGGGAATATCATTCTGTCAGCGAAACCGTATAGAGTAAAGATGTATCAAATTGTCCGCTGAAAATTTGCAACACATTTCAATTATTATTGAAGATAGCAATTTGAGTGGAATTTCTATTGTTTTTGAAGGAATATTAGTGCTGGTTGATACTTGTGACTGCTGTTTGTGTGTGTGGCTGAATAAAGCTGTGAACGTGGCTCCTAGGTAGTCTTGGGTCCCGGTCGGGGCTCTGGACAAGGGACGAGGGGGCTCAATGTGTGTCATGGGTGTGACTCTGCGGGTAATGTGACAGATGTTTGCTGTGTGGTTGGACTGGGGTGTATGGCTAGGGTGTGGTTGACAGAGTGGCATAGAATGTTAGGTTAGGTTAAACTGATAGATTCTTTGGTTTGTGACTGATGACAGATGTGACATTAGGGCTTTACAGATGTCAGGTTGAATAGCGTGGATGACAAATGATGGATGATTTGGCTGAAAATCACTAGGGTGTGGCTTGATAAATGATATAATGTTGGGTTAGGTTGAACTGATAGGTGACTTTTGGTGTGACATATGGCCAAACTTTACAGATGACAGATAACAAGGTTAAACAAAGCAAATGACTGGTAACAAATGATGGATGACAGTAGTTGACAAATTGGCGTGGCTTGATAGACTAGGGCGTGGTTGACAGAGTGGCATAGAATGTTAGGTTGAACTGACAAATATCTCTGGGCTGAATGCCTGATGACAGAGGCTTTAGCTGGGGATGACAGCTGATAGACGTTACGTATAACTAGGGCGTGATTTGAAATTATGCCAGATTACAAGGTTAAGTTGAACTGACAGATGTCTTTAGCTGGGGAAAATGTGACAGCTGATAGACGTTACGTATAACTAGGGCGTGATTTTTTTTGAAATTATGCCAGATTACAGGGTTAAGTTGAATTGACAGATGTCTTTAGCTGGGGAAAATGATGACAGATGTCTTCAGCTGGGAAAAATGACGACAGATGTCTTTGGGCTGGATGCCTGATGACAGATGGCTTTAGCTGGGGGTGACAGCTGCGTCTAGGGCGTAATTTGAAATTATGCCAGCAAGGTTAAGTTGAACTGACAGATGTCTTAAGCTGGGGAAAATGATGACAGATGTCTTTAGCTGGGAAAAATGACGACAGATGTCTTTGGGCTGGATGCCTGATGACAGATGGCTTTAGCTGTGGAAAATGTGACAGCTGATAGACGTTACGTATAGGGCGTGACTTTGGAATTACGACAGATTACAAGGTTAGGTTTATTTTGACAGTAAGAATGACTGATGACAGGTGTGACGTATGACTAGGAATTTACAAATGACAGCAAGGTAATGTTGGACTGACAGATGTCTTTAGCTGGGAAAATGATAGACGTATGGCTGGGACTTTACAGATTACATGGTTGTACTGACAAATGACCGGTGGCAAAAGATAGCCGTGGCTTTGAAATCACGTCAGATTACAAGACTAGGATGAAGTGACAAATGACTGATGACAGGTGTGACGTATGGGCGTGACTTGGCGAAATGTGCGATTTTTCCTCAGGGGGCTCCCGACCATAAGGGCTCATCGTGACTTTGACGCAGGGACTTGGAAATTTGGACCACACCGATTTTGAGGTTATCTTTTCATGGTTAACCTTCCGTTTTAGACTTTGACCCAGACGGGGGCCTCGACGAAGGCAACACACCGTTCTTTCATGCCTTTTGTTTTTGACCCTCAGAGGGCCCCCGACCAAGGCTTAGGGCTCCAGACCATAGTGATAGATGAGTGCCAGGACTTGGAAATTTGACTGGTGAGGGCTCGATATGTTGGGCGCCATTCGAGGAGCGTTCCCCCTCGATTAGCTGTATCATACTTACCTATACACACTTGAAATTAATTTCCTCGCTAGCGCAGTGTTTGCGTCTAGGTCTCTCATGCTGATCGGCCCGGGTTCAATCCTCAACATCGGAAGTTTTTTATTTAGGTCGACCTTGGCACCGGGCTACGTCACGGCTCAGTCACATGGGTGTGGTTGGCGCGAGTTTATGGCGCGGGCGCATGGCGCGATGACTTGGAGTGTAGGCTTGGCGCGGTGCTCATGTGGGTGACGTCATACATTTGCGCGGGCTCTGGAGTGTTGAGGTTATGGACCACTGCGCTGGCGGTGCGCTGAAGCCGCGGGTGACGTCACGAGCCAGCCGATATTACAGGGTTCTTCTATACCGGCAGTGACGTCACGTCTAGAGGGTGCTTTTGGGTTTTATATGTTAATCAAGTGTCTGGGGGTCTGCCTGAGGTACCGGGACTTCTACTCCCCTATTTGACCCTTTTAGCTTATATATCCGTTCAAACACCGGGTCATTTGCTTGGAGAGTATGCATGTACAACATTCGTGTGAACATCTTATAACACGAATTCAAGCATGGTATCGGTCTGTAATTCTTAGGATTCGACAAAGCTCCGTTCTTCGGGATTAGCACGGTTCGTCCCTCGACAAACCACTCCGGAATCAGCTGCTCTCCATTCAGCCAAGAACTGAATATTCTAGCCAAATGGTGGTGGGTGCTCGATAACCTTTTCCACCAATAGTTATTGAGGCCATCAGAGCCTGGAGCAGCAAAGTTCTTCGAACCCTCAAGAGCTCTCCGAACTTCGTCCGTGGTTACCGGTTGACGCAGTATTTCGGGCTCAGGCTGTTGAAGCCTTCTACAAAAAGCTTTAAACTGCGTCAGGGCTGGAGTGTCTCGGTTGAGTGGTTGCGGATGCTCGTAGATACTTTTCCAGAAACATTCCACCCAATCAGCGGCCGGCGGATCATCCACAACACGCGGAGGCAATTGGAATAGACGAGAGGGTTTTTCGCGGATCTGTTTGTTCTCTGAGAAAGCCCTCGCCCGCCTTACTAGTGACTGTTTTGGAGTCACCAGCATTCGTATTCTCTCGAGGTAATGCTGCTTGATGGTGAGCAGCACCCATCGATTCAATGTGTGATGGGATCTCTGCAATTTTGCAGCGATTTGCCGCAGTACGTGTGTAAATGGTCTATGAGCCGCTAAGTAGTCCATTTCACATTGGATACGAGACGCGGGTTGTCTCGTCAACTTGATATTAGCCTCCATCTTGTGTATGTGCTGTTCATGCTTCCTAGTGGGGTCGAAGGGTCTGTCACCCCCTTCTCTTCCAGAAAGAGCCTGAAGAGAGTCATACAGGCACAGTTGATCTGCCAGATGTCGGCCTCTTTTGTAAGGGCACTACGGACCTCTGCATCCACTCGGGACAGTTGGTCTGGCCTGAGGATGCATCCTCCGGGTCCCGATGTTCTGGGTTATTATTATTATTACTATTATTATTTGACTGAATAAATGTAAATATTGTTCCTTTTTCATAACTACGGTAACGTTACTTATGTCAGATGAAGTGAGGATTAAATTAGGGTTTTCTTTTAAAAACGTTTTGATTTTGTGAGAGGATTATGAAAGAAAGATGTTTGTTGGGGATTATGTACGTGATTGGTGATGATGTTTGCCCCTTGCCACAGCAATCCTTCTAAGTGAATGGTCTGAGATAGTGGATGTGATATAATCTGCTAGAATATTTTTGGAAGGAATATATTTTCCCACCAATGGTTCAATGCTTGATTTCTGGCCTTAGACCAGAAAAAATTAAGAAACATTTTTAGGAATTGAAGTGTTAGATAATTTTTTTACCATCTAGGGTTCGTTTTAATTTTTGTTTGGGAATCTATATGTTCTAAGTTATTTGTTATATCAATATTTTTAATTTTCAATCTATGAAAAGGTTTGTTGTAATCGCGTAATTGTTTTCTGAAGATATTTTGAAAAGGGAGGTTATTAGTATGTGAGACCATACTCCTACTTAGTGATGTCGAAGCAGACTTCAACTGAGTTTGTGGTTTGACGGAATTTCAATATTCAATAGTTTCACCCCTAACCTGTAATTTTCATTCTTGAAATTTTGGTGAAATTCTTGTCGAAGCAGAAGGTTTTCCACTGGCCTGGTGGTGGCTGTTATATCTAGAAGTAGAACGTTGATTTTTCACAATGTACAAAAAATATTCTTCTGTTTATTTCCTTTTGACGATTTCATCTTCGTCTTGGACCAACGTTTCAAAACTTGTACTACTGTGTCACTGAATGTGGCAGCGATGATTTGGTAGAACCCGATGTCGGTAGAAGAGAGGATGGGTAGTCGTTGATGACTAGTTAGGAATAGAACCAGTGAATAGTGGGGCTTTTGCAGCAATTAAAACAGTACTCTTCAAAGCAAATCCAAGCCTTCGGAAATTTCATTAGTCTTCTCCATCATCAGGAAAGCTATGAATTGTAAGTGATAGTGGTTGTATTAATAAATAATGACTGTTGAACTTACAACTTTGGTGAGGATGCATAATGAGATGTTACAATGAAATATTATGCCCATAGTGTCGAGTGACATAAATACAGCACAAAATGGATATTTGGTGTATGACATTGATACAAATTCGTTGGAACCAGTTGAAACTTCAATATTAATAATAATATGAAAAATAATCATGTGCACCTGTTGCATGAGGTTCAGCGGGGACTGACAGACAGTTGACATGACATCTGACGGCGACAGTGGTGTCGCTGGATTGTTTCCAACTCCTCTCAGTGTCAGGATCATGAGGACTGTGTATCAACCTGTGAGAACAATCTGAATATTGTGGTTGAATCATGAAATATTGATTGAGTTACCAAGTTATGTAAGAGAGATTCATTTTAATTGACTGCATTTATGATATTGATGAAAACATTTCAATTTGTTGAAACATTGATTGAGAATCCTCTGAGTAGATTTCTGTCCAACGTCAACAAGTAGGAATATAAATCACTGAGGAGATTGATATCTGTTTTTTGTTAATGCAATTTGTGTCTTCTGCGATGAACGCCATCTCCAAAGGATACCTTTCAGTTAAATGACTTTCACTACCTAAGATTTTCACTGCATCATAATTCATATGGTGGTCTTTCTTGTTGACATGTTCTGCTAGGTCACAACGATCAAAGAGTAGTCAACAATCGCTTTTGTACGAAGTTTTTCTAGCCCCTGAAGATCTTGAAGTCTGACCAACATACTTCATGTTGCAGGATAGACAAGGGATACTGATGATCACATTCGTTCGAGAAAGGAGAGGAAGTTGGTTTTTGACTTTGGAATGAATTGTTCTGATTATCAGGACAGATTTATTTGAAATTCTGATTCCTTTTGAACCTTGAAAAACTCTACGTTGCTTGGCAGTGATCTCCTTGATAAAAGGTAATGAACTGAAAATCGAAGGTTGTGGAGAAACATCATTTCCATTGTTATTTGTTACTATTTGTTGAAGATTTGGTAAAGGGGTTGGATTTATGTTAATGTCCATTATGGATGAATGGTTGAACGAAATATTTTTCACCATCTTAGAGGTGTAATAAGTCACTATGAATAAGATTAAAAGGATTCCGAAATTTTTTTTTGTGAAATTTGCTGTCAGAGATTTTCAGCATTCTATTTTTCACCTGTTTCACCAGGTTCACTTTCATCGAGTGTTTGTGATAAGACCAGTAGTTGATATGTCATCCTGAGCTACAAGGTTTTCTATACCAATTTACAGAATTTTGTTTTCTGACGTTCGTATGAATCTTGTGTCAAGGAGTGATCACGGTCTTCTCTTTCCATCGTAAATTATATGATCGGGTCATTACTGTTGGAAGTGCTGAGTAGTTCTTCAGTACAGTCTGCTGGTAATGCAACTATAATGTCAGCAACATATTTTTTCAAGAAATAAAATCTGAAGGACAAAACTGGCAGAACTGTATCCAACAAGTGGGGAGGATTGCAAAACATATTTTTCTCATGATCTTCTCACAAAGTACAAACGTTTTTTGAAAGAAAACTCTCATTCAATCTTCACTTTATCTGACGAAGGTTACCTTACCGTAGTTATGGAAAAATAACTATATATACATTTATGTGATCAAATAATTAACAATAACTACTAATACATACAACTTAATAAGGGTCCTACAAATTCTGTAAAAGAAAAGCTAACGCACTTATTGAATCATTGAAAGATTGTTATCAGATTGATGAAGTGATGAGGAAGAAGCTGGCTTGCTACAGCAGTGGTTCTCCATAGTTCTGAGTCTTTTCCAAGATACATAAACCAACTTTATCTGTGAGACCGATAGTTGCCTCCATAGGATCTCCTACCGAAACAATTGCTGCTTTCCTCACAAATATCTTGACCAGAGCATATGGATGACAATGAGTACTATATAAAAGATTTGTTTTAAGTATCCAATGAATTCAATAACATGTCACTTTCTTCAAACTATGTTCTGGCTAGCTTGGACGTGGTTCTCCTCTTTAGCAATGTTTACGTGGAAACTTGTATAAGAGCTACCCACAAAATGTGGAATAGCATCAATCTTCATTGTTATATCTCCAAAGATAATTTCATTAACTTATTTCAATTCCTCTTCGACAATAACATATTTCTCATTCAATAATACTATTTTTAAACAAACCTGTGGAACACCAATGGGTGCTTAAGTTTCACCAATTTTGGCTTCTTACGTTATGGATGACTTGTTGGACACAGTTTTACCAGTCTTGTCCTTCAGACCTTATTTCTTGAAAAAATATGTCGACGACATTATAATTGCATTCCCCACAGACCGTACTGAAGAGATTTTCAGCAGATTCAACAGCTTCGACCCGTTCATTCAGTTCACGATTGAAACAGAAAATCATGATCACTCCGTTCCGGTCCTTGACACAAGACTTATACGAACGCCAGAAGACAAAATTCTGATTGATTGGTATAGAACTACTGGTCTTATCACAAACACTCGATGGAAGTGAACCTGGTGAAACAGATGAAAAATAGATTGCTGAAAATGTCTGACAGCAAATTTCACAAAAAGAACTTTGATATTCTTCAAAACTGATTTATAGAACATTATCACCCCTCTAAGATGGTTAAAAATATTTTGTTCAATCATTCATCCATAATGGACATTAACATAAATCCAATTCATGTTCCAAATCTTCAACAAATAGTAACAAATAGCAATGAAAATGATGATTTTCCACAACCTTCGATTTTCAGTTCATTACCTTTCATCAAGGAGATCACTTCCAAGCTACATAGAGTTTTTCAAGGTTCAACAGACATCAAAATTGCAAATAAATCTGTCTTAACAATCACAATTCATTCCAAAGTGAATGACAAACTTCCTTCTCAAACGAATGTGATATACAGCATCCCTTGTCTATCCTGCAACATGAAGTATGTTGGTCTGACTTCAAGATCTTTAGGGTCTAGAATAACTCATTATTATACTATTATTATTACGTCAGTGATAATCTCTCATGGAAAAACAATGTGAGAACGATCGCAAATGGTGCTAACCAGAAACTTGGATTTCTATTTCGTTCGAAGAAATACCTCACTTCTCGTCAGCTTATGATGATCTACAAGGCTCAGATACGACGTTTCTTCGAATATGGTTCTCATATGTGGAGTTCGGCACCAAAACATTCATTGAGGATTCTCGATTCTATTCAGAGAAAGGCAATCCATTTTGCTGGTGATTCTCCGCTCACAGACTTGCTCACTCCATTGGAACATCGTAGAAGGGTCGGGGACGACATGCCTTGAAATATGATTCTGTAACGTCTTTTCCTCGCGTTAACAATATCCAGCGCCCTCTACCGGTACGGACGGTACCTCGGGCGCCAGCTTGTGCGTTATAGTGTCACGAAGCACCACTACTCCGGGCAGCTGCAGTGAAGAAACGGCAATCCAGGGGTCTGCGTGGTCTAGACAATGGCAGTGGCCAGAAGGTCAGATTTTACTTGACCTTGCTGGGTTCCTAACCTGTTTACCGGCTGCTAATATTGATAGATCTAATAAATGAAACACCAATTATATTTTATTTATATATTATAAGTAACGGTAGAAGAATTTTACTACTCTCTGAGCGAAGTACACCTTGAGTAAAGCAAGCAGGGAGAGGGGCGTGCAACGAAGTTAGTAAAATAAAGCGGTGGAGGGGCGGTTCTACGTAGTTAAGCTAGGGCGGCGGAGATGGGGACATGCAGCGGTAACGTTAAGCAATACAAAGCAAGCGGAATTAACAAGCGGGGTCGGTTAGCAGAAGCTCTACGGAAATCACTCAGTGGTAGCTGTCAACTCGAGTTTGTATTGTACGAATCGTATGCGTCACGACGGCCTCGATTTCGGTACTCGGCGGTAAAGGAAAAAGGCCCAAGTGATAAGAACCACAAAGGACCTGATTCACAGAGACACAGCTCCAAGTGGTAAGAACCACAAAGGAACCGAAAAATAGGAAGAAGAAAAAGCCAGCAGGTCCAAGTGGTAAGAACCACAAAGGACCCGAAACTGTGAAATAACGGACAGACGCGTATCGCGAATCACGACTTTAGATGGCGACGGACAGGACGTCCTAAACCAAAGTGGTACGAACCACAAATGGCCCGAACGTTAACAGAAAGCAGGTCCAAGTGATAAGAACCACAAAGGACCCGAAAGAAGAAGGAAGAAAAAGACAGCAAGTCCAAGTGGTAAGAACCACAAAGGACTCGAAACTGTGAAATAACGGACAGACGCGTATCGCGAATCACGGCTTTAGATAGCAACGGACAGGACGTCCTAAACCAAAGTGGAACGATCCACAAATGGCTCGAACGTAAATAGTAAGCAGATCCAAGTGATAAGAACCACAAAGGATCCGAAAGAAGAAGGAAGAAATAGACAGCAAGCCCAAGTGGTACGAACCACAAAGGACTCGAAACTGCGAAAGAACGAGTAGAACACTCCCGACGCGTATCGCGGATCACGACTCGAGGTGGCAACTAACACTTCAAACTCCACTAACTTCACCTTCGGTACACTACACACTGCACGGTCGGTATACTGATCACTATTCGTCGGCTGGCTTGGCGTGGCTGCTGCTGGTGGTCGCGGAAACAAACTGAATTGCACGTCTGGCGCTATGAGGTATCTCGACTGTATCCCTTCCATGCATCTCCCCACTCGCCGTATCTCTCGGCGCCGGTCATTGCAGGTCCATTGAGCGGCTACGGCTTAGCATGTGGGGTAGACCAGGAGATATCCTGAGGGTTCACGCGCCGGAAATAGTGAGCGGGTTCACTTCGCGCTATCCTATCGAGTATTTTCCAACAAGAACGGTATTTTTATGTTAAGAAATAACCAAGATATAAATATAGAGGAACATTTGATACTTAGCTTTTATATGCAAAATAGTAACTTCGTTACACACCCTTCCCACTTCGGGAAAAAAAAGAATACATACCTATCTATTATTACTTTTTTTTCAACCATAAAATAACCCTAACTAAACGGTAAAGAAAAAAAGAATGACCCAATCGGTCTCCAAAAAAAATGTATATTCCCTAAACATTACCTTTCCCTTAAATTTCTATATCCTACGGACAGGCAGGCGGCCTCCCTGACTAAAACCTTTATTGAGGTTGGCTTCACCTGTTACAAACCTTCAAATAATAAAAAGACGGCGGTCCGGAGGCTGATGACGGTGGACTGCCAACTGGGGGCGGTGGTCTAACGGCTCGTGGTGGTTAACTGGCGGCGGGTAGTGGTGCACCAGCGGGAGCAATCCTTGCTTTCAATCCAACCGCCACCGGTCGGGTTGCTATCCGGGCTGGCGAGCCCTCGGTCGGTCGGACGAGGCGGGCAGCCAGGTCTTTGGCCAGAACGCGGCAAATCCGCATTCTGGCCGTTTCGGTTTTCACCCGCCTTCTCCCATCCCCTCCTGGTGATATCAGGACGGGTGGTAGTGCTGCGCCCTTGGGTGGTTCTCCTGGCAAGCGTTTTGACATTGGCTGTAATAGAGAGGGCGGTTAGGGAATTCGGTGAGTCGGAGGGATGCATTGGTCGCAAATCTTTAACGTGAACTCGTAAGAGCTTCTTGCCGGTTCGGGACTTGAGATCGTAAACCACCGGGGAGATTACGCGAATTACGGTATATGGCCCCGAATACTTAGGTGCTAGTTTTGCTGCAAAGCCCTTTTCACCGGAAGATAAATGGTGTTCTCGTTTCATAACCTGGTCTCCCAGGTGGCACCTCCACTGCCTGTGACGCAAGTTGTAGTGGCGGCTTTGACCGGTGAAAGCTTTGGCTAGGTTTACGCGCACGAGATCGAAAGTATTCCGAAGGAACTGTAATCGTTCGGAGTGTTCGGCGGTTTGTTCCGGGAAAGTTTCATTATCATCTGGATCATCGTCAACGCTGGTATCCCGATATATTGCTATCGGTACTTCTAGTTCTCGGCCGAAATTTAGGAACGCCGGAAAGTGACCAGTGGAGTCGTGGCGGGCGGTGTTCAACGCAAAAGTGAGCTCAGGCAGGTGCTGGTCCCAGGTGCGATGGTCGTTTTCACAGAACTGGGCAATCATCGTCTTGAGGGTTTTATTCGTGCGTTCTACGGGATTGGCCTGAGGGGTGTAGGGCGGTGTGCGGCGGTGAGATATAAAGAGGTCTTTTAGCAGGTTTTCAAATAGGTGGCCGGTGAACTGGGTACCATTATCACTTATAACGGTTTTAGGGCACCCAAAACGCATGATCACTTCTTCATATAAGGCTTGAGTGACGGCTTTAGCGGTCGCGCTTCGGATCGGTCGACATTGCACCCACTTTGTAAAGCGGTCTTGGAGCACCACCAGGAATCGGTTACCTCGACGGGATCGAGGGAGAGGTCCTACCAAATCTGTGCTTACACATTCCCACGGGTGCCTGTTGGTTGATGGCTGCATCATACCAGGGGGTTTCATCTGAGACGGTTTGTATTTCTGGCAAGACATGCAACCTCGGACGTATTTCGCGATGTCACGGAACATCCCCGGCCAATAATAACGGTTTGCGGCCCGAGCGATGGTTTTAGCAATCCCCAGGTGACCGGCAGTAGGCTCATCATGTGTCTCTTTCAGCACAGACGGACGTGCCGACAGAGGAACACACAGCTTCCACGGATCGGACAGTTCCGGGTCGACAAGGTTTGCTGCATCCCAGAAAGGGCGGTGGGGTCCTTCATCACCTCTTCCATACGGCGTTTGTACCATGAACAATGTTCCCAGGAATCATCAACGGTTATCTCCATGCAAGGATTATCGGTCTCTGCTGGCAAAGGCTCTCGTGACAGAGCGTCTGCTACTTTGTTTGTTGCACCGCGACGATACACTATGTCGAAGTCATATTGTTGAAGGAACATGCTCCATCTTGCTAGCCGTCCTGCTGGGCTCTTGATCGAGTGGAGCCAACGGAGTGACTGGTGATCTGTCATTACAGTGAAACGGTAACCTTCCAGATAGGGGCGCATTTTCTCGATGCCCCACACAATTGCAAGACACTCTTTCTCGGTAACGGAGTATGACCGTTCGGGACCAGTCAGTGACCGGCTTGCGTATGCAATGACGTGTTCGCCGGTATCCATATTCTGTGTCAATACGACTCCAAGTCCATTGTCAGAAGCGTCGGTCTGAAGAACGAAAGGCTTATTGAAGTCTGGGCATGCCAGTACGGGTGCTTCAGTCAGGCATTTCTTCAGAGATTGGAAGGCTTCTTCCTGTGCGGTCTCCCATCGCCATCGGTACCCCTTTTTCAATAAGCGGTGGAGGGGTGCAGCGATATCCGCAAAGGATGGTACAAAACGACGGTACCACGATGCCATTCCTAAAAATCGTCGAAGGTTACGGACATTGGAAGGGGGAGCAAGTTTCACAATTGAATCCACTTTCTCTGGGTCGGTGCATATCCCAGCAGATGTAACTAAATGACCCAGGTATTTGAGTGATCTCCTCCCGAAGGAACACTTCTCGGGATTGATGCGCAAGTTAGCTGCACGCAGTCGGCGGAACACTTCACGTAGATTTTCGAGGTGTTCGTCAAACGTGTCTCCCAGGACAATTATATCATCTAGATACGCAAAACATCGGGGCTTCATATCCGGGCCAATTACTCGGTCCATGAGGCGCTGGAAAGTGGCATAACGCGGAACTGGTACAACCCTCGGCCTGGTATAGTGAAAGCAGTAAGTAATCGGTTTACTATCCTCGGATAACGGTATTTGCCAATAACCTTGTTTGAGGTCTATGCTCGAGATGTAACGAGCTCTTCTCAACTTATCTAGTACGGAGTTGATGAACGGAAGGGGGTAGGCATCTTTCATGGAAACGGCATTGACTTTCTGGAAATCGATACAGAATCGAGGTTTTCCATCCCTCTTACGGACGATGACCACCGGTGAACTCCACGGACTAGAAGAGGGCTCTATCATTCCTTCCTCTAACATTCGGTCAACTTCGGTATTGATAATTTCCTGCATCCGGGGATTCTGCAGACGGTATCGTTGTTTAATCGGTTCAGGGTTGGAGAGGCGTATAGTGTGTTGGGCTAGCGGTGTCACACCACGTATGTGTTCGAACGGTCGTAGTTCAACCTCCAAAAATTCCTTGAGTCGCTTCTCCTCCTGCGGACTGAGTGAGAGGGTAGTATCGGCGGTAAGAGTTCCAATAGGGCTGCATGGTTTCGCTTGAAGTTCCGGTTGGATTATACGGTCCCCTATACGAATTTCCCCTGTCCCGAGATGAAGCGAAAATCCTCGGCGGCGGAGTATATCCGTACCTACTACCATATCAGAGGAGAGCCCTCGTATATGCCCGAAGGTCTCGGTGAATCGTAATTCCCCTACAGAGATTTCGGCCTGGTAAGAACTGGGAACATGAATAAGCTGTCCATTAGCCAGCCTAGCGGATCCTGCTGCTATTTCTATTTTTTTCAATCCTAATATCCGCCACTGATTTACGACGTCATCTCCTATATATGAGTTCGCTGCTCCAGTGTCGATTAGGGCCTGTACGGTGCCTCCGGGCAATGCAACAATTATATGTGGTCGGTTGTCGGAATATTCAACGGCCAACGGAGGTGAGGCTACTTGTTTCGGATGCTGATCTGGCCTCACATCGGTACAGCACCCATCTAGTTTTCCGGCCTTTGACATGGACAGTCTCGTGACATTACGCCTTCTCTCTTGCAGCGAGAACAGAACAATTTTGCTGGAGCGTGGCATTGTCCTCGGAAATGACCAGTCTGTCCACATCGCCAACATTCACGGGAGGATGCCGGAGCTGAGGTTGAGGGGAGGTTAGGAGGGCCTCGGCTGCTCGTCTCGCGGTTGTGTTCAGCTCTTTGGTCAACTTCCATCGGTCGTCGGTCAACGTCTAGCGGTCGTCTGTCACCACCTGGCGGTCGTCGGTCGGAGTCTGCAGGTCGTCGATCAGCTCCTGGTTGTCGAGAAGATGCCTGTTGTCGGTTTCCAGAGAAAAATTGGACGGAGTGGTCCAATTCTGCTTTCAATAGTTCATACTCCCGAACAACGTTCGCGAAGGTCGCTATGTCACTGAAGTCACTACGGCGGATCTGTTGTCGGTATTCTGGTCTGAGGTTGCGGTATAACCACTGTAACTCCTGGACGGCTGAAATTCCTCCGTGGCGACGTATGAGTGTCTGCAACTCGGTGATGTACTGGGCAGCCGTTTCATTCGGTTTCTGGAGCCTTCGCCCAATTGCTGCTTCCAAGTCCACCAGGTAGTTAACTGGGAAGAAGAAATTTCGAAAATCTGTTACGAAGTTTGCCCATGTCCTCCAGGAGTTCCGATTGTTTCTGAACCACATGGCCGGCATATCTTCTAACAGCTCGGGCATGACTGGGAGAAGATTGTCTGGATTGATTCCTTGAGCATCGCAGATGTCCTCTAATCTCTCCAGAAAAGCGGCCGGGTCTCCTTTCCCATTAAAACTCACTTTCCAATCATGTACTTTCATGTGGCTGTTCGGCATGGCTTGTGAAAACGGGAGTGACGGCGGTACTGTTGACCGAAGGGAACACGGTGCTGCATACTGTTGTGAAGATGGTAGTGACGGTAGGGAATACGGTACGGCATTCGGTAATGACGGTGGGAGCGACGACGGTACGGAAAACTGTTGAATTGACGGTTGAGACGACGGTACTGAAAACTGTAGGAATGAGGACGGTACGGCTGACGGTAAGGCAGTAGGCAGAGAAAGTGGCAGCGATGGTTGGTATGAATACAGTTATGAAGACGGTGCTGTAAATTGTAGCGATGACGGCAGGAACGACGGAGCTGCTGACGGTACTGAATATGGTAATGTGAGGGGTACGGAAAGAGGCAGTGATGGTGGAAGGAAGGACGGTAGTGAAGACGGTAATGAACACGGTACTCCTGTGTAGACTCCACCAGTCGAATATGTTGTCCGCCCGTTAGTCCCCTGGCTGAGAGTCGTGTTGAGATAGGTGGACGACACGGTCGTGGTAGGGGTAGTCGTTGTGGACGTTGTTTGGACCACTACATTCCCAGGTGGATATAGGTACGGCGACGTCATCAAAGGTAACGGTGATGATCGACCTTCTCGTAAAAATTTCACCAGTCGTTTCCTTTGTTCATCTACGGTCCCAGGAACTTCTAAACTGAATTTTTCTAATTCGGCCTCCAAATCTTCTTTCCGTAGACGGTAAACCCAGCTAACTCTGACATCACTCGGTTCTGTTCCTAGGTTCGTCTCCTTCAGAAGTTCTTCGTCGGAGGAGTTTCCCGATTCCCTTCCTGATCTAGACATAGTTTCACGGATATAGTTCACCTTCGTATCAGCGGTTCTTTAAAAATGTCTACTATTTTTTACTCGGGACTTGGGTATCTCGGAAATAGTTGAAGTTAGCGTCAAACGGATAGCGTATTTCGCTTCAGCGACCCCAAAAACCTATTAAACGAGGTGTCTTTCGATGATCTATCTCAAAATTCAAAAAGTAGAAAAATCTGTCAAAATGACAGGTCAGCGGATTCGATCGAATTCGGTTGATTTGGGTAAAATCGACCCTCAGGAAGCGTTTTGCACTGGTCTCAAACGTCTAGAACGTCGGATTCAAGTTGATCAATTCCTAGGACGTTTTCAACACTTTTCCTAAATTCAGCAGCCTGAATCCACCACGAAAAGTCTTTTTCCAGTCTCCTATACGGTTGTCACGTGAACGGTCACTCCCAGCGGCTCAACGTTGATTGCAATCGCTTCGTTGACCCCAAAAACCTATAAAACGATGTGCCACTTGGCGTCCTAGCTTCAGAACAACAAACTTCCAAAATCTTTCGAAAAAAAAAAAATCACACGTCAGCGGTTTCCAACGGATTTCGGTTATTTCCACACTTCGGAGTATGTTTTAGTTGGTGTTCTCCTCGGTCACGGTACAGTATTAAAAAAAAACGGTCCCTGCTCGGGCGCCAATTTGTAACGCCTTTTCCTCGCGTTAACAATATCCAGCGCCCTCTACCGGTACGGACGGTACCTCGGGCGCCAGCTTGTGCGTTATAGTGTCACGAAGCACCACTACTCCGGGCAGTTGCAGTGAAGAAACGGCAATCCAGTCTGCGTGGTCTAGACAATGGCAGTGGCCAGAAGGTCAGATTTTACTTGACCTTGCTGGGTTCCTAACCTGTTTACCGGCTGCTAATATTGATAGATCTAATAAATGAAACACCAATTATATTTTATTTATATATTATAAGTAACGGTAGAAGAATTTTACTACTCTCTGAGCGAAGTACACCTTGAGTAAAGCAAGCAGGGAGAGGGGCGTGCAACGAAGTTAGTAAAATAAAGCGGTGGAGGGGCGGTTCTACGTAGTTAAGCTAGGGCGGCGGAGATGGGGACATGCAGCGGTAACGTTAAGCAATACAAAGCAAGCGGAATTAACAAGCGGGGTCGGTTAGCAGAAGCTCTACGGAAATCACTCAGTGGTAGCTGTCAACTCGAGTTTGTATTGTACGAATCGTATGCGTCACGACGGCCTCGATTTCGGTACTCGGCGGTAAAGGAAAAAGGCCCAAGTGATAAGAACCACAAAGGACCTGATTCACAGAGACACAGCTCCAAGTGGTAAGAACCACAAAGGAACCGAAAAATAGGAAGAAGAAAAAGCCAGCAGGTCCAAGTGGTAAGAACCACAAAGGACCCGAAACTGTGAAATAACGGACAGACGCGTATCGCGAATCACGACTTTAGATGGCGACGGACAGGACGTCCTAAACCAAAGTGGTACGAACCACAAATGGCCCGAACGTTAACAGAAAGCAGGTCCAAGTGATAAGAACCACAAAGGACCCGAAAGAAGAAGGAAGAAAAAGACAGCAAGTCCAAGTGGTAAGAACCACAAAGGACTCGAAACTGTGAAATAACGGACAGACGCGTATCGCGAATCACGGCTTTAGATAGCGACGGACAGGACGTCCTAAACCAAAGTGGAACGATCCACAAATGGCCCGAACGTAAATAGTAAGCAGATCCAAGTGATAAGAACCACAAAGGATCCGAAAGAAGAAGGAAGAAATAGACAGCAAGCCCAAGTGGTACGAACCACAAAGGACTCGAAACTGCGAAAGAACGAGTAGAACACTCCCGACGCGTATCGCGGATCACGACTCGAGGTGGCAACTAACACTTCAAACTCCACTAACTTCACCTTCGGTACACTACACACTGCACGGTCGGTATACTGATCACTATTCGTCGGCTGGCTTGGCGTGGCTGCTGCTGGTGGTCGCGGAAACAAACTGAATTGCACGTCTGGCGCTATGAGGTATCTCGACTGTATCCCTTCCATGCATCTCCCCACTCGCCGTATCTCTCGGCGCCGGTCATTGCAGGTCCATTGAGCGGCTACGGCTTAGCATGTGGGGTAGACCAGGAGATATCCTGAGGGTTCACGCGCCGGAAATAGTGAGCGGGTTCACTTCGCGCTATCCTATCGAGTATTTTCCAACAAGAACGGTATTTTTATGTTAAGAAATAACCAAGATATAAATATAGAGGAACATTTGATACTTAGCTTTTATATGCAAAATAGTAACTTCGTTACAATTCTCATGGGTGGAGTTCGGCACCAAAACATTCAATGAGGCTTCTCGATTCTATTCAGAGATAGGCAATCCGTTCTGTTGGTGATTCTTCGCTCACAGACCTACTCACTTCATTGAAACATCGTAGAAGGGTCGAGACTTGTCTCTTTTCTATAGATATTTTCACGGTGGGAGCTCTTCTGAATTGTAATCAATCGTTCCACCCTTGGCAATATCTACACGGATGACTCGACAGAATTCCAACCCCTTTGCTGTGAATTTGGAGTTCTGTCGAACCTCTCTTTCACATGGATCTTTTCCCAATAGAACACCTGAGCTTCGGAACACTCTGCCGAAAGATATCTTTCCTGAGGCTTACAAACTTCAAAAATTCGAAGTGAATGTTAATTCGTATCTCCTGTCCCTCGATTCATGTGGTGTTCTTTGAACATTACAGGGTTTTCCTTTCGTGTAAAACCGCATATAAAAAAAAACAAAAAAAATGCGATTGTAAACTACTCCTGAACGTTGTGCCCTAGCAGAACATGTCAACAAGAAAGACCACCATGTGGATTATGATGCAGTGAAGGTCTTATGTAGTAAAAGCCATTTGACTAAATGGTCGTTACTGGAGATGGCGTTCATCGCAGAAGACACAAATTGCATTAACAAAAAATAGATATTTCTCACTTCGGTGCTATTTTTTCATACTTCTTGACTTTGGATAGTAATCCAGTCACAGAATTTTCAATTGATCTTTCAGCAGATTAAAATGAAATTATTAATATTATAAATGCAGTCAATTAAAAGGAATCTCTCTCACATAACTGTTTAACTCTCATAAAAACGAAATGCCAGTGCCTTAAAAATCGTCAACAAATATAAATACCATCCATAGTTACAAACCTCAATACGTAGAATTACATTACTTGGTTAGTTACAGTGTAGATTGTGCAGATTGTCGAAAATCTGTCGAAAAATCATCCTGACCTACACTCAAACAGACCTTTTTTTTTAATGGACATCAAACAGTCGCCTACAGTTTGTTTACCTATTCAATAACGAGGGTAATACAATAAATAAATATCATCGGTAAAATGCAGTAGTTGCGAGTCCACCGCTCATATGAACTGCTTTGGTCTGCCAAAGGAGAACGATCACCAGAGGTGAGCTAAAAAACGTTAAAATTCACTGCAGCAAGTGCAGCGAAAGAGAAGCAAAACCCGACGAGCTCATAAAAAAATTGAACGCTCGTGAAAAACAATTCGACATACTCGAGAAGAAAGTAGATAATCTTACCTCCTCTCTCGACCAGCGAATTACTGCTCTCGAAAAACGAAGTGGCAGCAGCCTTAGTACTTCCAAAGACAAGGAGACCATGATCACCGAAATCAGTGAACGACTCTATCGCTCGAATAACATTATGATCACCAAGCTCGCGGAATCAACACCAGACGAAGATCTCAAGCACGCCAAAGAGATAGTTGAACTGTGCACTACCATCAAGATTGCTAATTTATCCGCAAAACGTCTCGGCAGCCTAGATGATGGTCGTACAATTACTTCCGAAGACAAGTAGAGCATGATCACCGAAATCAGTGAACGACTTCATCGCTCGAACATAATTATAATCGCCAAGCTTGCGGAATCAACACCAGACGAAGCTCTCAAGAACGCCAAAGAGATAGTTGAACTGTGCACCAGCATCAAGATTGCTAATTCATCCGCAAAACGTCTTGGCAGCCTAGATGATAGTCGTACCAACAATTACTCTCGCTTACTCGAAATATGCCTTGAAAACTCTACTGTAGCTAAAAATGTTCTCAGAAACGAAAACAAACTTACTCCTACTGTATAAAGAGATTGCAAGAGCAATAATAGATTATTTCTTGAACACATCTGTTTGACAACAAATTTTCTATAATTAGTATTTTGCATCTGTTATTGAATATGATTTTCTATCCATGAGCTTCATATTTTATTATCATGAATTTTATTTCACAGCCATATTCAATAAAAGAGTACATTGCTGTTCGGCCTCAAAGTTTTCGAGTAGGTACACAACTGACGTTCATTATTGTATTTATTGAAATGTGAAGATTATTTTATATCCATTATCCATGTAGTTAGACCTTTGGTCTGTTTGGATACAAATAAATAAATATATAAATATATATAAAATATATATGACGATCAAAATCCAATGCAGAAGAAGTTTCTGGACGACAAACGTAAAGAGCTTCAAGAAAGAAAAGTGGGCGGGGAATCATAAAAACAAAAAACTAGGTGACGCTTTATGTACACCAACCTTAGTTCTCTACAAGCTGAATTTAATGAAACATGGTTGAATTTCTCCATTCCGGACAGTTTCGTGAGCAGGCCCGGCTATATCATCCATCGCGCAGATCCGAGCGCAGATCGCTCTTGCAGAACTGATGGCGGGGTATGTATCTACATTTCGGACACTATAAACAGCAAATACAAAAAAAAAATTGTTCCAAAATTGTTCGTTTTCGTTAACCAGCTGACGAACGTCAACCCTTAGAAGTCGAAACTTTTGCGAGCAATGGATCAACGAGACCTTACCTTTTAACGTGCGATTACCCTGCACGGAAAAAAAAAGAAAATGAACATGGTTAGTATGGCAGCCATTGACTCCTTATGTTTAGAAATCGCCAGCAAAAATTTTACATTTTCTGTAATATGCGTATACAGACAAGGGATTAGTGACCAGTATTCAAACAATCTTCTTTTCAAAGCAATATCTGACTCATACACTCTCGAAAACTTACTCATCATCGGAGACTTTAATTTTCCCAAAATAAAGTGGCCAGTGACAAGCAATGATTTCGCCCAAACTTCAACTGAGTATATGTTCCTAGAACTATTATCGGACCACAATCTCAACCAGTTAGTAAAAGATTCTTCTTTACACCGGATCCAAACTTGCTTACAACCATAGCAATAGACGCACCCATCGGCAAATCTGATCATGGAGTTATATCAAGTAATATCTAGGTTAAAAACTACGAAATCTCAAAAAAAAGATATTGTCGGGAGGTGAGGTAGGAATTTCTTCACCTCTGTGGAGCATCAAAAATATATTCAACTTATTCCAGTCATCTTCCATATTCTTCTCAAAAACAATTAACATTTGGGTAAGGTTATCTTTCAGCGCAACACACGCAATTCTTCCAAGAGTACCTCCCCATACTCGACAGTTCAGACACAAACTCCCTTCAATATTTTCAACTCTTTTCGTGACACTGAATATTTTTCATCCTTGTTTTTCAAAAAAAAAACTAGTTTTTCCTTAAAAGATTCCACACTACCAATAACGAACTGAGATCAAATTAAATTTCGCAGAAAAAAATTTAATCTCCTGAAGGAATGGGAACTAAAAATATATAAAATCATTGTTGTGAACCACTACTTTCATTTCATATCCACACCGTCAAAGATTTAATTTTTTAGCTCCTCACGATATATATGCCTTTCCGAGAGAGCTGTTGCAAAAAGCTGTATCTCCATTGGTGGCTAGGCAGTGCTTTCAAGACACATTTCGTAATTTCTCAAGTACGATTCATGAAATTACGTTATTTTTTTAAAATAATAACCAATCCATAAGCAATAAGGCATACTCCAGATTCATCTAATCGATTCCTCAAATTATATTCATTCATATAAAATTTTGAACAACAAACAAATAGTTATAGCTATCAATCAACATCACTTACGTTACTCATTGAACATTTATGATTATAATTATTTGATTCACACTGAATTCAAAAGGAATATCTCAACAAATACTTGTACTTCGTTTTCATTTCATCGAATGGAAAACTTCTCAAAATGTTTTTGTTACTTCATTGAAGTTTGATTACACCAACACATATATTTCCGTGAAAAAAAAGGACCTAGTCAAAAATTTTAATAGTATTGAAAAATCAGACAAATCATACCAAGCCATTCACGCCAATCAAATCAATCATTGTATTCAATCACTGGAATTCAGGAAACTACCAGAAAAAACAAAACAAAAAACCATACATACATTTCACTCGAAAAAAAATACAACCACACAAATCATACTGAAAATGAGCAACTAGAAAAACGTTTTCAACACACTCGCACCCTCAAACTAACTGTTCATCTGGTTATCACAAAATTTCAATAAAAAACTAAATACTTCACGAGGGTACTTCATTAAGATTCATTATGAAGAATGAATCTTCGAAATCGAAGCGGGGCGCCTCCACCATGTCGGGAAGTAAGGTAGGAATTTTGGTCCTTCCTTGGGGTTAAATTAGCTCAGATGGTCTCTGTGATAACCAGGATGAAATCAGTTGGTTAAAAACATAAATATAAACTTCATTGATTACACATTCACTCAAAACGACAATAATTCATTATAAACTCATACTTACAAAATAAAAACCCAACAACACTGAATTTACTTGCCCTATTGGGCGGAATCGTTTTACTGACTACATCTTACAATTTTGTAATCAATCAGGGACTTTTTTCCAATTCCCTTATCAAAAGTTTATTTATCAATCTTTTTAATCAGAGCCACGACACTTCTTCTATAACACATTCGATTAACTGTGTGTGATATTTGCCAAAACATTTAGTCGTGCATCAAACCATTGTCAACGAATGCGTATATCTTCGTCAATGTCGCGACCTGATTCCGAAAAGGTTTTTTATTAAGGCCTTCTATACGACAATATCAGTAGAATTGATTTTCCAAAACTAAAAGACGCCTTGCACGTACACAAGTGAACGGCCGTGCTAACTGGAAATGATATCGACGAAATATGGTCCAACTTCAAATCAACACCCAAAAATATAATTGACCAAAACTCCACGCCAATAAGTGTTCCATCCAACCCACTGAAACCGTGGCTGACTCACAATATTTTAAAACAAGTACGACATAAACGTAGACTGTGGCAGAAGTATAAACATACCAGAAGCACACAAGACTATGATAATCACAGGCAATATTCTAACCAGCTTTCGACCGAAATAGAGCGAGCTAAGACCAACTATGAAACTCACCTGATAGAAAAGCCAAAAGCATACTACTCCTACGTTAGAAAACATCTTTCCACCAAAGTATCCACTCCAACTGTACGCTTATTTTAAAACAATACGCAAACGGCAACCGAATTTGCAAAATATTTCGCATCAGTGTACTCTGACGAAACACAAGGTCGACTCCCTGACTATATTTCATACTCAAATATTTCTTGTTGACCATTTTCGTAATTGACATGTGTCAAAAAATGTATATCTGACATAACATTTTGTCCTCCTGAATAATAATAATAATGATAATATTTATTTATCAGTATAAAATAGTTTTTCACAAGTTTATCTGCAAGTCTAAATAAATAAACAAGCGAAGGTAAAAGTACAATTAATGAAACGAATGAGATGGATTTGAACTATGAGCTGCTCAAGTTGACTGAAATCTGTTAAGATTTGTCCGTCTAACTTATGCAGCTTGGGTTTTTATAATTTTCATTTCAACTTTGCATTAAAATATAGTATATGTAGCTTACATTTATCAACTATGAAGTAACTGGTGGGGAGAAAAACGAAAAGTAACATATATGACGATATGATAAAATGGAAATGTATAAGAACCCAAATAGCACACGACGTCCTGAAGACAAACCATTTATGTCCCAGTTACGTCGATACGTCCCGGGACGGATAGGAGACATTCGAAGAACGTACATTACCGGATGTACCATGTATGTACTGGTTAGACGTCCCATGTAGGTACATACTTGGTCCCGTTCCAATCGGAATGTAATAAAAACGTACATGCTTGGAAGTACTATGTACGTACTTTATTAAGTGTCCCTGATACGTTTCCATTAACTCCTCTTCAGGTACGTACTTTTCGGAATGAATTAGGGACATACCAATGACGTGTTTTTTGTGAATCCCATGTACGTACTGCTCAGACGTATCATTTACGTACATGTTTGAAAGAACTATGTTCGTACTATTTGGACCTTCCAGGTGCGTACATATTGAGTCCCTTTCAGATACGTATATTTCGAAACATTTGCGGGACATAATAGTAATGACGTACATTTTTGGAAATCGTATGTACATACTATCTGGACGTCTCGTTGACGTACTTTTTTGTACATACTGTTTGGACCTCCCAAGTACGTACGGATTGGGTTCCTTTCATTTTCTACATTTCTGTTAGTATGTACATACTGTTTGGACCTCCCAAGTACGTACGTATTGGGTCCCTTTCGGTTCAAGGGGTATTGGGATTTTGAGAGTGATCACTTAGTGTATTCAAACATATATCAATATTGGTAATGCAATATTCATAATGAATTATTCCTAAAAAAAATTGGAAGAATTGAAACATCGACATGTGATGAATTTAAATACCAGAAAATTACATACAGAATTTTTTGCACAGCAAGTTTGATATTCCAAAACCGCCATCACATGAGACAGTGATCCTTTAGTGTTTTTTCGAATATATTTTCATTGTTACTGAACTTTCTAAAATTTTAATATTATCTCGAACAAAACTAACTTGAAGTCATCACATCTATAGCACCCAACTCCTTCTTAAAAACAAGTCTCTCCGTGCCGTAGAGCGTAACAGTGGTCGACAATAATATCTCCATAGGAAAGGTCGAGAGTTCAAGCCCCGCAGCAGCCAGGTCTTTTTCCAGGTAAGTATTCGGTTAGATGGTTAGTACACGTGAATGAGTAAAATTTCCAACTTGACTATTTGGTAAAAAAGAAATGAATAATCCCGAATATGAAAACTTAGATTCATTAAGTGATATCATATGATATATCATTACGTTGCTTTCGAATATTGATCTAATATCGCCGAATGTTCACATTTTTTTGTGGCCACTATTGATATCATCTACAATATAAGGTTAATATTCCCGTAATATTGAACCAATATTGGTCAAATATGTTTGTTCTACTTGGGATAGCGCATACAGAATGGAAAATGTACGTTTTCGGAATGTCCCAAACAGTTCCCCTTTCTGTACATTTCAGGTCCTGTGTGGACTAGAAAAGTACGTACCTGGGATTACCGACTATGCGGAAACGGTAAGTCGCAGGGAGGTCTTATGTACGTCTGTCGGAGACAAAAGTACGTCCTAAATACGTACAATGCATCCTCACCGTACATATGCAGTACGTCCACTGGACGTACTTGTGCTATTTGGGAAAGGAACCGTTTTCTTTCTTTCAGCTTCATTTATTATACCAGGTATATTGGCTTCAAATTCAGCAGCCAATCTGTTTAAATCTCTTTGAAATTAATGTTATTTGTTTTTTCTTTCATATTGCTTGGTAAATAATTGAATATTCTTATTCCCATATACGAGTAGGTTCTTTGGCATATGGATTTCAAAGTTCTTGGTGTAATTGTCATGTTTTGGTTCAGCATATGTAATAGTGATACTTTATAAAATAGATTTTTAATGTTAATTAGTTTGGATTGTTTGAAAATCATATCAGTTGGTGTTCTTGCATATAACTTGAATATTATTTTGATGATTTATTTTTGGTGCGATTTCTAGCGGTCTCATTATTGTTGGGTAAGCCTCATCCTATTATTCCATATTAGTGCAAGCGTTGCGAAACATTCCGTTTGCAAAAACCGATGACCTCATTCTGATTGATGATTTGTGTTGAGAAAGACTCAATAAGTGACATTGTGTAGGTTGCCGGACGGAATTATGGTTCAGTTTTTTTTTTTCGTCCTTTTAATAAGAGTTTTCGATTCCATCGCTGTAGCAGTGAAAAACAAAAACAATTTTTGACTATTAACAAGTTGTTTGGGTGAGGTATTGAAAAAAACGGCATGATCATATTACAGTACAAATTCAATAATAAAAAAGTTGTTTACATTTTGATATGCAATGAAAAATAACAAAACTTTGCTTTCGTTCACGTAAATTTCGACCATTATTTCCGATGCATTTGCGAATGAAAATACAATTGATTCCGTTTTTTGCAAGTGCAATACATCGTCCTGCATTCAGCATTATGATTGCAAGGCTTGATCAAAGGGTTTAGGTGGTTCTGCCATTTGCACCGGGTACAACTTTCCATTTTCTCTTCCATAACCGAATTTAAGAAAGTTCAGAGGCTCATGTATTGGTTTTCAGATATTTTTTTCCACAGATCTGTTTGAGCTGCAGCCTTCAAGAAATGTAGATACAAAGCATCAGAAGTGGATATAATTTCAGATACATTACTAGATATTAGCTTGGGAAGGGGTACTTTTTCAATGTCATTTAATTGGATCGGAGTTTCAGAGTTATTTGCAAAAATGAAAAGTGCATCGACGAATTCTTCGGATGCAGCGCTTATACATTGCTTTAGTCGCTAATCGACTTGTCGTGTTGCAACCCGTTCAAGCATGTAACGCGGGTAAAATATTAATTTTTTTTTCGGCAAACAATTCAGCCACTGAATGACAGCTTGAACAAGTCTTTTCTTGACCGATCATTCAAACCAAATCCCTCGACAACCAATATATAGCTCATGCCAAAAGTGGATGCTGAGTACTAAATTAAAAATATCGGTATGTGCCTCATTCTCAATTACTTGTTCAATTCCTTCACGAACAGCATGAAAAATATGGCTGAACATCCTACAATATGCTCTTAAGTGATCGAACTTAAAGTCTAGCACTTCTAAAGATCTATCACTTTGGAGCTCGAACATTTCTTGGAGTTTTCTTATCCACCGGTAATATATATATAATGAAAAGTTCTGTTTGAGACGTCTCCGGCGATTCTTGAAGTAACGTACGAAATTTCAGTGTATCAACGATTTTATACTTTTTGCACAGAAATGAGTGAAGGTAATTCACCAAAATCGTCAACGAAGATTATGGATATTCGCTGTGCGCGTTACATGACGCGACAACTGGTGGTGCAAATGTGGCAAAGTTCTGTGCTACGTGACACGGTGAGTGAATAATCAGTTCTGAAGACAAGACGTTTTCATATAATAATAATAATAATAACCTCAGAACAACTGGCCCGAGTGGATGCAGAGGTTCGTAGTGCCCTTACAGAAGAGGCCGACATCTGGCAGATCAACTGTGCCGTGTATGACTCTGTTCAGGCTCTTTCTGGGAGAGAAGGGGGTGACAGACCCTTCGACCCCTCTAGGAAGCATGAACAGCGCATACACAAGATGGAGGCTAAGATCAAGTCGGCGAGACAACACGCGTCTCGTATCCAATGTGTGATGGACTACTTAGCGGTTCAAAGACCATTTACGCACGCAGTGCGGCAAATCGCTGCAAAACTGCGCAGATCCCATCACACATTGAATCGAGGGGTGCTGCTCACCATCAAGCAGCATTGCCTCGAGAGGATACGAATGCTGGTGACTGCAAAAAAGTCACTAGTGAGGCGGGCGAGGGCTTTCTCAGAGAACAAACAGTTCCGCGAGAAACCCTCACGCCTATTCCAATCGCCTCCGCGTGTTGTGGATAATCCGCCGACCGCTGATCGGGTGGAATCCTTCTGGAAAAGTATCTACGAGCATCCGCAACCACTCAACCGAGACACTCCAGCCCTGACGCAGTTTGAAGCTTTCTGTAGAAGGCTTCAACAGCCTGAGCCCGAAATACTGCGTCAACCGATAACCACGGATGAAGTTCGGAAAGCTCTTGAGGGTTCGAAGAACTTTGCTGCTCCAGGCCCTGATGGCCTCAATAACTATTGGTGGAAAAAGTTATCGAGCACTCACCACCATTTGGCCAGAATATTCAGTTCTTGGCTGAATGGAGAGCAGCTGATTCCGGAATGGTTTGTCGAGGGGCGAACCGTGCTGATCCCGAAGAACGGAGATTTGTCGGATCCTAAGAATTACAGACCGATAGCATGCTTGAATACGTGTTACAAGATGTTTACACGCATCTTATATATGCGTACTCTCCAAGCAGTTGACCCGGTGTTCGAACGGATATATGAGCAAAAAGGGTCGAAGAGGGGTTCCGCGGGCTGTAAGGAGAACCTGCTGATTGATAGATGTATCACGCAGGACTCCGTGCAGTATAAGCGGAATCTTTCTATGGCCTGGATCGACTATCGCAAGGCATTCGATACAACATCACATGAGTTGTTGTTGTACTTACTCGAGTGCCTTGCGGTACTCGATCAAATAGTGAGATGCATCGAACAACTGATGCCGCTCTGGAGGACCCGCTTCACCATAACATCAGGTGAAAGCAGGATCCAAACAGAGCCGGTCATCATAAGAAGAGGTGTTTTTCAGGGAGATTCCCTCAGCCCTCTTCTCTTCTGCATCTCACTAATGCCATTGTCCGTTGCGCTCAGGAAAACCCGGGGATATAACTGCGGCACCCCTGGAAACCGGAGGCATAAGGTCACCCATCTTTTCTATATGGATGACCTTAAGCTCTATGCCTCTGGAGAAAGGGACCTACAGCAGTCCCTCAGGGTGGTGCAGGAGTTCACGCATGCTATCGGTATGGAATTCGGAATTGACAAATGTGCACTGGTTCATCTCAAAAGAGGACGATGCGAGGATTTCGCGGAGGATGCCCAACTCGTAGACGGAAGCATTCTACATCATTTGAATGCCGGAGAGACATACACCTATTTGGGTGTGGAACAACGCCACACCCAAGAGGTAGACTCGGTGAAAAATGCTCTCCGTGGCAAGTATAGGCAGAAACTACGGCAGATCTGGTCCTCAGAGCTGTCGGGCAAAAACAAAGTTTCTGCCACCAATATGCTTGCCATTCCGATTCTACTCTACTCCTTCGGAGTAGTCAAGTGGACTCAGGAAGAGTTGCGGCAACTTGACGTGAAGACTCGCAAAATGATGCATATGAACAGAAGCATGCATCCCAAATCGTCCTTTCCACGGTTATATCTCCTTCGACAACAAGGGGGCCGTGGACTTTTGAGTTTGGAGTGTCTCCACAACAGAATGGTGCTGGATGGAGCCTGTAGAGTCATCAGGAGTTCGGATCCCCTACACTGCATGGTCCGACATCACGAACATGCAGGAGTCGGAGCCTTTTTATTTAAGGCAGCAAGGCGCGCTGCTGATGAACTTGGTATAGTCTTCGACACCGAGCGGGTAAATCAACTCTCTGTCACCGAGTTGGAGCCCGTACGGAGAAAAGCTCACGTCAAGGCTGCAGAGAATGTCAAAATGCTGCAGCTGCATACAGACAAGCCCATGCATGGAGTCTTCTTTAAGAACATCGAGGACCATGGCTTGTCTGTTAAGCTGACATTTGCCTTCCTCAGGTCAGGTGAGCTGAAGTCGGAGACTGAAGGGTTTATCATGGCGTGCCAAGACGGTGTCTTCAACACCCTAGTCTACCGGAGCCGCGTGATGGGTATAGAGGTCCCTGATACTAGATGCAGGGCCTGCCGACAGGCGCCCGAGACTTTGATGCATTTACTGTCATCTTGTGCAGTTTATGCGGTCTCGGCCTATATCCATCGCCATAACGCGGCCTTACGAGTGCTGTACTATTTTCTTCGGCACTCGTATGAAATAGACAGGACACCAGTGCTGCCTTACGCTCCAGGGGATATTGAGTCCGTAGTGGAGAATGAAAGGTGTCGAATTTTCTGGAACTTTTCATTCCCCACCCTCAGGCAAATACAAGCAAATAAGCCTGATATAGTCCTCTTCGACCACCGAAGTAAGACGATATTCGTTATTGAGTTTTCGGCCCCTGCCGAAACGAATATCGTCCGAAAAGAGGAGGAAAAACGGACAAAGTACCAGGATTTACTTTACGAACTCCGCAGGCTCCACCCAGACTATTCTGTCAAGTTAGTGGTTCTGATTATAGGTGTTCTCGGTGGTTCCAGACCAACGCTACTCTCGGAGCTCGAGATCATACCGGCATGCCGTAATGCGGCAGAGGTCTTGGCCGGCCGCATGCAGAAGGCCGTTATTCTCGGTTCGTTGCGTCTGCTCAGGACTCACGATTCTCGGAGCCAGTGACCACTTACCCCACGGTGCGGGGAGTGGTCATTGGTTAATTTTACTAGCGCGTTCGCCCACTGGGTCGGAGCAGTGGGGAGTACGGACCCGACTAGATTTGTTTAAACGACAGATGATAATAATAATAATAATAAATCGGCTTTATTCATCAACTTCATTAACAAAAATCAACTTACGAACTATTAAAATGATAACCATAAGTGATGAATCGGCAAAGTATCAGCAAAAGCTGTTTTTCAACTCAACCGCATATGAGAATATTTATCGAGTCTGCAGAAGAAAAAGTGAGTTCGACATTCGATTTTGTGTGTATTTAGCATAATACTAAAATTTTGTAGGTTATGAAAACGTAAACATGAGAATGTCATAATGACAATAATAGCATTATGAAATTGACAGATTCGCTATTCGAATCATGTAGTTCGACTGAAATCACTTGGGCATGAATGAAGTGTAAGAATGATTTATTTTTTCAATTTGAAGCGTCGCAAGTACTGCCTCCATAAATATATCTGTTGCAATTAAAAGTTTTCTCGGTCTTATCACAAAGCACGAAAATATCTGCTTGACACCCTTGATGATATTTATTACTTGCATTTGGTATCGAAACAATTGATATCGTAATATCGCTTGGATCCGTATTGATCGAGCGATCCATTGAACTTCGAACAATTCTCGAACTCGATTGATTTTGCTTGCGCCGCTCCATGAACCGTTCATGTCTAGAATCAATTCGATAAATGTTATAGCTAATTTAAAACTAAATCCAATATAGCTGATTCATTAACATTTATAGTATGCAGTATTCGTTTTATTTCCTTTCGACAGCTGAATTTTCAATCATATTTCTTTTCATATCAATCGAAGAAAATTCGGATGGAATGTAGCTTGCACTCATTTCCTCTTCGCTCTTTTTATTTTCAAAAAAATGAGCACTGCAAATGAGAGTAGTGGGTTTGGGATTCCAATTTGACTCGAAACCACTGAAAGTAATTTATTATTTATACAAATATAATCTATTATACTATATGAATTGTTAGGTGCTTCCGGGCTTCTGAGCCGTGGACAACAGGTTTTAAGGCCTGACGTTTCGTCTGCATCTGCGGCAGACATTTTCAAAGGCGATGCGGCAATGGTCGAAGTATCCTTCTCTGCTGCGATCTGATGCATCAGATCGAAGCCTCGCAGCAGAGAAGGATACTTCGACCATTGCCGCATCGCCTTTGAAAATGTCTGCCGCAGATGCAGACGAAACGTCAGGCCTTAAAACCTGTTGTCCACGGCTCAGAAGCCCGGAAGCACCTAACAATTCATTAGTTGCCGGCCGTGAAAGTCTTCAATCTTTGATATTATACTATATTTTCTGCATCATGTAATATTAGAAAAAGTTAGGTTAAGATACTTACTTGTGTTTTCTTACGGCATCAATCCACTTTCTCCTTTGAACTAATTTATGTTTAGCTGTTGGAAAGAATTGATTTTTCGAATTATTCGCACAATTTTCAACACAGCATCTATGATGACCCATTATATTGAATGTATATAATATGCGATTTCGACGTATTTCACGTGTATATTTGTCCGTAGTAGCTCAGTGAAGTGTCACATTTCTCCACCCCGCGCGCACGATCGTTCGGCAGTTCTCCCACTATTCTGTTGCACACAGCAAATAGTGTCAATGTGTAACAGCAGTGAGCAGCCAAAGTGAGAAGTCAAATAATTTACAGACACTGATTTGCTACTCGATACAAAATCCTTATCTGCTCAGTTCGGCTACATTATCTCCACTGTCGGCGGACAGGACAGGACTCGCCTTTTCTGCCCAATATGAAAACCAACATAAAAGTGCCTACATAGCAATATCATAATGGAAAATCTTAATCCTGGGAACACTTCTGACTACAGGGGTGTTCCGAACAGCCAACAAGGTTCTTCATCAAACATAATCTCCAACTCATATTCCAATATTGTCAGCCAACAGCAAGCAACTCAATTTCCAACCAAGGAACAAGCGATTATTTTCCCTTCTATCCATGAGAACAAAGTAGAGGAATATATTTCAGCTCTAGAAGCAACTGTACAGCCCGAACATATCCTTTTCTGCTCCCGGATATCGAACAATAGAGTTTGCGTTTATTCATCAAGTAAAAAGGAAGTAGATGAATTTTCAACTAAACCAGGTGAAATGAAAGTACAACACCAAATCATTAAGGCACGTAAACTGATCAGCGACACGTTTGAAATTATCCAACGTATGTCCTATGATCCCTCACGTCATCATTCAACGCTACCTGAGTGATCTTGGAGTGAAACTACTCTCACCGATTTCTTTCCTGCGAATGGGACTGAATAATCGAGAATATAACCACGTACTCAGCTTCCGCCGTCAAACCTACATATCTCCCACCGATTCCAGCCCAACTCCCGAGTCAATCCTAATCAATTTTGAAGAAACAACCTACCGAATATTTCTATGCGAGGATGGGCTCAACTGTTTCAAATGTAAGAAACCTGGACATATCGCCTCAGCATGTATAGAAATGCCAATGACAGAAGAACTCAGTGGAAATCCCAGCGTGGAAGATACAGAAAATCAACAGCAAGAGAAGGAATCACCAATTGCTACCATCCCCAACTCATTGAAACATACAAACTCTGTACTTTCTAGCCCTACTATGGAGAATCCAACTGAAGAACCCAAAATCAATACCTTCTTCTGAGAACCTAGTACAATCAAAAACAGAATAAACGAAAAAAGCAAACCAACAGAACCAACTGAATCCTGCTGAACAATGATATTGCCTGCTGAAGAAGTTATTGAAGGTACCTTTCCCCCAACAAGTCTGAACTTCCACCAATTGACGAGCTTTCTCGACAACGCTTTCGGATCACCTGAACCACTAACCATTGCTAAAGAGTATACGAAAGATATACACGTGCTGTTAGAACTCCCGACCCTGGTTCATCCTCTGACGACCAAACGGAGCATAAAGTCAAGAATCACAAGAATCAAGAAAAAAATACTGAGACAGCTCAATAAAGAATTCGAAACATCCTCCAATATATCACTTTCTGAAACAGAAAGTGAGGCGTGAGACGTTTTGAATACCTAACATATGTCTCAATCTTTTTTACAACAGTGGAATATCAATGGACTGTACCCTCATTTAGAAATGCTACAACTCCTGAAAAATGAACTAAACCCCAAGATTATTTGTCTTCAAGAAACCAACTTTGGAGACCACAAGACGTACAGAATGAAAAATCACGAGGCCTATCACAAAAATAGAGCCAATACAAATCGAGCCTGTGGAGGAGTGTCCATATATGTTCAGAAATCTTTGAAGTCGGGGGAAATCATATTGACAACACACCTAGAAGCCGTCGCGATTTCGATATAGACCCCTTTTAGGGTGAACATATGCAACCTATACATACCTCCGAACGTGGAAGTAACACAAATCGAAATAGAGAATCTTCTCCAACAAATACCCAGCCCAAGATTGATTGTAGGAGATTTCAACTCTCATAACATCATGTGGGGAAGTGACAAGACCAACAAGAGAGGGAAAATTCTAGAGAGAATTATCAACTCAACTGACCTAAACATCCTCAACACAGGAGAGAAAACTAGATTCATTTAATTTGCAGGTACCTTCTCGGCCTTGGATCTGACCCTTAGCGATGCATCACTCTTTCCACGCCTCACATGGACTGTTCAACCCCACCTATATAATAGTGATCACTTTCCAATCGTAGTTGGCACTATTGAGAATTATCTTACGACTACCGTTCCCCAAATATGGAAATTGAAAAAGGCAAATTGGAAGGACTACAGCCAACTTATCGAAACACATATACCTACACAGTATACCATTGAAGAAAATATAAATTCAACGGTTGAATATTTTTCCAACACGATAATTACCGCAGCAACTCAATCCGTTGGAAAAACCTCGACTGTAATGGGACGTACACCGGTACTCTGGTGGAATCAAGATTGTCAGGAAGCCATCAGTCTAAAAAAACGAGCACTTACCAAAGTGAAAATGCATAGGTCAGAAGAAAATATCCTCAATTTCAGGAAGCTGAGAGCAAAATGCAAATATGTGATCAAAAAAAAGAAAAAAAAGAGTCATGGGAAGAATACACCACATCTATTAACAGTTCTACTCCTGCAACTGAAGTATGGAACTGCGTGATGAGAATCAGAGGAATAAGCACATCTCATTACATCACAGCTCTGAACGGTAAGGGAAAAATTATACAGGACAACAGAAAAATAGCCAATATACTGGCCAGTGTTTTTGAAGAACATTCTTACGATAATTCATACGATCCAGCTTTCGTTTACCAGAAAAATATTGCTGAAATTCGAAAAATCACTGTTTTAGAAGATGATAATAATCTGATTAACATGCCTATAACCTTTCATGAATTTGAAGACGCCATCAACTCACTTCGTTAATCCAGTCCCGGCCCAGATGACATCTCATATGTATTTCTTCGAAAACTTCCCGGTAACGCCAAACCATTCCTTCTCAATATTTTTAATCAAATATTTATGCTTCACCAATTCTCCAATAAATGGTCATGAGCCACCATTTTACAATACCCAAACCAAAAAAACCTAAATCGGATCCGCTTTCCTATAGACCTATCTCACTCACGTGCTGTATGTGCAAGTTTCTGGAAAAAATTCTTAACCGCAGACTTCAGTATTTTTTGGAATCGAGAAACCTTCTCATTCCTGAGCAGAGTGGTTTCCGTCATCATCGTAGCACACTGGATAACCTGGTCAATCTTGAAAGCCACATACACGAAGCCTTCGCAAATAAACGGAAAGTTTTGGCTGTATTCTTTCATATATCCAGAGCATACGATACGGCATGGAGATATAATATCCTGAAAAAACTTAGTGAATGGGGAATACAAGGACATTTTCTAAGTTATGTACAAAATTTTTTGAGAAACAGATCATTCCGAGTTAGAGCTAATGATGAATTATCGGAAGAGAAAATTCAACAGAATGAAATTCCTCAAGGGTCTATTCTCAGCGTCACACTCTTTCTAGTAGCCATAAACGACATACTCGAAAATATCAAACCGCCACTCAGAGCAGGAATTTATGCAGACGACCTAGTCATATATATAACCAGCAACAACTTGCACTCAGCTACACCACTTCTACAAGATAGTATTTCAAGTCTAGAAGTTTGGTCTAAGAATACAGTATTCAACTTATCTTCTTCGAAAACAAAATGTATGCTGTTTTCGCAGAAAAACGAAGTCAGAACTCCAATTCTCACCCTCCATAACAAAGTTCTAGAATGTGTTGATGAGTATAAATTCTTGGGTATGGTATTCGACAAAAAACTCCGATGGGATGCCCATATTCGACAACTGAAATCGTCATGCCAGAGTGGACTGAACTTAATGAAAACACTTGCCAGTCAGTACTGGGGTGCTGACTGCCCAACGTTGCTAAGAATATAAAGAACTCTAATTTGGTCCAAAATTGATTACGGCTCAATTGTTAACGAATCAGCTAGAGAAACACAACTGAAACAACTGAACACAATTCATAATACAGCATTACGACTCGCACTTGGTGCCTACCGCACAAGTCCAGTAGAAAGCCTGTATGTAGAAGCTGAGGAACCTCCTCTAGCAATTCGGAGGCAATATCTGAGCATTTTGTATGCAGCAGAAATATCTGCCAACCCACTCAATCCATCATATGACAACACCTTTTCAAACCGTTATATGGACCTTTTTGCAAAAAACCCCAATACTGTTTTACCGTACTATGGGCGCCTCAATAAACACGGAATTAATTTTTCGAATGTAATTCCGCTTTCTCACCACCAACCAGCCCCCAGGATTACAGCACAGTACCAGAAGTCCTCATCTCCCGCTGCAATATACAGACAACTCTTCCTCGAACTGAGAGCTGAGTACAATGGTTACAGTATCATATATACAGATGCTTCCAAAACTGTTGGAAATGACCGTGTAGGATGTTCAGTCGTAACAGAATCGACAACCGCCTGTTATTCACTACCATCTACCTGCAAAATATTCTCAGGAGAACTATTCGCCATATCTGAAGCAGTTTCGCTTTCCAACTGCGAAAAGGCTGTAATTTTCACTGACTCGCTCAGCGCTTTACACGGTTTTTCACAACTATATCCAAAACATCCACTCCTACAACGTATCAGAGCAAAACTAGCTGATATTAAGGAGCAGCAGAAAGAAGTGAAATTTGCCTGGATTTCCTCCCACATCGGTATTCCAGGAAATGAATCGGCAGACACAGCGGCAAAAGAAGCATCATTTCAATCTGGAGCTGTAAATTTCCTATAAATACCTTACTGCGATTTCAAGGGAGATATAAAGCGACATGTCAAGGAAATTTGGCACTCCAGATGGCAAAACACCACTGATAAACTGAGGGAGATCAATCCGACCATCACTGCCTATCCTTTGGGCGGGACCAGTAGGAGGAACCAAGTCATACTCTCAAGATTGCGAATTGGTCACACCAAATTAACCCACCAACACCTTATTACCCAAGAAGAACCGAAAAAATGTATAGTTTGTCAGGTCAACATCTCAGTTAAACACATTATCACGGAATGCCCTATTTATTTCAACGAACGACTTGCCTCTGGTTTGGCAAACGATCTCCGGAAGAGCCTCCACAAAGATAATATTGAGAACCTCATGGAATTCCTGAAATTAACCAAAATTGAGAAAGATATCTGATATAACTGAAATATGTGTATATATATCTTTATGTATATTTTTTTTTCCTACCCGGAATGAAATCTTATTTTTCCACCGCTAATAACCTGAACTGGTTGATGCGGTTCTCTTTTCAATAAAAAAAAAAGTTCTGTTTCAGCATTGATTTTCATCATACATGTCATCTTGGTGGTTGCACAGATATATATATGTATATATATATATGTATATATATATATGTATATATATATATATATATATATATCTGTTGATTACAATATACAAAAGTAATTTTCTATATGGAGTGCTTATTAACGTGAGATTGAAATCAAAGTGGATTAAAATAAACAGAAAATACATTAATTAAATGACAATGACGAGTTGACTCAATCAAAGCGGAAAATATTTATTAACGGGTGTTATATTTTTTTTTCGTTGAAGAGTAACAAATAAGTATATATCTGACTAAGGTTATTCTAGTCGGTTCGTTTATTCATAGAATGTTGTTCCTTATAAATATGAACCATTTCTAGAAATATTCTTTTCGAAAGATTCATCTCTGTGTCCAAGATTTCATTATTCTCTTAATCCATTCGATGATCATTACCATTCACATGTTCCGATAAGGCACACGAATTGATGTTCCTTCTACAATCGCTTCTGTGTACAATTTTGCGACTATTGAGATTCCTAGCTGTTTGACCAATATACGTCTGATTACAATCTAGACAGGGGATTTTATAAACAATATTAGATTTGTTTTTTCAAAATTGGGGATTTAAATTCAGAGTGTAAGAGAGAAATATTTTTGTGTAAACTTCATCGTGTTTCCGACGTGAAGCATTGAAAATCAGCGTGGCTGCTGAAATTTCAGTTGAAAGATGAGTTTTTAAAATTTGTTTTTCGTAGCAGTAGCTACGCCTTGAGCTCATAACAAAGCACTTTCTTTCAGCGCTCTATGTAGTGATATTATTTTACGACGACAAATTTTTTCCATTCCTGATATAGCTGTCTATCCAAATTTTTTGCCACGAGAAATGTTGTTCATCAGCATTCAGATCGAACAACTCCTCAAACATGTCTGAAATTTTGTCTTTGTGTCGACTTGCTGCAAGTTGAAACGTTTTTTTTTTTTGATTCACCATTTCATCTGTAAATCATAAAATGAACATGATTTTTCGTTGTTTTTTTTTCAAATGTATTAATTGTAGCGACATTCTTCAACTTTCAAAACCAAACGTATCACAAAATCGGGAGCACTGCTGTTATTGAAATTGGTAAATGTACTTGTAATCGATGACATTCAGCTATAACTGAAAAAACGTTTGAGAGAAGCGCGGCTGGCTCTAAAATTCGAGAGTATGTGACGCTGGGGAGGGAGTTTAAATTAAAACTAACAACTCACTCGCCTGGCAACCTTCAATTCCAGGTATGTGGGGATCTTACAGAATCATTCCAGTCAAGAAATAACGGTAAATGGTTTTTGCATTCTATACAATTTTTTTTTCCACAGCTACATCAGTGAAATCGAAAACTCTTATTAAAGGGCCGAAAAAAGAAGGACCATAATCCTGTCCGGCAACCTCCACAATATTATTTATCAGGTCTTCCTAAACTGGAATCTTCAATCAGAATGAGGTCATCGGTTTTTTCAAACGGAATGTTTCGCAGCGCCCGCTCTATATAGCAGATGGAATTGTGCTAAATCATAATACATTGATATGAGTTCTTCAGTATCTAGTAAGTATTTCAATTTTGTGAATAGGAAGAAGATCGAGCGGAGTTTTTTTGTAACATAATCAATGTGGTAGTTCCATCGTATATGCGAGTCTATAATTATACCAAGATATTTTGTTCTGTCTGTTGTTTTCAAAAGTCAGTTGGTTTGTTTGCGAAAGGGAAGTTCTATTTCTATGTTCTGCTTTCCAGGAAGTCCAATTTTATTATTTGCAAATGGTACGCATACAGTTTTCTCAAGATTGAGTGTGAGTAGATTAGTGTCCAACCAAGCTGTGATTTGTTTCAGATCTTGCTGCACTTTTTCCTCAACTTTATTCCACGAGTCATCTTCAATGAATAGGGCAGTGTCATCTGCATATGATATTATTTTTTCAGGACAATCAAGATTGAGCATACTATTGATGTAAACTATGAACGAAACAGGCCCCAGAACAGTTCCTTTTGGCACTCCATATTTTATCAGTCGCTCTGAACTCAGTGCATTTTCTATCTTGACTTTCTGATACCTATCCTCCAAATAGCTCTCAAAAAGTTTCAGTGCTATTCCCCTTACGCCTAATGACTCTAGTTTTTTTATTAACAATCCGTGACTAACCGTGTCGAATGCCTTGGCGAGACCGCCGCACAAGGCTTACTGCGATCTAGGGCATGGTAGATGTTTTCCGTCAGATATCCTATTGCATCACTTGTTAATTTGTTTTGACAGAAACCGAATTGTCGTTCCGATAAAATACCATGTTTTTTAAAAAAGTTCACCAGCCTTGATTTCGTAGCCTTTTCGAAAATTTTTGCTATATGTGAAATTAGATTTATTGGAAGATAGTTACTGACTTCATTTTTTTCTCCAGCTTTGAAAATTGGAGTTATAATTCCTTCTTTGAATGCCAGAGGACATTCTCCTTGTTTATAAACCAAATTTATTATGTAGGTCAGTGGCTTGCAAATATATTCAGATATTTCCTTGATGATTTTGACACTAATTCCATCACTACCAGGAGTGGATCCGTTCTTCAATGAGTTTATATATTGCTTAACTTCATATTCGTCTACTGGAGTTAGGAAAATTGTTTCAGCAGATGGTACCCGTGGGCCAAGTGTTATTTGGGAGTGTGGATCTTTTATTTCAGATTCAAGTTGGGCTTTCATACTTTTGCCAATGTTTGTATAGTGAATATATAAAAAGTATCTGATATCTGTTTTTTATCCGTGATTATTTTTCCATGTTCATTTTTTATTTCAAAATTTTTATCCCTGCCTTCATTTTCACCATTTATATATCGAGACATCGTTTGCCAGATTATTTTTGGTTGGTTTTCATTTCTTGTTATGATACTTTTATAATAATTGGTTTTCAGGTTTTTGGACATTTTTGTGATTTCGTTCCTATATAGTTCATATCTCTGAAGTGTGTGCATATCTCCGTATTTTCTGTATTGACCGTATAGTCTATCCCTTTCTTTCATTGAATTCAGTAATCCTCCGTTAATCCACGGTTTTTTCTCTGTTTTTTTATTGAAAAAAATTGTTTTTGTACTCTCCTTGATTTTTGTTTTTAGTGTTTCTAGAAATACGAGAGTTGCTTCCTCAACCAAATTTTTTTTGTGAACATCAGAGAAGCAGTTTTTATCTTCTACTTTTTTTCTCAACATTGTATAATATAATTAGTGAAAGTTTTAAAGTCTTTGGGAGATTTTGGAGAAACAATTTCATCACTGATTTTTAGAATTATTGGATGATGGTCTGTTATTTTTGAGTGAAGTATTATTGGAAAAATATAATCTTGTTTCAGTTGATAACTTTCAAGGAACATATGGTCGATGCATGTAGAGGAAGTGTTTTCTTGCCTTGTTGGGCAGTTGATTAGAGACTTATAGCCATTTTCATATATCAAGTTCAGATATTCGTGCACTTCCCCCGAATCGGTCAAGATGTTAACGTTCAAGTCACCTATCATTATTTTTGTGTCTGCATTTGTATCATTCTTAGACTTCATATACAATTCTAAGTCTTTCATGAATTCGTTTGTATTTGAAGAAGGGGATCGGTATATAGAAAAGATAGAGTATGTTTTGCGTCTTAGTTTGAATGTCAGTTTGAGACAATTTGTGTTCGGAAATTCAATTATACTCGTTTTGTAATTTGAATTTCCTCGAATGTAGATGACTATTCCATCGTTTTTGTTAACGGTTACTCCATTATAGATTTTTTTGAAACCCGATAAGGAGAACATGTCGTGATTTCTTAGATTCCATGTTTCGGTGAGAACAATTACGTCAAATGCATTATCTAGTTCACTCAGCATAACCTCTGAATCAATGAAATGTTTGTTCAAGCTTCGAATATTGCTATGAAAAATGGATAGATTTGAATCTGATAACATGTATTTGCATTCCATAATGTTTTCACAGATTTCTGTTGTGATTTCTCCCTGCTGAAAGTTCCTAATATAGTCATCCATTTCGAATATTATAATTATATCATGATGTGAATTTACTATTGTAGAATGATATGTATATATTTGAATATTTATATAGGAAAAAATTGGGGAGCAGAGTTCGGAACATACAGTAATTCATTTGTTTGAACGTTGACTTCTAGTTCTCTCTTTCAAGGATGGTCCACCAGCTGCCGGTTTAGTGTTTTTTTCATTTCGTATATTTTTGGAGTGTGTGAATCAACGCTTGAGTTCTCCGTGTCCTTGGGAGTTTTCTTGGAATATGTGATGTTGTCTACTTCCTGTTGAACTCTGATTTCGTGTTCTAGATTTCTTGGGTTTGGTGTTGGTGGTGTGCACTACGTTCCTCTGATTTGTTGATTTCTACCAGGTCTCCAACTGTATATGCTATATCATTGACGTACAATTTGTTTCCCCTGATATATGCTTTATCAGCCGGATTTTGCCTTGTTTCTGTCAAGAAGCTCCTAAGAATTTGGTTTTCCTTCCTTTGTTCAGATGTTAGGTCATGTGTTTTGAGACTTCTATCTTCTTCAAATATGATACGAATTCAACTTTTATGGGAGGTTTTTCGGATTTGTTGGGGCGATAGAAATTATTCAGGTCTGACTCTCTGATGTCAACTTCTAGTAGATTTTTAAGTTTCTCACTAATATTATCGAAGGAGATTTGTGCTGGAGTTTCTAATCCAAAAATAATAATATTATTCTTTTTGGAGTTCCTTTCTAGCAGTTCCACTTCATTTCTTATTGTTTGATTCTCTTTCTCGAGATAATCAACTTTCTGCTTTAGTTCTGCAACTTTCATCAATAGCCGCGTTTCAGAAGCTTCTATGGCTAATTGTATCTTCTTTCTATTCTGTATCACTTCGTCCTGTAAATTCCTTATTGCACTTAGTGCTTCTTGATCCATAACTCTACGAGTGTGAAATTGAGTTACTTCGTATACGGACTCCTTTAGATATACTGTTTGTTTTGGTTCTCATCTCTTCGCTGGGTAGTGATGTCAGCTTCGGTAACACCTTGTAGTCTTAGTTTTGGATTAAATTAGTCTGATTTTCATCAGTTGTTATGGTCAATGAGGATTGTAGGTTTTGGCACTCACTTTTCGACAATTAATCAATTGTTCAAACGTACCAGATTTTTGATTTTTCGGTGACAGCACTAACTGAAGACTTCTCCCCACTAAAGCCGTACATATAGAAGGGGCGACTATTTGCGATCCATATCAAGTGAGCTCATAGGGATGCAATCTTCCTCAGGCGGCATAATGAAAGAAGATTCCTCTATTTTTCTTCTCTTCCCATTGCTCTCTTTTACCATCATTTTTGTGTCATCAAGAACAAGAAATTTGATAAATACAATTTTTTGTGCTTTCCGTTGTATTATTTGGTTTGTTATTGTCAGTTTCGAACGTAAAGTATTTGTTGTTTTGAATGTTGTTCTGACATTATACCTGTTTTCGATCAGTTTTATTTTTTAAGACAAACGAGGGACATAAGGTATAGTGTTTGATACAGGTTGTGCTTTTTATTGAGGTTATATTAAAAATCTGCCCTTCTACACTTGTGTAGATGCCAATATCAATCCTAATTTTAACAGATTGTGGTTAGAAACCCAGGAATCTACCGAATAAAAATCTTTCAAGGCTTCCGATAATTCTGGCAATCTACATTCTGGCATTCACATCAACATGTTCCGCCGACAATCTAGTCTGACTTTTGTTCTCTACTTCTTGTGGTCGAACTGAATGATGAGTTGTTCATTCGTCTGTAAAGTGTGAATTTGGCCGCTCTCTGAACTTGACGCCCGGGCATACAACCCCCCCCCCCTTCTAGATCTGGGGCTGTTGACACTTCAAATAGAGGAATCAATGTCTACAATTCATACATCTGTCCAAACAATTCAATATTAGATACCCACAGAATGCTTCAAATGTTAATGAATATTTCGAAGTTTTTTGGGACCATTTTCATTTGCATTTTTCATTTGAATTCTTCATCCCCCAAAATGCTGACGACATTTCAATTGTCCAACAAACCTTCTTCCTAGTATACACAAGAGCTCAGAATAAAGGTAGAAAACCTTCGACGATCAAAATATCGGAAATTCTGAACGAACTAATTTCACAAATGTCATTAACACATTGACCAATATAAAAAATTATACCATTCGGGATAGTAAATTCGTATTTGAATAAATGAAGCAAAGGGATAATAATGAACTTTTCACACAAAAAAAGAGACAAAATCTATGAATCTATCCGTCCAACTGTCCATACGTCCATGCCCCTATCATTCAATCCGATATCATTGTATCTTGATATTGTTATATTGAAAAATAAGAGTATTTTTCGAAAATCGAATGATGAACTTGTGATTCAACATAAATGATATAAAATTTTTAAAATCTCGCAATTGCGAAATTTGATCTGACAATGGCGACTTTTCATTTCGCAGTTGCTACTTTGAATCTGGCATTAACGTCTTTGAATCTGACAAATGCGAGTTTGATCTGTCAATTTACAGAATTAGTAAATATTTTTCGATCTCATTTTTGAAAAAGTGTATATGTCATCAATTTCCTTTTTTGGGTTTCCTCTCCACTGAAAATGAAAAAGAAAGGACTTTTAATTCCTATATAATTTGATTGTAGGGCAAACTGGCAAAGCACTTCCTCAAGAAAATTCTATATAGGTGATCCGTACCATTGTAGAACTATTACTTTTCGACAAATCCGAATTCAGGTTACAATTGCAGAGATGAGAGATAAAAAGTCGCAATTGCGATATTTCTTTTCACAATTGCAGGATTGAATGTTGAAATTACGAGATTGAAAATCGCAATTGCCACATCGAAAGTCGCGGTTGCGGGATAAAAAGACGCAATTTCGAGTTGAAATGTCGCAATTGCAAAAAAAGAAAAAAAAATTGTTTGCACTGGCACTGATATGTCGTCGTAACCTCCCATATAACCTAAAAATTAAACATTTTCAGAGCCGCCAAACTCACCATATTCTCCCATAGTCATAAAAAATTTCTCTTCAATGGAGCAGTAGTACAACCAAGTATCAGAACTGAATAATCACTGTTTTATTGTGATTGGAGACGATAGGACATTGCTCATGACTGTAGGATCAAATTCAGCTCATCGAACTGTCAAACTTGAGGTACCTAGGAACCTACCTCAAGGATTCCTCGAGTGTGGCTGGCTGGCGTTGTTTTTGAATTGTTTGTTGTTACAATGAACGATTTTGAAGATTTCAGGGATTTATGTACGAAGATTTCTACGATTACCCGGCACGACGATACTCACGTGATGTGCAAAACCCTATAGAGTATTATGACGACAATCAGTTTCAGAGAAGATTGCGATGTCGCAAAAAAACTGTGCTTCATACCATACTCCCGTTTCAACGAAACCCCAAATAATAGAGGACTTTCAATTCTTCAATATCGCAGTTATTAGTGACTTTAAGATATGTTGCAACTGGATATTTTCAGCTGAGAACATACCTAAATTATTAATATCACTAGGTATTATTTACAACAGAGCTATGTTACAAAATAGCAGGCTACTATAAAAATCACCAACTGTAACTGATAGAAACGCTTTTCAATGTAACTTTCAAAACATTCCTTCACTTTCAGATCCTTGGTGAAGACCTCCTACATTCAAGCCAGTCAGTTGTTTTTGAAGTATTTGGGCGCATCACCAAAATGCTAACATGTTCCTATCAAAAATCTCATGAGAGATATCGGGAAAATATACCGCAGTCGCAAAGGACATTTTTCTATAAATGTGCAGTTAATATTAATGAATATAAATGTAGAAGTAATTATTTATATAGATAATATATACAATTGTTCATTATTGATAAAAGTAGAATTTGAACTGCTTGAACAAATACTTCCACGACAATTCGTTTCAATGGAATTGAATACCTCCCTGAGGCGTACCCAAGCCTTTCTTTTTTAACGAGGGGTTTCCGGCCGCATATGCTAATTTCGAGTTTAGTTTGTGCTTGACTAACAATTCTAACAGACACGGTTTCTTTATTTCTGGGAACACTTCTTGCCATCAGGTATAATTTAAGGATTTGGTGATGTATTTTTATTTAATTAACACCAACAAAACTGGAAACAAGTTGAATCTTTGCGAGGGATGCTTTTATTCAATCAATATGGTAGGAATGACAGCTTACTTCTGACAAAAAACTGAAGACAAGGGAGTTTTCTTACGTTTTCTAGAACCTAGCCTTTCTGCCTCCTTGCTGTCAACATTATTCGAGGCAGCTTGCGATAAGGATTCTGAATACCGATTTGGAGAAGATCTCGAGGATCTTCAAGGGGGAACCTCGATTGAGTTCGAGTCGAGGAAGCATTGAGGACACGACTGATGATACGGGTGTGAGTCTCACAGCTCAATAAAGGAGCAACATTATTATCATAATAGTATTTCATCTTATGAAATTGTTGCTGGCAACGATTGCCCTAAAACTACCTATTTGCTGATATATACTAATTTCAACACCCGAAGTAGATGCCTTCCTCTATCTCATACCTGATAAAAGTAACTTCATTCAGCTAGGGGACCCGTACCCGTAGTCATAGTTCAAAAAAAAAAAATGTATACATATATATATATATATATATATATATATATATATATATATATATATATATATATAGGAAGTTCTTGGGTGAAGCAACAAGCAAAACGTGTACTCTTTCAACACTATATTTCCGATATTTCGATAGTGAATACTGTCATCTTCAGGGAAGCTACAAATGGTTAATGAAATTGCTTATAGAATATGAAGCGAGAAAAAACGGTGCTTTTTACTGTGTTATTGAGAATGGTTGCTATTGTTGGAAAATGAATGAATGATTTCTGAGTGCATTGTCAGATTTAACATTCTGTACATGATAATGTCAAGTATTTAAAATATGTGAGATAAAATATGAATAAAATTTTCTCGTAAGAGTTGTTTGAAACAGTTGACACGTGGTTTGAAAATTCTTAGGTTAGGAAACAGACAAATGACATGACAATTGAAAGGTTTGATTCGTGACTAATGAAAAATGAGATTTTTGGTTTTGGTCGCTGCTTCTAAAGACATCAGCCAACTTACTATGTTCAAAAGAGAGAGTAATTAATTATGGAAGTATTAAAGTTATTTGAATTATTATTTTTATCAATTTGAAGTAGGAAAGGGTGAATTTCACTCGAATGATTGAGATATGTTCTCTTATTGAGGCAATGATCAGTTTTGGTGATGAAGGTCATCTCCATGAACAGCCTCTTGGTCAAGTTGCATTCCTTAGTTAGAATTTAAATGTTATTGTAATTCATGTTATGTCCTGTGTTTATTACGTGTTCCCCCAGAGCACAACGTTCTGGATGAAGTCTGAAGTCACTTTTATGGGTTGTTATTCTATCTTTCGAATTTCTTGAAGTTTTGACCAATATATATTTTGTTACAGTTCGAACATGGAATGTGGTAGACCACTTGTGATTGTGACAGCAAGGGAATTTTATCTTTGAGTTTACTGAAAATTGAATTTATTGTAAGAACTGTTTTATTTGCAATTTTTATTTGTGGAAAAATTCTAAAGACTTGTGCAAGTCTGAAAGATATGTCAGTAATATATGGTAATGGATATATATATATATATATATGTAAGTGTCCCAAGTACCTGTGTCTTATCACTAGCGATCGAGGACTAAACGTTTTTGGGATATGTGTGTTTATTTATGAATTCATAGGGACAGGGGTTGGACAGGAAAAAGCTACGTTGCGATAAATATTCGGATCAGGGGTAGGGAAGGTATGATGGGCAGAAGTGGTTTCCAGGTATTGGGAAGTCTTTGTGACTCGCCGCATTAGTATTTTTCATAGTCTGTAGTGTTTTGGCCGTAGCAATGGTTTTTGTGTTGTTGAAGTCTATTATGTGACCTGCTTTATATATATATATATATATATATATATATATATATATATATATATATATATATATATATATATATATATATATATATATATATATATATATATATATACATATAAATACATACATCACATTATGTCGTCGTCAGTGAACCTCATATTTTTCCCGCTTTGTGGAAAACACGAGGTATATTTACGACAAATGATTCTATTCTCAGTAATGCTAGTTCAGTACATTCGAACTGTTCGCGATTCAAAGTGGACCATCATATAGTTAAAAATACTCGTCCTATATTAAGACACGCGCGAATAGCCTTCAATCGCCCAGAGTAATTCGGCTGGTTTTGTCGACTCAGTGATGTTTGAGAATTAGTGATTCGAGTTGGACGAGAAAAAAATCAAAGGTTAGATGTGTGTCATTTCCTTAAATTTTTGTTGACTCATGTTCTGCATATCATTTTGTTTAATTGACTTTCCTCGAGGAATTTGTCCGGGGTTACAATGAAACTTTTTGTAGAGATCAATACACCTAACACTAAACTGATATTATTTGCACTCGACACGTATTTCACTACTGACAAGTTTAGCATCTCCAACAGGAGAAAACTGATACCTAATCTGAAAATTAGGGTTAACTATATATATATATATATATATATATATATATATATGTGTTCGGATAGGTTTCCGCGGTCAGTTGTGTGTCGTTGTTGAGTTCGGGTTGAACCGCGTCTGGAGTTTTGTTCTCGACGTTTCGGCTCCGATTTTGGAGCCATTTTCAAGAGGTAAATGTGACTTCACGCTGAGGTCTCAATCTGCCTACTCCTCAGGTGTTGTCACAGGGGGCAAGGGTTTGTGACTTGACGCCGGGGCCTCAATCTGCCTACTCCCCAGGTCTCGTCACGAGTTCTTTCCAAGGTCTCAATCTGCCTACTCCTTAGATCGAACTAACTCAGTTCGCGGTTCAACCCGAACTCAACAACGACATATATATATATATATATATATATATATATATATATATATATATATATATATATATATATATATATATATATATATATATATATATATATATAGTGTAGAAAGTTCTCGACTGTCAATAGATATGAAGGTGAGTTATATAGGGTGTTCAGTCGTTCAACTGGAGAAAAACTCTTCTTTACTCTACCAAGCTTTCGATAATTTCTTTATCAAGGTGGTAAAATGGTAAAACGAGTTAAATAGATGAACTCAACATAATATATAAAATATTCTTTACTGAATGCTGACGGACACTGACAGATAGATTTCTAAGAGAGCATGAAAATTCTTTCTGTCAGTGTCCGTCAGCATTCGGTAAAGAATATTTTCTATTTTATATATTATGTTGAGTTCATCTATTTACCTCGTTTTACCACCTTGATAAAGATAATAAAAATTATTGAAAGCTTGGTAGAGTAAAAAGAGTTTTTCTCCAATTGAACGACTGAACACCCGATATAACTCACCTTCATATATATATATATATATATATATATATATATATATATATATATATATATATATATATATAAGGAAGAGGGTAGTCGTTACTGACCAGTTAGGGATTGAACTAGTGAATAGTGGGAATGCAGCAATGTCACAAAAGTTGTATTATAAGAAACGGGTTAATAAATGATGTACACAGATACACACTTACAAAATACACGTCAAAATTAATATCAAAACTAGTCAATCTGTGTAGACCATGTGGTCAGACTTAGAATGTCAGGTTAATGTCTTCATGACAAGAATGAAATATGAAATCAAGATTTCATATGAAATATGAAATCAAGATCTGGAATCCTGTTGTAAAGTCTGGTTATATTATAGGAAAATAACGAGCGAAATTTCACTGTTGTATGCAAAGGTGGCGTGAGTCGAGATTTGAATCGCACATTCAGGTGATGAACGTCGGTTCGGAAAGTAATTTTTTCATAAAGATAAGGTTCTTTATTTGACAAGTGCAATTTACTTGTTGTGGCTTTTCTGAAGGATATTTCAAATTATTTGAATGCGCTCAATATAGAGTTACAAGGAAATAGAGAATTAATATGTGAACGGATACTAAGCGTTTCTGCTTGTCATTGTTATCGATTTGTTTGTTTATACTCTGTAGCTGCAGGTTATAAATAGTGACAGTCCGAAGCAGATTCTCCTCATTCTCGGATTGCGTTTGCAACCAGTGTAACCGATTTCGACATTGAAGAGAGTTACAGTGGTTGGACATGTTCCATTCAATTTCGGTTATTAAGAAGCTCTAGGGACGAATAGGAGTTTCAAAGATTGATATGGGACGGTTACTGTTAGGCATCTCAAAAATCTGTGTTCCACAAAAAAAGTGGCTCACTTGCTAACTCAGTCGGGCAGTGGGGTGAGTAAGAGGTGGTTACAGTACCCAAATCAAAGAAGTGCCATTCATTCTCCAACAATCATTTAATGTTTCCGCCTTTTCTAATTCTCCCAATTTGTATAGGGGGCTAATGTTCTGTTTGTATGTACACCCTTTGCTTCAAGAACAAATTTTCACTAATTAAAATATAATATCAATATTCAGGTTTGTACTCTACCTTGTCAGTGCACACGTCAATGATATTCAACCAGATAAAATAAATTAATAAATATACTTAACAATCAATAGCAATAAGCGCATTAAAAAAACCTGGAGGGTATATAATGTATCAATTGAAAATAATAGCGATATGCTTTACTGCCATTTACTATACTTGGAGCACTTCCAACGCTGGCTGAGGGTATGCCTCAACTATTTCAGGGTGCTCCTATAGCTGGCCTGCAGATAGGGGCAGGTAATGGGTGAGTCCTTCAAATCTTATATTAGATCTTCATTAAAAAGGCCTTCAACAGGCGAAAAACTCCTACTTGAAAATTCCATACTCCATAGGAAAAACTCCTTCATAATTCCATGTCCCATACAAAAAAAACCCCTACATCAGAATTCCATACCCCATACGAAATAGCCCTAAAAAGAGAATCTCACATAACATACTTCCATGACCTGGTCAGGGATGAAAAGAGTGTTTCAGCACTAGGAATTTGCCTACCTGTTGAATGGTAGTTGAAGAATGGCTGACTACGTGAAAATTAAATCCCCTCGACGGGTTTTCTGGATGAATCCAAAATATTTTCCACCTCTAGTACTTAGAAGATTCTATCGGTTAGATTCACGTATAAGCGAAAGAAAATGACCCTTGTGAAGACGTACAAAACTCTCAATCTCCGCTGCTCATTTTGTCCTTCATCTGCGAATAATATCCTAGTGCACCGATTTTCGCCCTTATCCATCACCATATCTGACATCTGACGTTTACTTTCCCTTGCAAAGTAAGACGTACGCCTACATGACCTTAACCGCGTCTGTGTTACAAAATGCTCGATAATGGTAACTTTCCATGACAGCTTCCGAATCTTTCCGAACGAAGTCAATCAAAATGATAAAATGAACAGATTTGTGAGATGCCTAACAGTAACCGTCCCATATTAATCTTTGAAACTCCTATTCATCCCTAGAGCTTCTTGATAACCGAAATTGAATGAAACATGCCCGACCACTGTAACTATTTTCAATGTCGAAATTGATAACACTGGTTGCAAACGCGATCCGAGAATGAGAAGAATCTGCTTCAAACTGTCACTATTAATAACCTGACAGGGGAGTTCGGTACAAATGGCGGCCGTGTACGGACGTCTGTGCCAAGAGGTGCGATTCCACACTGATTGAAGCTAGTATGGCTTTTCAGTTAATGGATGGAACATGTTTTACGTGTATTTGTGGTATTTGTTCGTGTACCTGCCGTTACGAGAACGTGCGTAGCAAAGAGTTAGATTACTCAGAACTCATCATAACCTCCAAAGAACACGTGTTATACAGTAAGATTATCTCTATAATAAAAAGAAGATTAGGAAGAAGGGAACGAAAATAGTCAGGCAAAGAAGAATAATAAGAAGAAAGTGAAAGCATTTAGTTATAATAGAAGAAGAAACTGAAGAAGAAGAAGAGGATCGATGGCTCCCTACGCCGGTAACCAGGCCGGATGCCAACAGGTTTGGCGAGGTCATTGATGTCCATAAGATTTTTTTCACTTGCAAAGCAACAACGCGATCGAGTATGGGACATTCCAGACGCGCTTGGTTAGCGCACTAGTTCCTATGACACGTGATGTTAGGTATGTCCAAGGACGCACCCATTAACTCAGTAACCAACCAACCATAACCTGACAGCTACACAGTTTAAACAAACAAAGCGATAACAATGACAAAATTCCAACAAGTGGTTAGTAATATCAGCTATTTGATGTCACTCCTAGCATATCAGTGTTTAGTTCTTCCAGGTACAACCAAGAGCTCAACTGTTCATCCACAAAAGGAATGTGCGAGCCAAGCTTGGTACGAAATCCACCAAGTCACATAATCTTTCCATAGTGAAACCTACTTGGTCACTCCTAATACTACCACAAGAATATCAATACACCATATGCGGAATAAATCAATCTACCGCCATAACCCTTGCTAAGAAGCGGAAACATTTCTAGGTTGCGAATGCTCTCTGAAAGGGTACGCTTCGTGCCCCTAATAATGGCTGAGAAATTATATTTCATTCGATACACAGGCAGTGTTCACTCCTAGTCTCAGTATATATTTTAGTTCAGATAATTTCTTTTACTTCTATTAGTTTTTATTCATCACACTGATTGGGGGTAGTTTTCTATCATTTCAAATGCTCGCGCTTCCTAACAGTTGAGGTGAAACGTACACCCTCTACCGGGGAGCAAGTGAAAAAAAAAAGATATATTCGCACCGATACCAGCAGCTGAAGAATCAACAGGTGAGTGTCTCTCTCAACTGCCGTTTTTTAATATCCAAAATCACTCACTCGACAACATGTTGGTACCTTCGAGCCAAGGATTAACGTATTCTACTCTCCAGTCAGTGTATTTAGTGATTTTCGAATCACATCCAATTTTTCAATCCTCAATTTCAAATCTGAATTATAATTTTTTCCATTCATGATTCAGTTCGCTTCTATTCGTACAGTAATTACATTTTTCATTCCTTCAGACCAGCCCTGGACTTTATTGTTTACTATAAACAAATATGCTGATTCCTTTTCATTTCCAAACTTTATCTTGAAAGTGATGACAATGATTTATTTCCGAGAGTTATCTCTCAATATTTGTTAACACCTATTTTTTTCCGTAAAATATCAATGCTTACTCTTTCTTCATTCCAAACTTTATATTTGTTGACATTTATTTTATTTCGAAGTTTATCTTCTTGTTACCTGCTGTTTATTCAATAAAACAACACATAGTATATCTTTATTTGTGGTGCTATGAGTATACATGAGTAATTCAACGTAACTGTTCTCACCAAACGGAGAGGCTTCAACGGTCCACACAACTGCTTGGGCCTAACGTAACTCAGTCCGCAAATCGCGCAAAAAACATTCCATTTTTTCTTGTTCACTTCACTTCTAGGAACGGTCTGGACATGGAAGTACGGAAGGGAATTCTACTCAATCATTGTAATAACTATTATTGAAATGTTTTTTCGACGAAAATGACTAGTACAGTGAATAAGATAAAACAATATGATGCCTTACGCCAAATGACAATTAATCAAATGTCCGAACTGAAAGTATTCGCTGATAGGGCTTCTGAAGGTGATAAATCTAAAATTCAATTTAATATGATATATCGAAATTTCGAAGCGATTAATTTAGCCTTCAAAAAACTAATTACTCTGGTTGCTATTCAAGACCTTGAAAATTTAGAGGTTGCAGATGGTATTCCAAATCTTTCGAATCAGATTCTTCATATGTTTATGCTATCTCTTTGACTCTAATTTGATAAGGTGGACGAGGCAAAGTCAGGTGATATTGATCAGACCGAAACCAGCACGAAGTCATCTCGCCCAAACGTCAAATTGCCAAAGATTAATATACCAACATTTTCGGGAATTCTCACACGATTCAAAACTTTCAATGACATGTTCACTTCGGTCATTCACGAAAATCAGAGTCTATCGCGAATAGAAAAATTCATTTACCTGTTATCATTTCTTGAAGGAGAAGCACTTGCTACTGTTCAAGGCATTAAATTATCACAGGACAATTATCAAATTGCCCATGCATCGTTGGTCTCAGAATACGGTAATACACGTATGACTGCATTCGATCAGTAATTTCGAATTCCAAAAATCGCAAGGGTTATCGTGAACTAGTAAATACTTTCAATGGAAATCTTGCTGCAATGAAGAATCAAGGCTTTAATGTTGAAAATTGAAATTTTCTATTTTTTTGTTTTGTTTTGTAAACATTAGGATGAAGATATATTGTCTAGGTTCGAAGCTACAAGAAAAGGACCGCAAATCCCAACCTTTGAATCTATAAGAGAATTCGTAATCAAATATTGCAAATCATTAGACACGGCTAAATATACAGTTAGCGGTAAATCGTCTTCTCTTATCAAATATTAAAATAAAAAAATATTCACTTATCACTCAAACCCGCACAATCGCACAAAGCAATCATCTTCATTCTTTTATAACACTAATAAACCCCAATGTATTTTATGCAAGGGTGGTCACAGTATTTACAAATGTTTTCAATTTTCGAGTAAGTCTCCCAATGAGCGCTTACAAATCACTAAACGAAATTAATAGTGTACGAATTGTCTTAGTAGCCAACATATTTCTAGGAATTGTCAATCTTCTAATAATTGTCGCTATTGCAATGGCTCTCATCACTCAAATTTGCACATTGAAAATGAAAATTCTTCAATTGCCAAAAGAGAGGACTCCACTGTTCACAACAATTCAGTAGCAAATCAAAATCCTTCAAATTCCGAAGAAACGGACACGCTCATTCAACCGCTAATCGTATCGATATTATTGCTACCAATTCGCATTCAGCCGAACAAAAAACTAATTTTTGTGGAATTGTTTTCAGTTCTACCAAAGTTCATTTATCGACCGTGCTTATTGACATTTCAGATGTTCATGGAAATTTTATAACAGTCTCCCAAATAGCACAAGTACGTCCAGTGGACGTACTGCATAGGTACGGTGAGGATGTATTGTACGTATTTAGGACGTACTTTCGTCTCCGACAGACGTACATCAGACCTCCCTGGGACTTACCGTTTCCGCATAGTCGGTAATCCCAGGTACGTACTTTTCTAGTCCACACAGGACCTGAGATGTACAGAAAGGGGAACTGTTTGGGACATTCCGAAAACGTACATTTTCCATTCTGTATGCGCTATCCCAAGTAGAACAAACATATTCGACCAATATTGGTTCAATATTACGGGAATATTAACCTTATATTGTGGATGATATCAATAGTGGCCACAAAAAAATGCGAACATTCGGCGATATTAGATCAATATTCGGAAACAATGTAATGATATATCATTTGATATCACTTAATGAATCTAAGTTTTCATATTCGGGATTAATCATTTCTTTTTTACCAAATAGTCAAGTTGGAAATGTTACTCATTCACGTGTACTAACCATCTAACCGAATACTTACCTGGAAAAAGACCTGGCTACTGCGGGGCTTGACCTCTCGACCTTTTCTATGGAGATATTATTGTCGACCACTGTTACGCTCTACGGTACGGAGAGACTTATTTTTGAGAAGGAGTTGGGTGCTATAGATGTGATGACTTCAAGTAAGTTTTGTTCGAGATAATATTAAAATTTTAGAAAGTTCAGTAACAATGAAAATACATTCGAAAAAACACTAAAGGATCACTGTCTCATGTGATGGCGGTTTTGGAATATCAAACTTGCTGTGCAAAAAATTCTGTATGTAATTTTCTGGTATTTAAATTCACCACATGTCGATGTTTCAATTTTTCCAAATTTTTTTAGGAATGATTCATTATGAATATTGCAATACCAATATTGATATATGTTTGAATACACTAAGTGATCACTCTCAAAATCGCAATACCCCTTGAACCGAAAGGGACCCAATACGTACGTACTCGGAAGGTCCAAACAGTATGTACATACTAACAGAAATGTAGGAAATGAAAGGAACCCAATCCGTACGTACTTGGGAGGTCCAAACAGTATGTACAAAAAAGTACGTCAACGAGACGTCCAGATAGTATGTACATACGATTTCCAATAATGTACGTCATTACTATTATGTCCCGCAAACGTTTCGAAACATACGTATCTGAAAGGGACTCAATATGTACGCACCTGGAAGGTCCAAATAGTACGAACATAGTTCTTCCAAACATGTACGTGAATGATACGTCTGAGCAGTACGTACATGGGATTCACAAAAAAACACGTCATTGGTATGTCCCTAATTCATTCCGAAAAGTACATACGTGAAGAGGAGTTAATGTAAACGTATCAGGGACACTTAATAAAGTACGTACATAGTACTTTCATGCATGTACGTTTTTATTACATTCCGATTGGAACGGGACCAAGTATGTACCTACATGGGACGTCTAACCAGTACATACATGGTACATCCGGTAATGTACGTTCTTCGAATGTCTCCTATACGTCCCGGGACGTATCGACGTAACTGGGACATAAATGGTTCGTCTTCAGGACGTCGTGTGCTATTTGGGTCCGAGGTTCATTAGACTGTGAATCGCAAACAAGCTATATTTCCAAAAATTGTTTTAACCGGCTGGGTTTGCCACGATTTGATTTATCACTTTCTATTCATGGGTTGAGTTATATGCAAGAGAAAACCACTTCCGGTGGAGTGAATTGTACTTTGAGACCAGTTGGTAAAACATTTCCAAAAATAAATGTATTTATACTTTCAAAGCTGTGTTCAGAAATGCCGCAAAAATTCATAAACATTTCTAACTTTTCTCATCTCGCGATTTTGAATTTAACGGACCCAAATTTCAATGAACCTGGTTCTCTCGACTTACTTATTGGTGCAGCAGTATTTCCTTATATATTACAAGACGGACGTATAACAGGTGTTGTTATGGAACCTGTCGCTATCAATATCATTTTTGGATGGGTTATCATGGGAAAATTTGCTGAAAAGACAACAACTTCAGAGAGCACTTCTCTATTCACATTGAGCAATAATAATGATTCGTTTCCTCTAGACAGAACAATGAAACAATTCTGGGAAATAGAGGAATTGCCAAAAACAACATTTTCGTCTATAGAAGATATAAAATGTGAATTTTTTTTTTCTGCTACGCACTCTAGAGATCCATCTGGTAGGTTTGTTCTTTTGCCTTTCAAAATTTCTCTTCCAAAATTTGATGTTAAAGAATCATATTCCCTAGCCTATCGTAGATTCGTATCTTCAGAAAAACGCCTAATCGCTAATCCATCTATTTATTCACAATATCGTGCGCAAATCAATGATTACTTGGATAATGATTACATGGAAATTATTTCTCGCATGCTCTTCTTACCTGGCGAATAAAACAATCCAACAATTGGCTTCGAACGAAAAATTGAATTTTCCCAATGCTGCTGATATCCTTGAAAATGATATTTATGTCGACGACATTCTCTCAAGGTGTTCAGAATATAAGGAGGCAATGAAAGTACGTAATGAACTTATAGTTATTTTAAAACGTGGAGGTTTTGAACTAATAAAATGGACTAGTAATTCTGCACAATTTTTGTCTGATATGCCAAGATCCCATGTCTTGTTGGACCCTTTGACTTTCGATTCAGATGATACTCTAAAAATTTTAGGATTGCAATGGAAACCAAGTACAGATGTTTTTTCGTATCATGTAGATTTATTGCAAAAGAAATGTACTAAACGTAGCATCTTATCAGATATCGCTAGAATATTCGACCCTTTGGGCTTCCTTAGTGCAATCACAATAGTATGCAAATGCCTTATGCTAACTTTATGGACGTGAGGACTCGACTGGAATGATTCTCCCCCCTGCCATATAATCGAACATTGGTTACATTTCAGAGCCGAACTCTCCTTTCTATCGGAAATCAAAATCTCGCGACTTATTTCCTAAAATAATACGATGTGCAAATCAAAACTTCACGGTTTTTGTGACGCTTCCAAAAAGGCGTATGCATAAGTCATTTATATAAGATCTCGAAATAACTCCAAAATCAACACATTTTTGTTTTAGCAAAATTGAAAGTTGCACCGCTCAGAAGGATTTCTATTCCACGTTCGGAATTAGCTGCTGCTGCTATACTCGCGGAGTTAATGTCCTACATCATTTAAGTATTTCAGAAGAATGTTACATTTTCACAATATTTCTGTTGGATAGACTCGACTATCGCATCAACTTGGATTCGTTCCTCGCCTCACAAATGAAAAACATTTATTAGTAATAGAGTAGCAAAAATTCAAGAAAATATCGCTCCTCCATGTTGGAGATATATCCCATTACAACAAAATCCCGCCGATTGCGCCTCCCGGGGTATTTTTCCTTCACAACTTTCAAATGATAGCTTATGGTGGGCAGGCCCCCCTTGGTTACGTCATTCACAAAATAATTGGGTAGCAGGCAAATCATGTTCCGTTAAATCAAATGAGAATTTGTTCATGGTAGAAAGGTTAGTAATATGTTGTTCGAAGTCTGATGTGTTCGTAGTACCTCCTTGGGTGAGTTATGTGTTCCGCGAAATACAATAACAAAAATAATCCTAACCCTGCTTCGGAAGTAAGGCTTGAAACGCTTAACAATAAATCACCTCGGTAAAAAAACAGTGAATGAATTGTTCGACTGTTACTGGTAAGTTGTTGCTGGCTCTCTCCAGCCGAAGCCAAGACAAGAGTGGCCGTCCACTACCGAACTCAGATCAGGTGATCGTTTCGCTGCCCAATGTTGATGCTGCGCCGTAGATAAACCCGATAACACTCGTCCTCGAGTTCGACGATGGATTACCCCACTCGTCTTCACAGCAGAAATGGAAAAACCTCACAAGAACAAGAATCAAGAAAGTGACAGCAAATTGTCCACATCAATTGGGGTGAAATATAGCCCTCACCAAGCTGAAAATGGCTCAGTCACAAAGCCCCTCAAAAAAATTCAGAGAACCTCTTATATGTGATACTGCAAGCAAATCCTCAGTCGTAACTAATCCATCTAGCTCAGGATACCCCAGTAGCGCCGCCCCACCGCTCTTGGGCGAGCTTCACATGGCTTCTGCTTGATAGGTCAAGCTGCCGGATTGAACTATTCTCGCGCCCATCACACCAGGTTTCCTACAAAACAAAAATGGGCAGACACTCTTCCATACAGAGTGTATGTGACGCTCGAAATGCTGCTAACAAACCACTTCTAGTTTGCGTCCTAGCACACCAAGACAACATTTTACGTAGGAGAACAGGAGGTTCAAAACCCCGATAGAAAACCACCCCCCAAGCGTGCTATCCCTAAATCTAAAAATTACCAATTGAAACTCAATGCCGTACTCGAAACAACAGCACCACCAAAATGAACAGTTCCATAGGTCAATCGTCCAATGGAATTCAGCAGCGATGCTCCATGTCGAAGTTTTTTCAAAACAAAACAAAACAAACATTAGAACATTGATCGTGGCCTCACGTGCAAGCGAGCTAAGAGAGAATTCTGGACGAAGGTCTCAACGTACCAACAGTGATGTAACTGTCGTGGGTAACGGATGATGTTATGATCCACTCACTATCTGGGGACGTGCCAAGTCCAAGTAGCTCCACACAAAAGTGAGGGACAACCAAATTTCGCATTAATCAAGAAAAGACACATTGTCGATATCAACAGTAAGTTCAACCTCTACCCGACTAGCCAATCAATAATCCACACCAGTGGTATTTTCCCACGATCAAGAAAATCCAAAGAAAGACGAAAGTGGTCCTTATAATCTCCCATAAAGGGTATGCAAAAATTCAAAAATTCACTCAAACCATAATAGTACGCTAAAAATGGTACCTGCACACATTGCATAACTAATACTCACGATATGACTTCGAACAAAGGTTCAACCCAACTGAAGAAACCATCAATATCTGACAAGACACAACACTACACAACGTCGGTTTCCAATTCCATTATAAATGATCATTATTCATCTTTATCCGTATCTGAAGCCTCAGGTTCCATATCGGGTGGATGCGCCTCCATATCCTTATTATGCCAAGTACCCTTTGACCTACCATCAGCGTCAACTAGTTCATACGTTACTGGTGAATGTTTACGCTTCAAAATAAATGGGCCAACAAATTTCTGAGCAAGATCTGAGGTAAACTTTTGTACCGCATCCGAGATAACATAGTTTTTGCGATATACGCGTGTGCCATCTGGAAAAGATTCTGGTCGTCTCCGTAAATTGTAGCGAACTGCAAAACGAGAATGATCCAACTTCAGTCGCTTCGCCACGTCTCGAAATATGTTGCCATATTCCTCAACAATAGCCGCTTTACTAGGGGCTTGAACATCTTCAGAGTCGATATCGGGTTTTCAATACCCGTCACCAGTAGGCACATGTTCTCTTCCGAAATCAACGAAGAAAAGTGTGAGACCAGTCGTGTCGTATACAGCTGTTCTAATTGCGCATCCTACTTTGGGAAGTAACGTGTCCCACTTCTTAAGGTTATCGTCGATATAGCAAGACAAAATAGTCTTGAGTACCTGATTTACTATTTCTACCGGATTTGCTTGAGCATGATACAAGGGAGTAAATCTGACGGTAACATCATATGTCCCACATGAATTCTGAAATAAACTCGAACGGAACTAAACTCCGTTATCGCAAAATAGGTATTCCGGACATCCAAAAATCAAAAATATTTGCTCCTCAGTGATACGTGTTACAGCAGCTGCTGTTGCACTCCTCGGAAGGAAAAACAAAGAAAACTTACTGAAGGTGTCAGTAATGACGTAGAAGAATTTATAGCCTTTAGAAGAACGCGAAAGTGGTCCAAACGGGTCTACACTAATCATTTGCCACGGGTCGTCTGCGTCTGGGTGTTTACCCATAAAACCACGCCTGAAATAATCTTAAGATTCAATTCGGGTATGATCAGTTCCTCAATAGTTCGTACCCTACCTTCTAAATTGGAAGGTATACTCGCTATCCCGACTACTTCACCCTGTGAAAAAGGTATACAAAAGTATAGAGTTGAATCAAAATATCGGGATCTGATTATTCATTGAACTCTTCCTGTACTAGATCTTCAAGTTGTATTCCTGAAAAAAACCTTTCCCCTTCCGGAGAAAAGGAAACAAAGAACAAAAACAAACTACCACGTTGAATCACCCTGTATGAATCAAAAAAATACGAACGTTTAATAGTGAACAACGAATCTAACTACAATGTACCACTTGAAAAAAAAAACAAAGTCTACAGCAGTTTAGCTCCTACAGCATGGCTTCTATGGAAACTCAAATTATGAATGGGTATGGAATTATAAAGGGCTTACTTACCACTCCTGTTCACTACACAGAATTTAAAATGAAAAATATATTTGAGTGTGCAATATTGATCCACCCTGTATAGCACCCAAATTCGAAACAAAACAACTTATCGATAAATCAAAACTTCATTGATCTCCAATATCACCCTGTACAGGCAGCACAGCCTAAATATGAAGTAATATCAAATAGAGTAGAAAATAAGTGACTAGCCCTGTACAAATGAATCATGAAGTGAGGACTAAACAGATGCAGCTTGGTGGACTACAGCACAAAGTTAAATAGTAAACAAAAAAAAAAGAATAGTGATTCTGGAATAATGATCTGTTTTATATTTATTATGAATTAATGGCAATATACTAAAAAAAAGCTGAAAGGGAACTGTACTGAAACATTTGAAAACAAGGAATATTTTCTACAGTCCAATAACAAGCAACATCAATTAGATCTAGGAGTTACCTGTCAAAAAATCAAACCAATATAGTTGGCTCAAATATTTCAACAAGCTGAACTTCAATCTGAAGACAAAATGATGCACTCTCTATTCGTTCGAATAGAATACAGTCGAATGTTCTGACCCAGTGAAGTCATAAAAGAGATATATTATCTTCCATTTTGTACCAAAAAACTATTAAGATACACAAAATCCTGTTCACCACAGCACCTTTCGACTTTTTTTCTGCATTTTGAACAGGTTGATCAATTCTCTTCAGCCAATGTTTATTCTTTCAGAAAATTGGTCAATTTGTGAAGGTTATTCTGGAAATCGAGAGAAAAACATCCTGTGCATTCAAAAACATATCAGTGGCCCCTTAAATTTTTGTCTTTTACCAATAAAATGCACCTTCGTTTCTCAAATACAGATGTGTCCAATGCTAATGGTGGTATGTATGATAAATTACATTAAATGACTTGGTGAATATTATTATGTATCTTGATTATTTTATTCGAAACAGGAGGCAGAACATTACCTTCAATTGATATTAAAAAGGTCATAGCTACTTCCAATCGATAAGACAGCACTGCGTTTGACTACAGATTAGTGTTCACCAGGTACAAATGAAAAGTTGGTTTGAAAATGTTTGATAACTGATTTTCAAAGAATAATTCAGCATTTCAAACACTTCATTAAGCCAACAGTTCGAAATGCATGCCCTCTTAGAACAATAATTTCAAGAGAGCCTAGCAGTTGAAAAAGAACTGTACAGATAATCTTACCCATAATGAATCATGACTTAGTGTGGATGTAATGAAAGAAAGACAACACCTAAGACACTTAACCTGAGACGTATTCTGAGAAATCTCTCTATTCGCTGATGATGAAGACTATAGTTTATCACTTGAGATATTCAGAGCATATCACTTCGCGCAAATTTACGACGTTTCTGCACTTCTGCAGTCTGCTTAGTTTATAGAAGTATTTTTTCCGGACATTTTTCGCACTAAATAAACTCAACTCATATGCAGAACACACATCTTACAATTCAGCACAAACATTGATATCAAGATGATACAGTTTTAAAATGTGCTCGAATTCTGGTGGTACCTGAACTTCTTTCGAAGTTTCCCAAACACAAACATGATACTATAACCTCAAATACAAAAATCTTGGCCTGAGCGCTTGAGTCATTCTGACAGATTACAGTCTTCTTTTACCTGTCGTTGACTGAAAAAGAATGTTTCGTGACATGAAAAAAGTTTTTTTCCCGAAAATTCTAGGGTACCTTTCATTATTTGGGTAACTTATATATCCGGTATATATCTGGTTCATATCGTGATCAATGGCGTGCACCTATATGTACAAATTTTGTACCCATACATATGTCATAAAACGAACAAAGTTGTTGCAATGAAACCATCTAGCACAGTAACAAATTCAGCTCTCTTATATGTCCGATATGTATATAGTGATATGCCATTTGGAAGGTACAGGTGGGTTTTGAATTATATGTCAGAAATATACCAAACGGAGATCATTGAAATGTCTCAAATTTGTTTCGTTGAACTCCAAATGGTATATGGCAGACATATGTGTGTTCATTGGGTTCATTTAACATAGTTCTGATATTTCAATTTGAATTGTGTTTGAATCGTGTAGAGTATCATGATACCTTGAAAAATATACTTATCTGAAATATTTCGATATTTTTTTCGAGTAGGAATGAATGAAAAAATATATTGTTATTTTTCATTGAAAAAATATAAGAATATAATTTTTTTTGGCGCGATTATATCTCCAATAGAAAACAACTTGAAACTAGCATCTATTTACATATCACTCAAATCTAACATCCAGTATATATACAAAAACATTCATTTCCCTAGATTCATTAGGCACATTATATTATTCACAAAAAAAACGAGAAATTTGTACAGAATGAATATTTATTACTATGTTGGCGGTGATGATGGTGGCATTAAACTCATACACCCACTCAATGCCTTTCCAAAGTTCCGCAATGAAGACTTGAACCGAGCCCTTTTCGCTGAAGCATCATGATGTAGTCGGAGGTTCTCCTCCTTTTTATAATTGATGCTAGCGTCCCTTGCATCTAACGTTCGAATCCGCCGCCATAATTCTAGGCGTTCTTCATTATTCAGCTTCAACTCAGCGTCAAGTCGAAAACACTGAGAATAATATTCGACGTATTCAGCGTTTGCCTCGATGGATGAATTACTCCAAGCCCTCATTCTGGCTACCAAATCGGTTGCCCAAGGGGAAGCTTCAGCGTGGGACTGTGGGTAAGTCATCTCAGGTACGGTCTTCTCGCAGGGCTGTGAGAAACTGGATCTGCTCCTATCCCTTGAGAAGGCAGCTGTGCCTCCCTCTCTTGAGACAAGGGTACAGATTCAATTTCTGCAAGAGCTGCAGGTCGTGTCCACAACTTATATGGTGTAGCCCTCTCACACCTCTTACGAAAGGCAGCGAGTTTGCCGCCAACCCGACCTCGCACTGGTGCAGGCAACTTTCTCACAGCAGCCCTCAATGTTGGTGCTTATGACTTCTTCGACGGTTGCGGCGTCTTCTTCTTCGGCGGTGCCCGCTTCTGTCGCTTGCTGTCCGCTGGTGGATTGTTAGCCGTCTTTCTCTTCAGTTCACCATATTTATTACTCTGAGGTGGTTCAACAAAATCATCTTCAGAGACTAAGTCGGACAGCGGAAAGAATTTGGAAAGGTCTTTTCCCCTCCAAGTTTGAAGGTCCTTCTTCTTTTTCATCTGCGGTTGCGGACTTGGGAACATATCGGACCCGCTCCCAGAATGGCCTATCCGGCTTCGCCGACCAGGTTCTCCTTCGCAACACTAGCTTCGCCTGCCTGTGTGTAAGTAAAGTTATTTGGACTCTCTCAGATCCTCCGTACGAATTCCATTTTATTCTCTTCTGATATTGTTTTATATTGGTTTGCACATTTCCATATAGTTTCATTGATTCTCTGGATGAATTGATTCATCCATGTTTACCTTCCAAGACAGAATTTCATAACAAATTGAGAGAAAAGCTTATTTCCGAAGTTGATTATGATCGGGCGAGTAAGGTTTGGAATATGTTGAATTGCCGAAATTTAGGTGAATATTCCGACATATACTTGAAGTATGACGTTTTGTTGTGTGACATAATTGAAAACTTCAGAAACATGAGTTTAAAAACATATAAATTAGACCCTGCTCATTATTCTACTTCTCCAGATCTGTCTTGGGATGCAATGTTAAAATAAACAGGTGTTGAGTTAGAGTTATTAACCGATATCGATATGGTACACTTTTTCCAAAAGGGTATACGTGGTGGTGTTAGTCAATGTTCTGAGAGAAAACACATTGCAAATAATCAATTTCTTTCAAATTATAACCCTGAACAACTTTCTTCTTTCATTATGTATTTGGATGCAACAAACCTCTATGGGCAGAGCATGTCTCAATCACTTCCATCAGGAGGATTCACATGGCTCACTCCATATGAAATCAGTCAATCAGATATCGACAGTATTCCTGGTGATAGTTCCGAAGGATACATTCTTTGTAGAGGGTGTACTTGTCGAAATATGATTGCAATCATTCGACTGATGGCGTAGTAAATGTCGTTCAGTCCCAAAATACAATAGACATCCACCACAAAAATATTTTTTATGTTGCTTCGCGGACACTTGAGAAGAAACTAATTTTGACAGGTCTTCTATTCAACAATAATGACTGTTACCAGACTCATCAGTGATATGCAAAAGATTAACATGACTGTTGAGTCTACGTTTAAAGTAATGTAATGGGCCGACTATCTCATATTCAATTTAATCATTCTTCAAATCAATTTCTAGTCCATAAACATTGACAGAGCAATCATTCATCACTTAAGATTTTGGAATATCTTTCAACTTGACTGGAGAATCTATACCAGCCACATTCAGCACAGTGTGGAATGGTGGCTATGATGAAATTTCTTTATCTCTAACGGTGACGGTATACAATGCCGATGTTATAGCCCACGCGAAACAGTATTGGTCTTGATTGTTCACATTCACAATTACCTTCTTTGACTCGATATACTTCGACAGCTTGATGTACGAAGACCCTCCGAGTGGACTATATTTGTTGACATCAACCTCCATATACAATATTTCATCGATAGTCCAACCTGAAAACCCATTTTTCATTAATTGAGAATTCACTGATGTAAATGTATCACAACATACGTGAATCACGCTCATTGAATTCCATTGCTTGAGTTGTAAGGCTATCTGTGAAAGTAATAGAGCTATTGAAGGCTTTTATACCAGATAGGTCTTTAGTTTGCAGATTGTATCGCCCAAACACCTCCATGTTAACTTTCACTGCTTCGTGAGCACCAATATTTTAAAAATTTTTTGTCTCATCTCGTTGAAGAATATGATGTAATCCGTGTGGTGGTTTTGACCATCCACCCTGTAGCTGACAATTCTACATTTGAGAGCAGTACGGATAATTTTCACACCATCCATATTGGACACATGAATTTGTTCTGTGTTCCAAAGTTCTCCTATGTGAATTCATATGATTAGAAGCAACGCTCATATTGCAACATAAACAGGTCTGCATTGGTGGAGGTGTAGGGCCTTTCCGATAGTCCAGCTTCATTCTTTGACAAACAAGAATCCCGCTGATGACGATGCAAGTTGTCACTCCTAGTGAAGTTTTTACCGCAATCACTGCACGAATACATTGTCATCTTCAATAACTCAATCACTCTCGATAAGAGAAAACACACACACGCTGAATGATCGTAGTGAAAGTATCCAGGACTCTCGTTTGATCACGTTACATATATTACAAAAAAATTTGAAAAGTACCTATTTCATGAATTCTATTCTTTGAGAGATATACTTACGAAAAAAAAAGCTTATAATGTTATGTAATGCATCAGCCGAATCAATTATAACATGTTGCACAACGGCTTGGGGTGGAACATTTGAAAGTACACTTCAAAATCTTCAAACTGCTCAAAATATATTACTGAAATTGATCCTCGAGAAGAAATGGACTTATTCAACTGATTCATCGCACTATTATAAAATATATTCATGTTTCCTCATATGTAAACCAGTTAATTGAAATAGTTCTCTATCCATACTATATAACCAATCGATTTACATTCGCAAATTCCACCGCTGTAAAATGGTAGCTTCAGTGGAAACGTGATTGTGACCTGAAACAGAAAACCTCTGTATATTCCTCTAGTGACTAAGGTAGTTGAAATACTCACTTACTGGAATTTCTGGTACTTGATTTTAACGTAAAGCTTGGGTAGTTCCACTTTCCTCTAAGTTCATCTCTTTGCTTCCTATTGTTATCCCCTGAAAAAAAATCACTTATAAATACCCAGTGTACTCTCAAAACTGTATCAATCTACAATATTTTGATAAGATCTTCCGACCCAAATAGTTATTCAAGTTGGATATCTCAATGGAACGTTACATAAACAAGTTCAAGAAAATATCATTTGTTTTGGTAAACATAACCTCATAATCGAAAATATTTGACATTCCTGACCTTTGCACAAATCATCATAAATCGATAAATCCAACAATTTCGGAACGACTTGTCGAAATAATTCGACTGGTTGTGACATTATGAGGAGAAAAATGAAGCATTAAGAAAATAAAATGACACTTTTTGGTTAGTCAAGTACATGACTAGAGTTTCTTGTTCGAAGTGTGGCTCGCATTTCCAATAGTGGATTTTTAGTCATTGCTGTAACGAAAAAGATCAGTCTTCATTTTCATATTCCTAGGAGGAACAGAAGAAAGAACATGAGAGTGGATCTTTTATGATATTCGTAATCATTAATTTGTCGTTGCGATATACTCATAAGGCCACACATACCAACCACGGTAGGTCTAGCTTGATCATGTCATTCATTCTCACTCTGTATCTACAATACATCTTGAATAACTCATATAACGTGCTATTGTTTTCAGGCCTTGTCTTCTGAGGCAAGTCAGTCTTGTCATTGCTTTGTATACGGTTCCATTCGGCTATTACCTTTCATGCTTATCAACTTTTGTCAGTCGCTGTGTTGCACGCTAGCAGCTGGTACTACTTCATCACCCTTCCGCAAGGCTGCCCGAGCTGGACTGATTGGAATTCGAAACACTCATCGCTAGACTCCACCGAACACAAAACAGGCAAGCCTCACCCATTATTGCATTTTCATTCGCTCTCATAGGGTTGCTTCTGAGCGCTTACATAGAGTCGCTATCGTTTTGTAGTATTGCTTGCTCTGCGGGTGATGTGAAGTATTCGGCAATTCCACTTTACTGAACACTCTTGAATACATACGGTGATCTTTAGCCACCTAAAAAATTGATAATTAACATACGATTGCTAGGCTGAAATAGTTACCTGCATGGCAGAAAGTTCAACATACCATCTTTACCTTAATTGCAAGTGTGAACTCATCTATATATACAGAAGGGGGTTAGGAGTACAGAAGTTGCTGAGTCCTCAGTGTTGACTTTCGGCAGTTACAAAAGACAAAAAGTACTTTCATCATCTCACTTTCATCTGATAACAATTTGATTTGAAATAATACCACAGTGAAAACTTCGACGAACCTCGATCTCTTTGAGCTCCCGCTACCACCTTAGACCCTAGACTGACTTGATAGACTGGTGATGCTCATTGAGTCATTTATCATGTGTGAGATACAAACAAAACAAATTACAGGAGGCTATAGCTTGAAGGAGTAATATCCTGAAACACTCGAATTGAAACTTTCTTATGATATTCTGTTCGAAATGCGATGTTTGATTCAGTTTTTAGAATATGTTGGTAAGGTGCAATTCATTTATCGCATCTACCTATAGACAAAAGGTAATTCAAAATTGGAAATGGGGGGCACACTGTATATTGAAACCATCAGTAAACCATTGCCTCCGTTGTTTAAAAAGTTCTTCACAATTGAATAATCATTACCTTCACGATTCTCATAAATGAACAAGTGTTGAATATAGAAATGTAGAACTTTTCGAATAGTTGAATGCGTGAATTAATGATACGAAACAGTTCGGTAAGCAAGATGATGAAGCGATCTCAAACATTCGCTTTTGAATTCCAGTACCGATGTATCAATCTGGCAGACAACAAAACAGATGATTCTACACCAGAAATGGAATGCACCTGACGTTATCAAGCCCATAATCATGGCAACACTGCTGGGAATGAGAACGTCGTTTTCATACCCATGAGTTCATACATTGGTATTGGTATTGAATATTATGGGATTGAGAGAAACTCATGGATGTTGTGAATTTTTTTTCAAGAAATTGTTTTCCCTTATATTGTTAGCTCATATCCGGAGTACTACTATAGTCAATTAGCCGTTTATTGAATTCCTCGAACTTTTCCATTTCTGGGAGATCTGTGGTTGCGTGATGAACGTACTGGTTCTGATAAACTTGGTTGAAAGAATATTGGGAGTGAATACTTAGCAATATGTATGGCAACTTCATTCTTGTGGTCTTGTTCATTAGAATTGAAAATTTGATATACTTGGTATAAACCCGAGTTGAATTGATGCGTTCGTGCAGAGTTGATTTTTTTACATGGTTGCAAATTTTTGCATCAGTTTCCATTGGGGTTGGTATGAATTTTTTCACTTGATTCAGGTGTTGGGGAATTGATCGGAACCATATTGAGTCAACCAGAATTTTTCAATCATTCTACCATTAAAATTCAGTTGAACGAGTTGAAATATTGCGTTTTCACGACATTGGTTTCGATGTTCGTCATATCAGTTGAATTTCGGTATGATTCTTGCATTCGTCCGAACTTGATCGACTCAGCTGGAATTTTGTATCTTATTAGCCACGATTCTTTAATGTGTTGGACTTTCACATTCGTTTATTCGAACGCATGCGTATCCATGTGAGTTCAATAATTAATAATAATAGTAATTTATCTCACATAAAATTGGTTAAGGTTCACATACATTTACAAAAACAAAAAAAAAACGCAACGGTGAATCTGGAGGAAAACTCATTTAAGTTCATTCAAGAACTTGTCTATGAGTAGCTCCCCCGAACCTGTAGAAGTACGTTATTCAATTCATTTCATCTAACTCTATGTATCTTATGTCAAACTAAAATTCTTCACGATAAGGGAGAGGGCAAGTGCACGATGAATACAAAATATGAACTTATCATAAGACTTATAACACAATATAACAAAGCATATAATCATAAAAACTTATAACAGTAGGTAAAGAGAAAAATAAACAGGACTATAGCTATTTGAAAAGGAGAGAATAGGAGCGATCGAGAAGTTTTCTAGTCATGTTTCAACTATGTTGCGGAACACGTTTCTATCTGTTTCGGATATACAAATTTTCAATCTTTCTTCAAAAAGAGGTTTGGAGTTGATATTCTTCAGATTTACAGGTATTAAGTTCAGAAGGCGGGGTGCCAAATAGGAGAAACACCTTTGTCCGATCGATTTATGCGCTTTAGGAAGGACTAAATTTCTTTCTTGGTTAGCTCTAGTGAAGTAGCAGTGAATAACAGGATTCACGTAACTTTTATTTCCAAATGAAAATAGAAGTATTGCTCTACAGAAGAGTTGTCTGATGTCAAATATACCAGATTCCTTATGAAATCTTACGGTTGGGTATAGGTTATGGAGAGAACAGGGCCAAGGACCGTTCCCTGTGAAACTCCGTAGGTTACTGTCCGTTCAGTACTAAGTTCATCTTCAATTTGGACTCGTTGTGTTCTACCAGTTAGGAGATTTCTCAGGATGTCTTTCACCATGCCACGAACCCCTACTCATTCCAGCTTCTCCAGCAAAAGTCCATGACTCACCGTGTCAAAGGACTTTTCCAGATCAACAAAAACGCTCGAGTACGCTTTCTTCTCATCTATCGCCCGATTTATCCTGTGCGTTACTGCGGCGATGGCATCCTAACTTGATAATTTTTCGGAACCCAAATTGAGTTGGCGCAAGTAAATCATATTTATCATGCTATCAAACAACATTTCGAAATTTTTTCGAATATTTTGGAAACAGAAGATGTTAGAGATATGGGTCGATAATTGGAGATTTTTTCCTTTCGCCATTTTCATACATGGGCTTGATTGACTATTGCTTGTTTGAAGTGGGAAGGAATTTCACCATAATTCTGTGGTGGTTTCCACATTTCCTGATGAATAAATATCATGCCATTTCTCAGACTGAATCAGCTGCAATAATTTAGTTTTGATGAAATGGCTATTCATAATATATTTTTTCGAGTGATTGTGCATACTATCAACTATATCCGATCCGATTATGTAAGAATAGTGATCTGTTATATTTGTTTTCATTACAGTGGGGCTCGAATCAGAATATTTTTCCGTTCTCATTTTCACAAAAGCATGATCTATACTAGCTGCTGAAGTTTCGGTTACTCTAGTAGGGATATTAATAAGGGCATTAAAACCTTGTTCTGCCAGTAGATTAATATATTCCTGCGTTAATTTATCCGAGTCTACCAATAGATCCACATTCATATCCCAATTATGAAAATTTGTTCATATTCGGCATGTTTCAGATGTTCTAATTCATCATTGAAAAGTTGCAAAGCAGTTGATGAAGATCGATAAATTGATAAAATAGTTATTTTAATTTTGACTATTTCAATTTCAATGAATAAGGCTTGTGTCTCGCCGACAGGAACTTGATTAGTTTTATAATTGATGTTATCTTTGGTTTGGTTGATAGAAATGAATTATAACGTTCACTAGATATGATTTTTGACATGTTTATAGTGCGTTCATTAGACACTGGTCAGAGTAAGTTGCTTTCATCTGAACTTTATTTATTAGGAATTTCACATCATTTCTCAATTTTGATATGAAGGCTAGTTGCAATTGTTAGGACTCGATTCGCAGGGACCATCACTTTCTTTCAGACTCATTTTTCAAAATTTATTATATAAAATGTGTCATCGCTTAGATGTGCACTTGTTCTTTCAGAATTCTGATATTACTTGTCGATTTTTGTATATCTGCTGGACATCCAGCAAAATCGTCATTTTTTTATTTCAGTATATCTGCAGGGCATTCGGTCGAATTATTGTTCTGTATCGTTTCCTTTCCAGCATACTTATCTTGATCCCTATTGATCAACTTCATTTGTCTGGACTTCGGTATTCATTTACACCTGATGCATGTACAGTTCGGTATGCACTCAGCTGAATTATCGAGAATATCACTTTCGATCTTGGTTTTTCATGTATTTCAGCAGGACTGAAGCATTTTTCGGAGTTCGATTGACTGAACTATCATTCAGTTGAATCGATATTTCTGTCTTAAATCGATTCATTTTGGAATTCAGGTTCTATTTTGATGAGTTTTTTTTGTAACTGCTATGTATTCGGTTGCACGCTTTATCTCAACTTGATTCACTCAGTTGGAGTATAGGTTTCATATGGTTGCCATGTATTCATCCAGGCCATTTCAGTCAACTGGTCTTGATTCATTCAGAGCTCTGCATTATTTCTTAAACTACTTGATATATTCACCATTTATTCTTTAGAGCTATTTGCGTTCGTCTAGACTCGACTAAGTTATACTTTGGCATGTTTTTTCAGATATGATGTCTTAAATATTCGACATGTATTTCAAGCTATTGCTTCGTTTCACGACTTGTTTCATTCAGGATTGGGACTTTATTTCGAAGAGTTTGTCATGTCTTACAATGGTCCTTTGTATTCGTTCAAACTTGATTAATGCTGTTGAAAATCATTTCAGACATAAAAGATTGTTTTTTTTTGTACCCAACTGAACTATCACATTCCGTCATAATTAATTTTCGATATGCTCCTTCATGTATTCTCGTAGACTTTTCCATTCGTCTGAACTTAGATATTTCAGTTTTCAATCTTATTCTGCATACTTATGTTGGAGTAATGTAGGCGTCTGGACTCTGATCTCCAACCTCAATTTCAGATTCATTTGTTGTGTTTCATTAGTCCGGATTTCATTGGCCCTGCAGGTGTTATGTATTCAATTAGACTCGATTTTGATAAGTTCGTCATGTTTTTGTTTCGTTCAACTATCGCAATTGTCGAACCTCCTTCAAACTTTTGGATTTCTTCAACTTCATGTTCATTGTTCATATGTTCTGCACGTATGCAGTTGATTATCACATCTATGTTTCCAAAACTTTTTTGTTTATTATGGATTCGAGGTGGAATTTTTATTCGATATTTTTGCTATGTATTTGACTGGAACATCTGCAATCGTCTGCATCTGCTTCATTCGGAATTCTTGCATATTTTCAGACTCAATTGTAATCTATTCGAATCAAGTTGTATGATGTCACACTGTTCGTGTTGTGTACTAGAATATATTTCTTCGGTTCAAGTCATATTCTTGAAGAGCTGGGCAGTACTCGAGTGAATTGTACTCAAAATTGTACTCGAGTACTCAAAGTACTCAATAATTGGTACTTGTGAGTATCTCTATTGTAACGTACTCAGTACTCGAAAAATTTTGAGTACTTTACATTTTAGAGTACTGTGTACTTCTGATTCATGCATCTGACGAGTAACGAGTACGGACGCACGCAAACCCGCACAGAACCGTAAGTGATACCGCTAAGAAAACTTGCCTAGACATCAATCACATTCAAAAGATGGTTATTGATGAAGGTACAAAATTCCATCCGAAAGTTTGGCTGACAACAGTTCCCACTGCGATGATTTTTCTGATTCTGATAGTGTAGAAAATGTGAGCCCAAGTCACTCTCAGCAGTCACAGTTTCAGCCTTTGAACTCTGTTTTTGTGAGTGAGAGAACGAACATGAAAGAGAAAAACAGAATAGAACTTGAGTTACTGTGATATCTTGATGATCCAAGGACCACTTTTTCAATGCTGGAAGACTATCCAGTAATGAAGAAAATTTTTATGAATACAAATACACCATTGCCTTCTTCTGCACCGGTTGAAAAACTCTTCTCCTATGCAACGGTAATAAATGCTCCAAAGTGTAATGCATTGAGCGAAAGAATTTTGGAAACTTGGTTCTCCTACTTTAAATTATTATTTTTTATCTACCTTCCTGTTCCTATCTATACCTATCAATCACTTGATCAACCAAGTGATACTGATTTACTGATATGCGAGAAATAGTTCCAAAAATCTCTTACATACCAATTTTGTGTTCGTTTTTCATTTTGTAATGTTTGTTTTGTTAATTTGTTCACTGAAAGAAAGTTATAATATTTTGTTATTTTCTCTTTATTTCATTTTGGAAGTGGCCCATTGTATTATTGTATATTACATACAGAAATACATTTCTGAAATATGCAGTTCATCCAAGTCATCTAAATAGGTGTTTTTTCATCTTAGTATACTTCACAGAGATGGTGGTCATATATGTTATCAGTTCTGTGCCAAGATGGATAGGATAAGCTGTACCTATACATAACTCCGTAACTGTTCTTTTGACCATCCTCTACCTGTGGCTGTACCTCTGTACCTAATACCTTTATTACCTGATTTCAATGCTTTCCAGCTCACATGAAAATCAAAATGCAAAAATTGGGAGTACAAATTAATGGTGAGTGTAAAATGACACATTTTCTGTCTGTCACTCTAATACTGACTGTATCTGACAGTCTGACAAGGAAACATTCAACGTTCTTTTTCTGAAATACTCATATTCATTACCCATTTTACACGAGTACTCTTTAAATTTTGTAAAAGTACTCCATTTTCCTTGAGTACTTCTTATATAAGTACTCATACTCGAACACTTATGAGTACTACTGGAAGTTACTCATAGTGAAGTACTCAAGTGTAGCTGATTGCAGTACTCTGCCCAGCTCTGTGTTCTTGGATATTTTATGAGTATTGAATTTTACCAATCAAGTAGAGTTTTTCATACAGACAGAAATGATCGAGTCAAGTGCTTCAACTGCGGCTTGAGGGGTATTATTGGTTGTTGAAGTTTGAGCTCAGCATCAAATTTATCATGATAAATGCCAACTTAAGAAACTCAAAAATCCGAATTTGACCTCAAAAATTCCACAAACATAGATCACAGGATTACTCGTGAAATTCCTTTGGAGAATGGAATGAATGTAGTGTTCATGCCTTGTAAACATTTAGCATGTTCTGTTGATTGTTCAGTAACATGTTGAAGTTATCCGATATGTAGAACTTCCATTGTATCTTTTTGAGAATTTTTGTTTCAGTTGAATCAATATTTTTGAGTCAGCAAGATTCATATGGAATTCAGGCTTGATAATTATCTATGCTAAACTATTATCGCATCCATATGCTCCTCTATGTATCGAGAAGACTCTATGGTCTGGAATTAGTTTCCAGATTTCTCATTTGTTTTGACGTAGAATCGATTCTGATAAGTTCATCGTGTGTTTTATTCAACTATCGTAATTGCCATACTTTTGGATTCATTCAACCTCATGTTCATATGTTTTACACCTATGCATTTGGTTATTGCATCTATCCTCCAGAAAATTTTGATATGTACATCATGATTCATTTGAGGTGTACTCTAATGAACATCTCAAAGACATGACTTTCATTATATTTTCTGTGCATTTGACTGGAGCATTTGCATTCGTCTGCACCTGCTCTATTCAGAATCTTACATATTTTCATACTCATTGTGATCTATTCAAATCGAGGTGAATGATATTCCATGGGTAATTGAATTTTCCCATTCACGTCTAGTTTTTTATACCGAGTGCTTGAAGTATGCAGCCAGTACGGATGTCACCATATGAATTTTGAAAAATATTCGGATCAAAAATCCTCAAAAATGTTAATAGGACTCTATTGATCAACTCATAATTTGAAAATTTGTATCGATAAATTGTCTAATATGTAGAACATTCACAGCATTTGATCCGCCGTTTTCTGGGTCTGTAACCTACCACGATCCGGAAAAATAAGAAATGATATTGGAATCTATACAACTAACTGTGAAAGGGCAGATTTTCAATGTACCCCGAAAAGTTGCTGCGTCTATTAAAAAACAGTTCTTCCTGGATAGAACAAGTCCAATTAGTCAGCAACTTCTCGTTGAACAGTAGAATTACTTTTCGAAATGATTTACCATTTGAATTGTTGTCAAACAACTAACGAAATGAATTATAATTTTTCGATTGTTGATGTGAACTTTGAAAATATTCGAACTGCTCCCATAACTCCAGAGGTATCGATACGTAGAGTTATTTCAAGATTATATGAAACTGAATCAGTCGATTTTGCCAAGAATAGGTTCCGAATCAATTTTCAAGACGATTCCCCACATATTCCTCGAATCTCGGTAATTTCTTAAGCTATTCATGAGTGTGTTATAGAGATTGAATCGATTTCATGAGGTATCACTGAATATTGTCATTCAAACACTGATTTCAACTGTTACAATTTTTTTTTTATTGAATCAGGGTTTTCTCCAAAAGGTCTGTTCAAGAGGAAATGTTGAATTTACTCTGACACCAGTTTTACCAGCCAAATCTCCATTCTGATTTGTTATAATGAATTTTTTTTTTCTGATACCTCCCTTTATCACAAAGCAAAACCTATATAATTATATCTAATTTTATAAGGAAATGCCCTCAGTCTGATTCTTTAAGCATAATTTTTTTTGGTCGACAAATGAATTCTGAATATAAAATACCTTTTCAATTATTGGACACCATTGGAAAATACTTTTTCTTTTTGGCACCCGACACTGACGAAAAGGACTACCAAATCGGGGTTGCTGATATTTCCAATATTATTATAAAAAATTTTCAGACCAATGATTCGATTTCTCATAATGTCTTTACAAAAAATTACTGATTGATGAAAACATTATTTTTGCCTGGGAATCAGGTACTCAAGCATATTATACACAAAATTTCTTAATGGTTTCTCGATTTTTCAAAAATTATTGAATCACAATTGAATGTTCTTTGAGGAGTGATTGGATTACTAAAGTCGAAATGCGTACTGATATGAATTTTCATTCAAGTTTCACGATGGACAATACAGGTAGAACGTTTTGAGAGTTGTGCTAATTTTTTCTCTGGAAGTTACGAGAATACTTTGAATTTCTAACTTTATATCATCAAAAACCTTGATTTTATGAGGTTCTTTGCAAGATTCATTGCATTTGGTGGAAATGGGCACGTTGAAAATTTGTGCCATATTTCGATCACATCTGAGGAGAGAAACTTGTTCCTGTTTAACATACTTCTTTTGTTTGGAGGAATGGCACACCTATTGACAGTTGTGCAACTTCCATACTTGTTGACTGGAATTACGTACTTCAAAGAACGAATACCGTTTTTGAAAAGACGAAATATATTTATTCAGACGAGTTGTTCGTGTGAAAGATACATCAAGACTGAATTTTAATAATGTCACATAAAATGGTGAGAAAATATGATGTTGGCTTCTTTTGGAAATTCCAGTTATTTGAGACTGCAGCGTCGGCGCTCCTTGGCTGGGTCATAGACCTAGTCGGCTGGTTGAACGTACTTCTTTGGTACGTAATTTCTCCCTCCTACGATGAAGTTTTGGATGGAACAAACAAAACTTCTGGAGACTGCTGGGGCTGTGCGGCTTCCTTGGAGTTTTACTTGAATTTTCTGAACCTATTCAGACAGATATGAATGATTCCTATAATGATGAATATGTATAAGGGAATCGTCCAGGTATGATGGCTGAAAAAACGTTGAACCATGTAAATCTAGGAGTTGAAGCCTATTTTCTTTCAGTTGGACTTCATGTAGTTCATCAAGTGGGACATCGTCGACTTGGAGCTTGGTTTTGTCCATTTTCTGCTCGTGTATTGTAATTTCGAGACGAAATTATGGTTTTCCTTTGGTTTCTTCCTTTTCGTTAGTATATCCACGTCCGAAAGTTTCGATGCTGCATTGGTACAGGATTTCGATGCTGCATTGGTACGGGATTTCGATGCGGAATGATCCTTTCAGCATAACGAAGTCAGTTTCGTCACATCAGGTTTGAACTTTTTCTTGTTGAGGAAATATGGCGATGTGATTCGATTCGCTGACCTCCTCAATCGGGGGCTTGTTTACCACGATCGTTGCTGTTTGGCATACGGCTTTGTAGTATTTTACTCGGAGAATTGAAAAAATACAATTGCTCTCCTGGACTCCATCAATCAGGTAGTTCTTCTGGCATAGATAATTCGGATTCAAATCACGACATGGTCCAGAGTCGTATTGGAACATATCGTTACTCATTGTGAAAAAAAAGTTTTTAGGCATGATTGTGGTGAAGTTTCGAGTAGGTATTGAATAAAGGTGGTAATGTGAGAAGGTATCGGGATGTACTGGAGGGATATGTAATGCAAAAACGAGTTTTGTATTCGAAAAATACGCATCAACAGGTGTTATATCATATTGTTTATGGCTAATTCCAATTTCTGAATAGACTAATTGATCTTCGGAATGATACTTCAGAAGCGAATCGAATATTGATGTATATCATCGATAGATATTATACTATGATGTAAAGTGATAAGTTTAGCAAAAAAAGTTGCGTTTTCAATATTGGTGAGCATTGAAAGTAATGTATCCAAGTTGAATTTTATTTGTTTATATGTATTGACGAAAAATATGTGATATTATCATTAAGCTCTTCGATACATTCCTTGATCACATTTTGATTATGAACCATAAGTGAAAATGTTTTATCGTTATTCTCAAGTATTTTGTGAGTCAATGATATTTGTTGATTCAATAAATGAACGATTCGATTTTCGTTGTTCTGCAATTTTTCAATAGCTGCATCATAACGATCGGCATCTTCCTGATCTGAGTTACCAGAAATGAATTTGACAATTTTTCCAACTCCATTGATCAAACCTCGTTTTTTTTCGAATCGATAAAGGGTGAATTGATTGAAGTTTTTCTTCAACCGATTCCAACTGGCAGTCTATATGTTGTTCGGTGTATTGATGTAGGTTGAACTGAGGTCCTCTCGATTCTTGAGTGATGATTTTATTGTATCATAGTGATGAGTCAGGTCTTCGATTTCTTCTGAAATTGGTTTGAAATCATTATAATGAAGAAAGGTGTGTGTGGCTACTTATATTTTTGCTGTCCCATGCAGAAAGGGAAGAATCCCTGGGTTGTCATTCAGGTTCATTATTTGTACGTTCTTTGATGATGTTCGGTGGACTATCATAAAGACTAGGAGGGTTCCGTAACAAATTTGAGTTTGATATGATTTTTTGGGGTTTTTTGGAAATGTTTTTGTGGTTTCAGTCCTCAGTCGGTGACAACAGTTTCTTTCACGAATGGAACATTCAGATTTTTCCTACGAGTCTTTACGTTGTGTCGATAAGCTTCGCCACCTTCAGGATAGCTGACCGGATTTTCGCTAGTCAGATTTCGTTTTACTATCGTATTTTCAATATGTTGTTGGGAAGTGTCTTTTGTATCGATGTGTCCACTAACAATATCCATTGTTTTTTTTTTGTCTAAGAGTGTATGGAGTGGTTGTATCCGAAAGTGGCGTAGGGTATTGATCTCGTTATTTCAGAAAGGGGATTTTCAACTTTCAAAACTCTCAAGTGTTCAAGCAAGGTTGAATGAAGGTGCTCTACAGGGGAGTTGCTAGTTGAGTTTTTGAGAGTGACGAAATTAATGTCAATTTCGTGAAGTTTCGTGAAGTCAGTTACAGTGGAGTTTTTGAATTCCGTTTCACTATTGGCTATGATTTTTAGTGGTAGTCCGTGAAATGACATGAATTTGATGATACTTTCGACAATAGAAGAAGCATCTGCGGATGTAAGAGTAAAGCTTGTGCATATTTGAAAATTAATTTTTGGTGGGCTTTTATCATATTTCGATATTTGACATACTTCGCATTTATAAATAGAATTCCTGACGTTGTTAGTAATACTTTTTCTTAATTTGTTGTATGGTTTCAAGAATTCCGCGATGATTTGTTTTTGTTTCATGATTATAAACTAATAGTTATTTTTGTCTGTCAACTTGTGTTATATTTTCAAGCTGCGAATTGCATTTAATCAGTTCGAATGTGTAGTTTTTGAAAGTTTGCATCATTAGGTTCCAAAGATTCTTGTACATTTCGTTCGATTCGTCATCATTGAAATAAAATGCGTAAGTTTTTCTGGACTGACTAAAATCACTGAAGAATGTTATGAGTTATATATATATATACATATATATATATATATATATATATATATATATATATATATATATATATATATATATATATATATATATATATATATATATATATGATGCGTTGTTTTTTCGGGTTTCATTCCGTGTTCTGTGATTTTGATCCTCTGAAGGATAATTCTCACAATGTTTCGGCAAAGTCTCATCTGCCATCTTCTAGGTGCCATCTTGAGTTTCGATCTCCGAACTCGAGTTCAAAGCCAGTCTTCAAGCATACTCATGAATAATTGCGTTGGATTATTCAGCTAGTAACTCATAGGTGGCTTTGTGTGTTCTAACTATAACTTTTATGTATTTGTTGTTTTCATATACGTTTGTATCAATGAACCGAACGCTTATCTTCTCGCGGTTTCCACCGGTAACATGTCATGCAAATCAACAAACAGCTCGATTAATTATCCAAATAAATTTCGAAGTCCTCCTGTATCCTCAGTGTTACGGGAGAACTGATCATGTGAAACGACCGTGGCCTTGTAATGTTCTAGCTCGTAGCGATACTGGCGAATACACCTTGTAAATCTTTATTGACCATATGAATGAGAAGCAAACGTCAAAAAAACACGGACACAGTAGCGATAGCCGCCACACGCACTGTCATGTTCTGGCTCGTGGTGTTACGTCAGTCAGAGGTATAACCTCTGAGCGAATTCCTATAACTCGACAACTGGGTGTGACTCTCTGACGTCAGCTCTAGGAAGCCCCAGGACTCCGAAGACTACCCTAGAAACATCAGGGGCCCCATACCTTCACCTCGGTGCCCTCTCAAACTGATGTAGACACCTGTAACTAATGTGTGTGTGTGTGTGAGTGGGTGTGTGTGTGTGGCCTTGGTCTGTGACGTCAGAGTTAGGGGTCTCAACCACCTTCCTATCTACTACTGACTATCAACAAGATAATGAAATAATGGTTACCATTAGGTCCTTCAAGACTAGAATTTGTTCTTGAAATAGATTCAGATTAAGTAGCCAGAATTTTAGCTACTGATAAATGTTCATGTTATGACCCTCATTGTTGAAGTGGTGACTCAACTTCTTCGGTTCTGAAGTCCAACCTGCTGGACAAACTTTGAATTATTTTTATATCATGTTCCAAGCGAAAAACAAGCTTGAGGCACAGTGTGCTACCCACTTGACTCCATTTTACCGGTAGAAAATCAACTATTCGAAAATGTTTTGCAACGTGTTCACGGTATCATGTATTCTCATGTTGTGTCAAGTGAATTGGGGTTGAGGTGAAGACTCAGAAGAAATATGGTGACTTTACATTTATTTGGCATGTTTCTGATTATTTCACCCTTGATATCTATACAACAGGTATGTTTCATCATTCTCTCTCAAATTGAGACATAAAAAGCAAATGAGATTTGTATTTGTAGTTGTATATTTTCCTCGGGAGAATTTTGTTTCAATTACGGTTTTTGATTCATTCATGCCCCTATAGTGGTGAACATTTGGTCATTCACTAACTTTAGAACGTGAGGTTGTTATCTAGACCACGCATATAGGCGCAAAGTGTTGTCTCGTCATATTTCGCCACGGAGGTTGCTATTCTACCGGCACAATCACGGTACTTTTCACGACTAGGGGGACCTTCAGCGCCTCTTACGTGTTGTTATCTGAAGCCCATGTGAACTCTGCTGTCATTTTGATGCTTCTACAAACTTCCACACATTTGGTTGGACTTCTGAAACCTGCACCTCGGAAGCTCGATGTCAACCTTACATCAAGTTATTTGTTTTTGGCAGTCCTTCCACTGCAGTGTCGTGGAAATTCCACATTTCATGGAGAAATCGAGGTGGACGGCGATGTTGGCGTCTTTTCAGACGTCCTCGAAGTAATCCACAACTGTTTGAGCATCTTCGGGAATCATTTTCTTCTCACACAGGGTTTCGAATGCATTGGCCACATTTGCTGTAGGCACAAATTCTAAGGCTGGTAGTAACTTCAGTTTCAGTGCGAAGTCCGCATCGGTTTCGTACGTCTCACTCAAGCCTTCTGATTGGATTTCTCCAAAAATATTTCGGGAGAAATGGAAAAAGCATCCATTATGCTTTGAAACTTTGCTTTGACATACCAGGCGTGAATTGTTTCAACTTTTGCAATGAAGCAATCTAGGTGTTTTTTGTTCCATCTGGCGTTGATACATATACTAATGGAACACTCAACCCTTCAACCCATGTATTCTGAACAGTTGACAAAACAATTTTTGAATGTTCCGTCCGTGTCCCAATGAGAGCTTTGTGCTAGGAGTGAAATATTCTTTCTCATACTCTGTTGTCATTTGGTCCAGAATCGAAGAACGAAAAGGATTCTTAATTTTTCTAATGTATATTCTTCCGGAGAAATTATATCTCTTCGGTGGAGAGGTGAAGCCGGAGCAGCTCCTTCTCTGTACGAATTTTCCTTATAGTTCTCTATATGCTGGTAACTTCAGGTGAGCATACCGTAGTAGCCTTGGTGAGTCCATTGGATGCAGTAGTGATGACATGACATGATGAGGTGCATCTTGGGTACTGTAGGAACTTCTTATATAAAACACCTACCTGGTGGGAGTATATATCTGATGGAGTACTAATTACAATATTGGATTCAAAATAAGAGGAATCAAATGGAAGGGAACTCGAACTCAATCTATTTGACAAATTAAAAAAAATTACATATCATTCAACTTCAAACAAATACGTCATCAATATACATGGCGAATAAAACAATCATTTCCAACATTTTCCTCCCACCTTGAGTCAGTGATCGATACGTAAGTGACTCAATAGCTGAATCTTTCTGGTGAAAAAACCTTCCTTCCATAACGAGTGAAAACAGTTTGTGTTTCATCTTCAGTTTTGGTTTCATTTTCATCTTTCAATATTGTCGATTCTGATGGAGTGGAGAAACCTGCTTTCTCGGCTACAATTGATTTATTATATATGTCCTGATTTTGTTTTCAGACGAACGAGACGCAGCTTGCCATCTTTTCCTGGAAATAATTCTTCGACTAGCGCTAGCGGCCAACCAAACCTTTTTATATTGTCATTTCCAACTAAAACAGTACTTTCAATTCTCACTTTTTGGCTGTTTGATCGTTTTTAAGAGTGGTGAATTAACTCGCCCAAATATTCTCGAAGGAATCTGCAAGCTATGATATGCCATTTTGCTGCAGCTGTACGGGCTTTCGACACGGTATTTTCCTGCATGGTCACCCATCCAAGTACTAACCGCGCTCAGCGTTGCTTAACTTCAGATATCAAATGACTGCCAGTCAATCTGAAGAGCTGGGCCATGCCCTGGCATGTCTACTCAGATAAGATGATTCAATTTTATTGACATCTAGTAGTTCACTAGTCAATCCAACTCTGGGTCCCAAATTTCTCAAAAACATATCCGGCGTCAGCGGTATCAAATCAGTGGCATTTTCAGAAACGTACGTGATTGGTCTAGAATTGAGCACTGATCCACAATCGCATGAAACTGTCCATCAACCATCAAATACATAGGTGGGACACCAAATATTGTTCAGCAAGGAAACTAAGGCAGGGTTACCCAAGAAATAAAATATCTAGTCCTATTGAAATATATTATCAAAATATCTGCGGTATTCGAACAAAATATATCAACAACTGATTATGATATCTTGGTGCTTACCGAAACATGGTTGAAAAGCGACATAGAAAATTTGGAATTTGGCTTAGCAGATTTTGCTGTTTTTCGTAAAGATCTTTCTCAGGTAAGCAGCTCAAAATCAAGAGGCCATATGAAACTGTTTCACATCAAAATCTGTTGAAATTGAAGTCCAAAATGTGGAACAAATTTTTGCTTCGGCAATTGTGAGGAGGGGAGAAATTGTTTTTGCTGTAGCATATTTCCCACAGGCTTCTGGTATCGAACGATATGAAACCCTTTGTAATAATATCGATAATGTTTCACTGAAATATCCCCAACACAAGCTAGTCCTGTTGGTGCAGTGGCGCACCTTGAAAAACCTTACAATTGAAAAAAAGACAGCACATGAAATATTCGAACAAATAACATATTGGGATGATTATGTAACTTTTTCTCATCTTCGTACTCAGTGCAAATATGCAAGTAAACTCTGTTATGGCAACTACATCAGAAGAGGGGAAACTGGCATGGCAACAAACATTAAACATTTTTGGAACCATGTTAACAGTAAAAAAAAATAATGGCGTACCCGATACCATGTATAAGGACCAGATGTTATCCTACCATTCCTTTTGAACATTGTAGATTTTCACTCACGAAACCATTATTTATGTTATTTTCATCGTCACTTCATCTAGCAAAAGTTCCTTCTTTATGAAAAATGAGTTACATAACACCAGTATTCAAATCTGGGAACGAAAGTATTATAAACAACTACAGACCCATAAGCATATTGAATTATGTCCCAAAGATACTCAAAAATATCATCTGTGGCGATATGAAGACTCCTTTGAATAACGTGATAGTTGAGAACCAACATGGATTCACTCAGGGGAAATCAACTAATACTAACTTAATGCTTTTCTCACAGTATGTAGTGAAAGCCCTGGAAAATAAACATCAAGTGGACGTAATATATACAGTTGAATCCAAGGCTTTCGACAAAGTTAACCATAAAATTATCTACGAGATACTCGAAGGCATTGGTTTCTATGAAAGTTCACTAAAATGGTTCTCCAGTTATGTTTCAGATAGGAGATAATTTATCAGAATTGAAGGCTTCACATCTCGAGAAATTATTGTTACTTCAGGAGTTCCTCAAGGGAGTCACCAAGGACATTTCCTTTTCAACATCTTTGTGAACGATATAAAAAAAAAGAAAATTCCGAGGTATTAATGTTTGCAGATGACTTGAAACTTTTTGAAGCTATCCAATCACGACTAGACTGCATTGATTTACAATCTGACTAGACAATGTCAGATTGTAAATCTGATGAATAGAGAATTTACGTCCACTTGGTGTATATTTCCCAGAGCTTCCACTACATACTGTGAGAAAAGCAATAAGTTGGTATATGTAAATTTACCCAGACTGAATCCATGTTGGTTCTCAACTATCACGTTATTCAAAGGAGTCTTTATATTGCCACAGATGATATTTTCGAGTAACTTTGGGATAGAATTCAATATGCTCAAGGGTCTGTAGTTGTTTATAATTGTTTCGTCTCCAGATTCAAATATTCGTGTTATGTAATCCGTTTTTCATGAAGGAGGAACTCCTCCTAAATGAAGTGACGATGAAAATAGCATGGATAATGGTTTCGTTAGTGAAAATCTACAATGTTTGAAAAGAAATGGTGGGATACCATCTGGTCCAGGGCCTTTATTATTATCTAACTAGGATAATTTTTCCAAAATGATTCCCAAAGAAATCGTGCATTCAATCATATCTAAAGTCTTTTCATAATATATTTCGGAGATATTGACAGTAGTATTTGGTTCGTAAACTGATTCGAATTGATCGACAAAAGCATTAGCGATATCATACCCGTTACTGAACATTAAACGCCCTTATACATGGTACGCCATTATTTTTTCTTTTACTATTAACATGGTTCCAAAAATGTTCAATGGTTGTTGCCATGCCAGTTCCTGATGTGGTTGTCATGACAGAGTTTATTCGCATGTTTGCCCGGAGTACGAAGATCCCAATATGTTGTGTGTTCGAATATTTCATATACTTTTTTTCAATTGTAAGTTTTTTTAAATTTTTCAATTGTAAGTGTTTTCAAATTTTTCAATTGTAAGTTTTTTCAAATTGTCATCGAACCAACGAGGAAATTTAGGTTTGGTTGAACGAACATAGGGAACAAAGTTTTGTATACCAGTATATGAAATATCGTGAAAAATATCGGTAGCAATGTTAATGTCTGTTATTCCTCCAAAGTGATGATCCCAGTCTATTCCCGCTAAATAATAATTAAGAACAGCATAATTCCTTCTCCTGAAGTAATAGTAAAAATAATTATATTCAAAGTCATTATAATTACTTTCAACAGGAATCGCCACTGTCACTGCTGGATGATAAGGATCACACGGCAACAAACAGCCATTCGCTATTTTCACCTCACATTTCGCAGATATATTTGAAAAAATTAGATCTAGCATGATCCCGTAACAATTATATATAGTGTCGAGCTGGAAAAGGTTGTGAAATGCGAAACTGTCAGCATCCTGTTGAGCAAAGTTACTATTATTGTTAACGATTGCGACACCGAACTCATCATTGAACCAATCTATATTAGGTAGATTATAATCGCCCATCAGGACAAGGTCGTATTGGGGTTATTTCAGTAAAACGTTATCTAGAGTATTACAATGGGTTTCATATTGTTTGATACCAGAAGCCGGTGGTGAATAAACTGCTCCAATATCAATTTCTCTCCCCCTCACAACTCCCGGAGCAAACATTTGTTCCACATTTTGGGCTTCAATTTCGATAGATTTTGATGTGTAACAGTTTCTTATTGCCACGAGCACACCACGGCCACTTCATTTTGATCTGCTTAAATGAAAACGATCTTTACGAAAGACAAAAAATTCTGCCAAGCAAAGTTCCTCATTTTTTTTGTCGCTATTCAACCATGTTTCGGTAAGTACCAAGATATCATAATCAGTTGTTGATATATTTTTTTCGAATTCAATTAGTTTTGTTCTGATACCGCGGACATTTTGATAATATATTCCAATAGGACTAGATGTTTCATTTCTTGGGTAATCCTGCCTGAGTTTTTTTGCTGAACAATAGTTGGTGTTTCGCCTATGTATTTGATGGTGAGATTAGATTCACCTTTGGCAACTCTAGCATTCAATTGTTTTCTCATTTCTTTCAGGTGATTGCGTTGCATTAAAGTGGAGTCGCTGCTTAGTTTGCTTCCTGGTTGATTGATCCTGAACTTGTTGGATAGTAATTTCTTTACATCATCCCCGCTGTTATTTAGTATAACTTTTATGGGTCTAGGAGAGTTAGTAGACTCACCAACACGAATTACTTTCCTTACTTCTATACCCAGATTCAAGCCATCGACAATTTTCTCTATCTTTTCTCTATCATCAATGGTGGTTGACTTGGATTCCAGGATGTTATAAAATATTATGTTTCTGGCTCTTTTGCGACGTTCCTCTAGTTCCTGTATCATCATTTCCAGAGAAGGGGTTGGATTCTGGGAAGATACTGTTGAGTGCGTTGCTTGGGATCTGTTAACCAAATCCTGTATTTGATTCTCAGTTGTTATTTTTCAGTTGAGAAAATCGGCCCGAAGTTCCTCCACTATATTCTCGATGTTTGAAAATTTCTTGTCAATGGTTTTCATCACGGCATCCGATACGTTTTGTACCAGTGTTTCTGCGAATGTTTCACTTTTCAGGTATTCACTTAATGCCTGACTCACCGCAGTTTCTATTTAATTTCATTACTCTGGTGATAACCATGATTGTTTTTTATATTGACACTGTAGGATCGTGCACCACTTATATTCAGACTCCAGCTAATTTCACTCGTTTTGATAAAGAAAAACATTGGATTTGCATGAATTAATCAAGAGCTCGAGTAGAGCACGTCTGACTATTCTTGTGTTAATTCTACTAGTTGAGAAAATGTCCAAGGAAGATGAGGTTCTCGCAGAAATGAATCATTTTCTTCAAAATGTTACTGTAAAAAAGGATGGAAGATATGAAGTGAAAATGTCATGGATCAGAGGGCATCTTTCTCTGCCAAATTATTAAGATTTGGCCGAAAAACGCCTGGTAACATTATGTGCGAAACTCAAGAAAGAAGGGTATCATGAAGCATATCATCAAGTTTTCTGCGAATGGATGGAAGATGGTATTATTGAAGAAGTGCCTGAAGAAGAATTGAAAGAACAGCTACATATCTACCCCATAGACATGTTTTGGAATTGAATAGTAGCACCACGAAAATTTATTCGGTTTTTGACGCTTCCGCCAAATTGAGAAATCATCCTTTCTTGAACGAGTGTTTGGAAGAAGGTGAGAATCTGATCGAGTTGATTCCACCACTTCTCTTGAGATTCAGATTACACCAGATTGAGGTGATTTCTGACATGAGGAAGGCCTTTCTACAGATTAGTTTGACTCCTGGCGATGGAGACTATTTGAGATTTCTGTGGTACGATGCTGAGAGTACAATAAAACATATTAGGCACTGTAGAGTTGTTTTTGACGTGACTTGTAGCCCTTTTCTACACAGAAGTGTAATAAAATTCCATCTAGAAGATGTTTTGTAGGAAAAGCAAAGCAATAGATCGCAATATTCAACATGGGTTATCTTGAAATTAAAGAAAAGTTTCTACGCCGACAATTGCGTCACGAGTGTTGATGATTCTGATGAACTTCACAAGTTTATGAGAGAAGCAAGTGACCTCATGTTGGATGGGATGTTCAATTTGCGAGGATGGGAATATATGGTTCTAGAAAGTTCACCAGATCGGATCAACATACGAAGTACTCAGCATTTACCGGTATTGGGCCTTCTTTGCGACAGATATAATGATGGAATAATGATCATCAATGAATTTTTCGTAGAATCTGATACGAAAACAGTCACCAAGCGGAGTATTTCATCATCAGCTCATCGTTTGTTTGACGCAATTGGCTCCACAAGTCCAGTCTCCCTATTTTCAAAACTATTGCTTCAGAAGCTGTGACAAACAAAGATTGAATGGGATAAGCAAGTTGAAGGTGACAGCAGAATCTTATATCTTCGTTGGCTAGAAGAATTACCAGTTCTGAAGGATGTGAAAATACCAAGATGGTTAGATTATCAGCCTCGAATGAAAGCTGCCAGCTGTCCTGGATAAAGGCGGGTATGGTATGGAAACCATTTGTCTGGAATAGGGTACAAGAAATTCGAAATTCAGCAGACAAGAACTCATGGTACCATGTCCCTGGAGATTGTGATCCGGCCGATATACCTTCTCGAGGCTGTAGTCCGAAGAAATTGTTGGAGTCGGGATGGTATAAAGGGCCGACTTGATTGGAAGAATGGCCAGTCCAACAATTTCAATGTAATGAAGGGTTGGTATATTCAGAGAAGAAAAATATTTTTTCATCTCCCCTCACCACAGGAAACAGAGCTAATTTTGAGTTTTTCTACAGGTATTTATCGAAATAATAGCATCGTCAAAGTGGTGGGATATGCTTGTCGATTCGTCCACAATTGCAGAAATAGAAATAATAGAAAATTGGAATTATTTTCTGTAGAAGAATTCTGTGAATCCGAAATGCAACTTGTGAAATTCACACAACTAGAAAGTTTTCATGGTATTAGTATAACTACTTCTCTTCGGGCTTGAAGGCCGTCGTTCTTTGGAATTTCTTCCTGACGTTTCGCTAGCGCGAGTGGCCAGCTTCTTCAGAGGTTTATTCATCTCCGATGATGTTTTTTTTATTTGCAAGTCTCTACCTTCGACAGGAATAACTGATTTGTCGGCGATGATAATCTCATCAACTTCTTGTTGTTTTGGAGTTTTCAATAACCCGTCATTTTTTGATGTCAAATGACAACTGGCGCCGCTATCCACATACCAGTCAATTTGACTAAAATTCCCTGTTAGAAATACTGCACTGAATGCGTTGGATTCCTTCTTCTTAATAAAATTTTCTGGACATTTATTCATAAAATGGCCGAGTTTTTGACATTTGAAGCATTTGACGTTTGATCTGTCCTATGACTCTGACGTGTGCTTGTTTCGTTTTTTTGTTTGTATCCTCTTCGTCGCGAACGCATTCGCAGAACCGGGGCATACTTCTCTTCCGTCCTCCATATCTATAAGTAGTTTGGATTCAATGGCGTCGGCTGTCAATTCTATGCCTGAGTGTTCGACCGCCATTATCATGGGTTCAAACTTCTCTGGCAATCCCGCCAATAATAATAACCCGATCCACTCGTCACTAATCTTGAATCCTGTAATATTCAAACGTTGACTCGTTTCTTATATCGATGTAACGTACTGAGACATTGATTCACTGTTTCCTCGACGGATAGATATGAGGTTACGCAGCAAACCAATCCGACGCGTAAATCCATTGTCGTCAAATGACTTTTTGAATTTCATCCACAATCCCATGGCAGTCACTTCGCCTTTGATGTGTACATACAAACTTGGATCAATCGTCAGGATTATTTTGGCTTTTACTTTCGCATCTTGTGGAAGAGTTGGCCACAGTTGGAGTGCCAATGGAGCTACATTTCGATCAAGGAAGAAATTTCGAATCGAATTCATTCAGGACAGTTTGCGAATTTGATGGGAATTAGCAAGACCAGCCCTTCACCCACAGTCTGATGGCATGGTTGAGGGGTTCAACAGGAATATGGGAAAACATCTCTCCAAAATAGTGGACGAGCATCAAGAAGACTGGAATCGACATCTTCAACTATTCTTGATGGCCAACCGGGCAGCTCTGCATGATTCCACAAAGCTCACTCCAGCCAGTATCATCTCCGGGAGAGATCTCCGTTGACCCCGTAACTTGGAGTTGATGACGTGGTGTACAGGATTCAACGTAGCCCCAAAGCAATCAAAGTCGTTCACCTAGGGAGTTTTTAACGTTACAATGGGGAAAATGACGTATTTTTTGATCGGGACGATCAGAATTGAGAGGGGATAATGTTACGAAATATTCTGGCGCCGGCCCTGCCACCGGTTCGAGGAAAGATTCACCTGCGTGATCGCATTTCACTCAGAAGATTCGATTATCGTGATTTGTCTGGAGGATTCTCCACTGTGCGAGCAGCTATATAAACGGAGGTCGCTCACTCTGACGGCAGAATTTTTAGTTTAGAGAGTTTTAGTACGGAGTATTGAAAAGTTAGCAGAGCAGTTCAAGCGATTGTATTGTATTGTTTTGTGATAGAAAGTTTTAATGAAAGTAGTAAAGTGTAGTGTTTGGTGTTTTAATCAACGAACCCAAGAAAATATCGTAACAATATGAAGCAGAAACGAAGTGGGCGCCAGAACTGAACTCTTTATAATTCATGGAGAAGAGAGCCTGAAGATTTTTTTTTAATATGATAGTTTTCACACAAGCGTGTAATCTTCTCATTGATTTATGCACGTTTCGGAGATTTCTTTCGCTCTCAACAGCAATCCATGTGCCAAATGACCGAGACTGGAATGGGCATCGACAATGGAAACGATTCTAGAGGGAAAACACGAAAGTAGATTTCAGAGATGGTGTTTCTTTTATATCATTTCGAAAAACACACTTCTACTGTGGAGAAACATTTTCTGAGAGTGCTTTTTTATTATACATTTTATAACAACTATCCGTGTTGCAATTCACAAATGCCTTCAGCATGCTTAAGAAAGTCCGACCACTTGAAAATGATCTTCTCAAAGAGGACGCACAATTTTCAAAGGGGATTCTTGTAGATCTGAAACCCACCACTCAATACGCGGGCAGAATAATCTGCAACCACTCAAGCAGGTTTAAACAAGAGTATCTGTATGCAGGATAAACACAAGACAACAGGTAGACCTTCCACCTCTGGATACTTCATAGGGCTGCAAGAACTTTCTCTCCGTTCTAGCAATGACTGCGCTCTTTGTCAATGGGGAGTTGGACATGCCGATGCAACAACAATTTTTTCTCCATCAATTAGCTAAAAAAATTAGACATAATTTGCTACATGCCGAGGTGGAGTTGGTTCGGGAAGATGAAGAGTAGCTCCTTGCCTACAAAAAAAAATTGTTCTAAAATTGTTCGTATTCGTTAACCAGCTGACGAACGTCAACCCTCAGAAGTCGAAACTTGTGCGAGCAATGGATCAACGAGGCCTACCTTTAAACGTGCGATTACCCAGCACGGTGGCCCGGCGAGGATTCGAACCCCGGCCTTCCGCTTGATAGGCAGATATGCTAACCACTACACTACCGAGACCACTAAAGAGAACCCTGTTGAATCGGTACATGTGCTCTTTCAAGACCCTCGACATAACCAGAACATCATCGAGGTGTATCAATAAAAATCCTTTGAACTTATGGTTGAAATTTTGCCATAGGGATTTTTTTCTTACAGGAATTGCGAATGATATCTTCGATACGAAAAGGAAGGTCAAAGCAGGACTGCCGTTTCAGGTACAACTGTACTTTTTGTGTTCGTTCCATTATTCTATGAGGCCACCAAGCCACATAACATCGCAAATGAGTAAGGTGTTCTGTGGTCAAGCGTCTATATATCGTATATCCCTGTTCTGTGCTCTATCACAGATCAGCTTGACAGTATGACCTTTGTTGACCCTGGCAGAAGTGACAGTGTCAGTAGACCTTCCAATTTCGAATGATTCAAAATCTTATTTGGAATTCCTTTTCCACTCAAAGATCGTGTTGTATAGTATGACATTTGACTGTCAAAGGCTTTATGTGTAAAAAAAAATTAAATTCTGCATTTTTCCGTTGAATTCTATCAAAGTGGTCACGTCAATGGTCAATTCCGATCGAAAATTGAAAATTTTGACAGAATTCCGCAAAAAATGGGGAATTTCGGTACACCAGAATAAGGCTCGAGAAAAAGACATAATTCAACCTCAGGGTACATTTTGATTCAATTGGGTATTTTTTTTTCCCAATTTGTTATCATCTTACGTTCCAAAACGGCAGTCCTAGGTCAAAGTCAGATTTAATGACCGAATGTTACGAAATGTTCTGGCGCCGGCCCTGCCGCCGGTTGGAGGAAAGATTCACCTGCATCACCCAAAAGATTCGATTATCGTGATTTGTCTGGAGGATTCTCCACTGAGTGAGCAGCTATATAAACGGAGGTCGCTCACTGTGACAGCAGAATTTTCAGTTTAGAGAGTTTTAGTACGGAGTATTGAAAAGTTAGCAGAGCGATTTAAGAGATTATATTGTATTGTTTTGTGATAGAAAGTTTTATTGAAAGTAGTAAAGTGTAGTGTTTGGTGTTTTAATCAACGAACCCAAGAAAATATCGTAACAATATGAAGCAGAAACAAAGTGGGCGCCAGAACTGAACTTTTTATAATTCATAGAGAAAAGAGCCTGAAGATTTCTTTAATATGATAGATTTCACACAAGCGTGTAATCTCCTCATAGATCTATGCACGTTTCGGAGATTCCATTCGATTTCAACAGCAATCCATGTTCCAAATGACCGAGACTGGAATGGGCATCGACAATGAAAACGATTCTTGAGGGAAAACATGAAAGTGGATTTCAGACATGGTGTTCCTTTTATATCATTTCGAAAAACACACGTCTACTGTGAAAAAACATTTTCTGAGAGTGCTTTTTCATTATACATTTTATTATTACATTTTATAACAACTCTCTGTGTTGCAATTCACAAATGCCTTCAGTTTTTCCAGTAGTAATTTGGATAGCTGTGAATTGAAAAAATCATACTCATGCTTAAAAGACAAGCATGCTTAAGAAAGTCTGACCACTTGAATATCATCTTCTCAAGGAAGACGCACAGTTTTCAAAGGGGATTCTTGTAGATCTGAAACCCAACACTCAATACGCGAGCAGAATAATCTGCAACCACTCAAGCAGGTTCAAACAAGAGTATCTGTATGCAGGATAAACTCACTAGACAACAGGTAGACCTTTCACCTTTGGATACTTCATAGGGCTGCAAGAACTTTTTCTCCGTTCTAGCAACCCATACAGCACACGATATCCTATAGACGTCCATTTCATGTCCAATTCATGTCGGAATAGCCTTGGACCAATATTGGATATCCATAGGATATCCAAAGTATTTCTAGTAAAGAATATCCATACGATGTACAAAATCGAATATCCACGATGGATATCCATGAAGGATATCTTATGGACTTCCATTCCGTACATTTATTGTATAAATAATTAATGTTTCTTTCGCAGTGGCACCCTACGAATTGGAAACGTGATTGGGCCATTTACATGGACATTCCAGTGAGAAAGTTGATATATTTCACTTTTTATTCTTTCAAATAATATTTGGATATAGCGTCTCACCTCAGAAGACATGACGCGCTACGCGAAATGCAAAAGCGCTGCATTGTGAACTCACCTTGACTCGGTTTCCTGACGTGCAACCGTCTATGGCGTCTGTCAAATGTCGTTATTTTGAGAGTCGTTGAGTGTTGGGTCGGTTTGGAAAAATTATGTTGAACTGAGTTGAAGCGTTGTGGTGTGCAATGTGCAATGATTGTGTTTATAAAGAAAAAAAAATAGTGGTGTGTTAGTTAATAATTGTAAACTGTGATCATTAGCATTTACCGTGAACGTGAACTTTTGAAAGGAAGCAAGTGAATTGACGAGTACTATATTCATATGTTATTCAAATTGAGAACTATTTAAATTCATCAATAACTTTTCTGTTGAGAACTCTTGACAAATTTAAACTATATCAAGTATTTTGTTTGGAAAGTTATGAAGAAATAAAAAATTCTTATTAACGACATAAGTTTTTCAATCGTTCGTTTACCACTCTACCCCACACAGAACACGATATCCTATGGACGTCCAATTCAGGTCGGAATAGCCTTGGACCAATTTTGGATATTCAAAGGATATCCAAATTTTGGATATCCAAAGTATTCCCACTGAAAAACATCCATACGATGTTCAAAATGGATATCCATCTGGATATTCACGATGGATATCCATGAAGGATATCTTACGGATATCCATTTCGTACATTCATTGTATAAATGATTAATGTTTCTTCCGCAGTGGCACCCTACGAATTGGCAACGTGATTGGGCCATTTACATGGACATTCCAGAAAGAAAGTTGATATATTTAACTTTTTATCCTTTTAAATAATATTTGAATATAGCGTCACCTCAGAAGACGTGACGTGCGACGCGAAATGCAGAAGCGCTTCATTGTGAACTCACCTTGACTCGGTTTCGTGACGTGCAACCGTCTATGGCGTCTGTCAAATGTCGTAATTTTGAGAGTCGTTGAGTGTTGGGTCGGTTTGAAAAAATTATGTTGAACTGAGTTGAAGCGTTGTGGTGTGCATTGTGCAATAGTTGTGTTTATAAAGAAACGAAAAATAGTGGTGTGTTAGTTAATAATTGTAAACTGTGATCATCAGCATTTACTGTGAACGTGAACTTTTGGAAGGAAGCAAGTGAATTGTCGAGTACTATATTCATATGTTATTCAAATTGAGAACTATTTGAATTCATCAATAACTTTTCTGTTGAGAACTCTTGGCAAATTTAAACTATATCAAGTATTTTGTTTGAAAAGTAATGAAAAAATAAAAAATTCTTATTAACGACATAAGTTTTTTATTCGTTCGTCTACCGCTCTACAGTTTATCTCAGCTTATCTAAATTCTTCAAATACAGCGAAACCAATCCAGCAAAACATTTCAAATTGCACATACGATCACGTTGAGTGCCTTATCACAGGATATATTACTGACTATAATCCGTTGTCCAAGAAGTGTGCAGCACTTCTTCACGTCTCATGCTAGTTTGTTCCCTCTGTGACGGATTGCACAAATAATCATGTAGAATTATGAACGATATCTCATGGACGTTCTTGATGGATATCTCATGGATGTCCGTGAAGTATATCTTGTAGATATCCATGATGGATATCATATGGGTATCCATGAGGGAAATCTTATGGATGTCCATGATGGATATTTTATGGACGTACAGGTTGGTGGCCTAAGAAAGTCCATTGGACATCCACTGAATATTCTTTGGATAAAAACTGTACGTCCATCGGATGTTCAAAATATCCTCAAAAGATATCCATTAGATATCCACTGGATGTCCATGTGTTGTGTGGGAATGCCTGCGCTCTTTGTCAATGGGGAGTTGGACTTGCCGATGCAACAACAATTTTTTCTCCACCAATTAGCTAAAAAAATACGACTTGAGTTGCTACATGCCGAGGTGAAGTTGGTTCGGGAAGATGAAGAGTAGCTTCTTGACTCCTGAAGAGAACCCTGTTGAATCGGTGCATGTGCTCTTTCAAGACCCTCGACATAACCAGAATGTCATCGAGGTATATCAATAAAAATCTTTTGAACTCATGGTTGAAATTTTGCCATAGGGATTTTTTTCCTACAGGAATTGCGAATGATATCTTCGATACGGAAAGGAAGGTCAAAGCAGGACTGCCATTTTTGGTAAAACTGTACTTTTTGTGTTCGTTCCATCTATTATTCTATGAGGCCACCACGCCAAATAACATCACAAATAAGTAAGGTGTTCTGTGGTCAAGCGTCTATATATTGTATATCCCTGTTCTGTGCTCTATCACAGATCAGCTTGACAGTATGACCTTTGTTGACACTGACAATAGTGACAGTGTCAGTAGACCTTCCAATTTCAAATGTTTCAAAATCTTATTTGGAATTCCTTTTCCACTCAAAGATCGTATTGTATAGTATGACATTTAACTGTCAAAGGCTTTATGTGTGAGAAAAAATAAAATTCTGCATTTTTTTGTTGAATTCTATCAAAGTTGTCACGTCAATGGTCGATTCCGATCGAGAATTGCAAATTTTGACAGAATTCCGCAAAAAAAATGGGGAATTTTGGTACACCAGAATAAGGCTCGAGAAAAAGACATCATTTGTCCTCAGGGTACAATTTGATTCAATTGGGTATTTTTTTCCAAAATCTGTTATCATCTTACGTTTCCAAAACGGCAGTCCTAGGTCAAAGTCAGATTTAATGACCGAATTCAAATACCTAGGATACAAGCATACGCGAACAGACCCGCATTATTCTTCAAAGTGGTAATCAATGGCGAAATATAGAGAATATCACTTCGCTCAAATACCTCACAATTCTCCACCAGGGAGTTGAAATGTCTCTCATATTCGATGGGAGCTGACAGAGTTTCCATCAATTAGAAATAATTTTATTGATCGATAATGCATTCATTCCAGGAGGTTTCACTTCAAAAAACAGTGCAAAAATTCTATTTCAGGAATGATTACCATTTTATCCCGGACAATAACAGATACTTTTTCAATGGTAAGGTCAGTCTTCATCTGATGATCCCTCAATAAATCCATTCCTTATATAACGGGACGAGAATAAGTTGGTATCACAGAAAATTCTTGACTCACATTAACGTCTTCCACTGAGGAAATTAGTAAGGCTTGTAGGGAGTCTCTAATGATAATGGCCCTATTTGAATTATGCCTTACATCAGAGCCTACATATAAGCGATCTCCCAATTTTCCATTATCTATCAGATATTGGAAATAGTTTCATTTTATGCGAATCTATTATTTCTGCGGCAAAAATGTTCATTTGCCTCCGAGTTTTTTTTCTAACGGATATTCCAGGTTTCTGGGAAATCTCTCAGGAAGCTCATTAAAGAGCTTGTGCAAGCAAGGGATAGCCCGAACCTAGAGTTTATAATGTGGAATCTGAACCACTTTGGCTTCGTGGCCGGATGGCAAATACCGAATTTGAAAAATTTCAGTACCCCCCGTCATAGCGTTGATGTCAATTTTGGATTGAATAGGCTAACAGTTTTTCGTACAGTGCACCGAAATCTTATAATCAGTCGCCCAGTGAATTCAGAACCTAAAGTCTCATGAATTGCTGAAAAATGCTGGGAAAATGATTCATGGATAGATAGATAGAAGTCACACGTGTGAGTTCAGAAATAGTGGTATGCAAATGGAATGACTCTAGAAGGTTTTCGAGAGTGCAGCAAGGTTCAGATTGAAATCACCAGCTGGTATCACCTTGGAATATGCAACGTTAAGATATTGAATTGCATTGTCGAATTGATCCACCTGCTCGATATATACTGTTTTCTCTACAGTTGTTGATGGCGAAATTTCATTTGATTCAGGAATCGATTTGCCCACATGAAATGGATATTTTGTACCGGTGCTCATTACAATTTTTTGCTCAATTATAAGGTATATCAATACTTCAGGTTTGAACTCATCTGCTTCCTCCACAACATCGAAAAATGCGGCGTCAGAACTGTCACATTGATCACATTCGAAACTTGATTCAGTCACGTTTTCATTAATAGATGCACATGAGGAATGGAGTTTGACAGTCCTGAAACAACATCGAACATATTGACAACTTTCAATTTCAGTACCAATTCTCTCTAGGGCTTCGCGAGACCAAGAGATTAGTCTTGGTCTTGTCTTGATCTTGATACAAGACAAAGACCGACCAAACCCAAGACTCGATAAATCTTCTCAAGACCAAGACTAAGGCTTGACTTCCGAAACCAAGACCAAGAGTCTCTCCCAAGAGACTCGGTCTCGAAATGAAGATAATAAACTCAAATTCACTCAATACTAGGAAAAATATGACTGAAATTGTTATAGCAATTTATTTCAGTTACTTATTTTCCACAACATACACTCATTTGTCGTAAACCATGTTTTTAATTTTTGTTCACTCAAAATCGGAAAATGAGGCTGCAATTTTTCACAGCCTATTTCCGTAGCTTTACTTACTCGCCCTGTATATGGGTGATATTCAAGAATACCATATAGAAGGTAGATATTTATTCATTGAAAAACATAGATGCAGATCAGTATAAGTTGCACCCACCAGAGCTCGGTAGTGTAGTGGTTAGCATATCTGCCTATCAAGCGGAAGGCCGGGGTTCGAATCCTCGCCGGGCCACCGTGCTGGGTAATGGGACGTTAAAAGGTAAGGCTTCGTTGATCCATTGCTCGCACAAGTTTCGACTTTTGAGGGTTGACGTTCGTCAGCTGGTTAACGGAACGAACTATTTTAGAACAATTTTTCAGAACAAATGAAAATAATGAATTATGACCAAGATATCTGATCAGCTATGTGATATTTTCCCATTTCCGAATAATAATATAATAGGTATTGCAATTCCCTCGGGATTCCGATTCCACCCATATGCAGCATCTGCATCTTACTTCTCATCACATAATTTTCCATTATGAAATGGTCAATGAGAACCTAATTAACACTGCGACCCTTTTGAAACTTTTTTCTGGCCTGTAGGCCTGTGCGCTCTGTGACTCTTACTGAATGCATATTTATATTTCTTAAAAATGATATACTTCTGGTGCAATGAGAAATTCATTCCGCTTAGTCCACCCGTACAAATTAACAATTGTTGATGACTGAGGAATACGAAATATATATTACATGCAAATGAACTGTTGTACAATTGAATTGAATAATTCAGATTTCTAGATGCATTTTGATCCTTGACTAAGACTATTAGGCGCGAGACAATCAAAACGAAGAATGAGCCAGTCTTGTCTTGGTTTCGAACCATCAAAACCAATACCAAGAGCAAGACCACATTTATTTTTTGAAATCCAGACCAAGATTGATCAGTCTTGGTCTTGGTCTCGCCCTAATTCTCTCCATAAGGTTGTAACCTAAGCTGACAAAAAATTGCTTTGGGATGTAAGTGGTTGAAGTTCGGTATCTCAACTATCGTGAAAAATGATTCAATTCATCACTGATGAGTTCATTCTTACCAAAGATGTTATGATCATACATTGAAATCCTCCTAGAATATTCATTATATCCCCAGTCTTTTATTTCAGACTGAAATGGAACAATTCGAACAGCTCCTAACGTGCGCCATTTGTCTAGATCGATACAGAAATCCGAAATTACTGCCATGTCAGCACAGCTTTTGTATGGAACCCTGCTTGGAAGGATTGGTTGATTACGTCAGACGGCAGGTAATTTAACGATCTTTCTCTGGAGTTTTCATTTCGATTGAATTGAATGAAAATGGGAAAATGAAATACATGGAAAATATTATGGCCATTCAGCATTATTTCTATTACATATTCTAGGATATCCGTTCATATTTCGGTGTTATATGTTCATTCAGAATTATTTTTACTGTTTCAGATCATCGATAGATAGAGAAAAAAAAAACGTGAAATATGATATTATTCGAGCTCAATTTCAGAAAAATCTTCCTTCGAGAGACTATTTTCAAACACAACTATGATTTTTTTTTCGATTGAAAGTTAAGGGAAGGAATTTACTTGAAATGAGTGTAATATGGTGTTGATTTCTTCAGGGATGGATTTAATATGATAGATTTGGAAAGGGCCAGTCATTTTCTCTCATATCCACTCAGGACTGAAATACAATGAAACTTTTATTCAATCAAGAATTGGGATATTACTTGCATCCAACGTCCGTTTCGCCCACAAGGTTAGCATCTTCAGGAAAAAAAATTGAATCGATATGATTTGTCCTCTCCTGAAGAAGCTAACCTTATTAGCGAAACTTCCACACTAAGAGTTCCAATCTTATCGTTTATTCATTTGCATTGTTCAACCCTTTTAAATCCAATTATTTTTCACTGTGAACTGAAGCTATCGATTTATCATTCTGGAAAGGTAGGCACTGGAACTACATATGGAAAATGGAATCACTATTACTGTATTGTTTGTGTTCAACATGAAATGCTTTAGAATCTGAATCTGTTTCCATATTTCGTAAGGACAATAACAAACAGAAATGACATAATATGTTAATTGAGACGTTATGTTCTGATGAATTCGAAAAAGAGTCATTCCTGGTAACTAGGAGCGTTGATGATGGACTCTGTAGATGCGTTATTGAAGGCACCCTCGATGTCGACAAATGTCGCCATGGCTATCTCCTTATCCTCTAGAGATTTTATTAGTAGCCTGTTAAGATCATCCAGTGCCAGATCTGTTGACCTGCCTGGCTGGTACGCATATTGGCGTTCGCTGAGAGGGTTCATAGATAATACCTCATCTCTTGTGTATCTTTCTACCAGTCTTTCCAGTATGATTTGGTCGTCATATCATTTACTCTCTTTATCTTGGGTATATAGATGATTCTGCCTTTTTGTCACTCATTTGGTATGTTTCTCATGGCTATGCAAGCCTTATATATTCTACATAAGTATGGAATCAGCGATTCCTGCCCCTTTTGAAGTAGGATGGGATATGTTCCGTCCTCTCCTGGAGATTTGTATGGTTGGAATTTACTCATAACCTACCTAATTCTATTTGGCCTTGTTTCCTCAGTAGCTAGTCTCCAGTCCGAGGCATTCGGCCTATTTGGCTTGCTTTGCGGACAGTGCACCGCTACTGGGTCCTTTAGAATTGTTGCGGCCGAAAAGTGTGCCTTGATGAGCATTTCTATACTTTCCCCAAAGGTTGTTGTGTAGGTGTCATCGTCTTTTTTCAGGAAACTTACCTGGTTAATGATACCCTGTCAAGCTAGCCCTTTGTGGGTTCTGGAACAAGTGGGGGTATCCATTACCTCTTCATAAAATCCCCTCTACGATTGCCTCTTAGCCTTTCTGATTTCTTTATTATACTGTGTGAGTGTAGCCTTGTATTCAGCCCAGTCGTGATTGGTTTTAGCTTTGCTGAATAGCCTCCGCACTTTCCTTCTGAGGGTTCCCAAGTGTTTGTTCCACCAGACTTTTTTGTTAAACTGTTGCCTTGTTTTCTCCGGGCAGTTCGCCTCGTAAGCTGCTATTATTGCCTTGCTTACTTGTTTCACTGCCCTTTAAAGAATTTTATTCTCTATTTCAATCACATCACCCTCGAGAGCCTCGCTGAGTGACAATAAATATCCTCTCCAGTTTGTCTCTCTGGGGTTTCGATAAGTGATTGAAGTTCGAGGGGGGGTGACTAGGTCCAACCTGATCTGTCTATGATCGGAGCATGAAGGCTCCTCTGACACATGCCAATTGGCTATATTATCACATGCTTTTTCTGAAGAAAGTGTAATATCTAGTACCTCTTTTCTCACTGCGGTGAGAAATGTTGGTTTGTTACCCACGTTGGCTATTAATAGCCTTTTTGTTAGTATGAAATCTAGTAATGACTCACCTCTTGTATTGATGTCCGTGCTTTCCCGTAGTATATGGTGTGCATTTGCATCACATCCCATGATGAGTTGAAGGTTTTCCCTGGCCGCGTAGGCGATCACTTCACCTAGTTGCGGTGGTGAACAGACCTCCTCGCCTGAAAGATATGCTGAGCTTATCAACCAGCTTCTAGCGCCTTCCTCTGTTTGCGTGGTCAGGATAGCTGTAACAATATCAGCGGTGCAGAGCACCGGGATTAGTATGCAGTTTACCCTATTACTATATACTATACAAGCGCGAGCTTTTTTAAATCTAATATTATGGCCATTCAGCATTATTTCTATTACATATTCTAGGATATCCGTTCATATTTCGGTGTTATATGTTCATTCAGAATTATTTTTACTGTTTCAGATCATCGATAGATAGAAAAAAAACGTGAAATATGATATTATTCGAGCTCAATTTCAGAAAAATCTTCCCTCGAGAGACTATTTTCAAACACAACTATGATTTTTTTTTTCGATTGAAAGTTAAGGGAAGGAATTTACTTGAAATGAGTGTAATATGGTGTTGATTTCTTCAGGGATGGATTTAATATGATAGATTTGGAAGGGGCCAGTCATTTTCTCTCATATCCAATCAGGACTGAAATACAATGAAACTTTTATTCAATCAAGAATTGGGATATTACTTGCATCCAACGTCCGTTTCGCCCACAATGTTAGCATCTTCAGGAAAAAAAATTGAATCGATATGATTTGTCCTCTCCTGAAGAAGCTAACCTTATTAGCGAAACTTCCACACTAAGAGTTCCAATCTTATCGTTTATTCATTTGCATTGTTCAACCCTTTCAAATCCAATTATTTTTTACTGTGAACTGAAGCTATCGATTTATCATTCCGGAAAGGTAGGCACTGGAACTACATATAGAAAATGGAATCACTATTACTGTATTGTTTGTGTTCAACATGAAATGCTTTAGAATCTGAATCTGTTTCCATATGCAGTTTACCCTATTACTATATACTATACAAGCGCGAGCTTTTTTTAAATCTTCTTTGTATATTACCTTGCTGTAGCTGGTTTTTAAGCCTGCGACTCTGCCTCCATGTACCCAGGGTTCTTGCAGGGGGGGGCACGTCAAATCCGTCCTTGTCGAATCTCCTACATACCGCAGCGCTTGCCTCCTTGACGTGGTGGAGATTCACCTGCAGAACCCTGACCCTGGTTGTGCTTAGTTCTGTGAACTGAGCTGATTCTTCCGCCTCCTCTGAGGCTTCTCCCATCTCCATAGGAATACCCGTCTCCTAGGTTACTTGCCTCTTGAGAGGGCTGGTTCCTGGAGGGTCTTCTGTTCCTTCCTCCTGGATCTGTGTGATCTCCGGAGAATGAACTTCGACCTCTTCCTGACTCGTGCCTTGCTTTGGGCCTTGTTTCCCCTTAACACGGAACCTAATTCTCCCTAGGTCATAATAGGGAGACATCTCGACTTTCTTTAATTCCTTTAGGGAGTCACTGTCCATTGAGAACGCCCAAGTTTGGCCTTTGTCAGATGGAGTTTTACCCCACACCGTCCACAGATTATTGTTGAGACCGTGATTTGCGACTTTCAGCCTTCGTAGAATTTTTTTCGCTTCTGGATTTTGTCCTCTTTCGTCCGGGATGTAGGTGGTGCAGCTTATTGCTTTTGGAGGATCCCCCCGTCCATTACCCTCATGGCTTCATGGTGGGTATGGCATCTCTGAGCCAGTGTGCACTGGTGCGATCTGCGGACGTCATAATCAGGTAACCCGGTTTGTGTGTGCATTTTGCAAAACGCACTTGTGGCCCCTCAGGGGGCATTTCGTCGTGGGCCTCCGAACTCAGTTTGTTCTGTGTAAGGCCATCTTTGAAGAAAACTCCTTCTTGCCTTGGTTTCTTCCTCAGCTGGCTTTGTTGTGGTGGTGTGCTACTGCTAGATCGAGGGCGTTTTGTGGATGTGCTTGCTCCAGCCTCTTCCTTGATTTTTTCAGCCTCTTTCGTGCCTGTCTGAGCCTGTTTTCCTGTCCCCTTCTTGGTAACCGGCTTTATGGCCTCATCACAGTAATGTTAGTCATGCAGTAGTGAGAATAGTCACATATACTTATCACTTATCAAATTGAAATATTCAAATTCGCTAGGAAGTCAAGTCGAGATGTATTCAGAAGGTACAGTAAAAAGAGATTGATGTTCCGTGTGGCCCAGTCTTATTTTTTTTCTAGAGTGCACATTCGAATTTTTCCGCTAACGTAAAAATGCAAACCTTTTACATCAATTTCGTTATAAAATATCGGTTTCATTTGTGTTAGGGACACAAGGCACTACACTAAGACACTGCTCTGGTGAACACTCGATATATATATATATATATTGTTATGATATCAAAGATACCCAAATGAAAAGCATCAATCTTTGTGTACATCGGGTGAATTTATTCAGAGGAAACTCTTGGAAGCCCTGTACATGGTAAATAGTTTGAGAAACCATCAATTGACATAACAACTGTCACTGCCAAAGTAGTAAACTTTGAACATTAATTGCAAATAATAGACAATTAACAAGTAAATGGAAAGTTAGTCAAACCCTTCATAAAAATATAGAGAATCTCCTGAATACTTTTTCAAAAATAAAATGGATTTATTTTGTAAGATATCAATATCAACAAAATTATGTCATAGAGATTATGATTCAACTTTTTAGTGACACCAACTGATGCTTCCTTAAAATAAACCATGAAAACTAAAAGGAATGATTGAAAGATGATAACTGAACAGATTTAAAATGAATAAGCTTTCGTTTAATAGTATTTAAGTGTGTGTAAATAGTAGAATAGCTTCAGAAATAAGTAACAAACATTGAAAATGAGTAGAATGAAGTATTGTTGCTAAGGAAACGACACATTCAATTGTTGATTTGTCAACAAGGACTCAGAATCCAAGCCCCAAAGCATGAGCACGCACAAATTTTCTCTGATAGTTATTAAAAGATATTCATACCTTGAGAAGACTAGTAAAGTCCCAAGTGCTTTGTATCCGTATAGTGATCCACCGTGAGTGAATTCGTGACAATTTTCCCCAACCAAAACGTCCCAGGGAAAATTCCTCAGCCAGTTCCAGAAAGCAGACCTCCATCACGACATCATCAAGATTCTCTGCGGGCCGTGAAGGCTTGTGAAATCAGAACCAGTCGAAGCAGCGATAAAAACCCAGCTGGTAAACACTTTTAACTATATCGTTGCAACGCATATATCCCCTGTGCACATATATTCATTCCCTGAGCTCATAGACTTATTTTCCACCGCTATTTTATTCAAGTTGGACAATTTTAATTTAGTAAACAAATCTAGAGTGTGTCGACATTCTTTCACAAACTGAAGTATGACGTACCGTGACGTCAACGACAAATGACATTTAAAGTATTCCGTAAGTTAAGAATTTTCATAGGTTAAACTAGCGTAGAATCAAACGCAATCCTGTAAATGTCATAACCACAGAACTATGATACAGACTCAAGTTCTGTAATGTATGTTTTCATTGTAAACATTACGATTATTTAGGTTAGTGTGTTCGGATATTACATTTCATCATTCCAATCGACATGGTCATATGTTTATTGATAATTTCATGCCTATTTCATTAGAATTTGTTGAAATTCTCTCTCGTGTCTCCATTCAATGAGTTTCACTCATGATTTACGATCTACTTGACAACATCTTAGAAGTCCTTCCTGAATGAATCCCCCCGGGATAACAAAGAAATGCAAGACCTTGGGAAGGTAAGGTATACACTTTGAAAAGAGTCTAACAATATCTACAAAAACAAACCCTGAGATTTCCTATTCGTATAAAACCCTGAGAACTTTACTTTTACAAACAAAATTTATTACAGTTGATAGCCCATCTGGCTCATTCTGTGCACTAGATAAACAATTTCATATCAAATTGACAGTCCAACGTGAGGCGATACTAAAAATCTTATAACAATATGGCTCCCAACGTTTGAGGCGTATTCAGGAAGGAAAATTTTAAAATTTGGAAGATAAATTATCGATGGAAACCAGGAAGGGTTCGAAGAAAAACAAGAACCAAGAAACAAACATGGAGAATGAAGAAGATAGGGAAACAACAGGACAAGAAACTGGAGATGCTCTACGACTTCTCAACAAACAAGAACTACTCCAGAATTTAACATGCAAAAATTAATGAGGTTCTCAAATGAAAAAGAAGAAAGACAGGAACAACTGAGAAGGGAAGAAATTAGAATGTTAGAAGAAAACAGAAGAGAAGAGATGCGAATAATAGAAGAAAAAGAAGAACAAAGAAGGGAAGAGATGAGAAAAATGGAAGAAAGACAGGAACAACTGAGAAATGAAAAAGAAGAAAGACAGGAACAGCTAAGAAGGGAAGATATGAACAACTTAAAAGTCGTAATCCATCAGGAAATAAAGAGCGTACATCAACAAGTAAACGCAACAATTGAAATACATAAGTGAAATCAATCAAAAAAACAAGGAAATGGAAAATAAAATTGAGCAAGTGAAAGAGAACATTCAAGAGATAACAACCAATATACAAAAGAACCAAGAAGAAAGCAAGAAAGATAAAGAAAAACTGGATAAGAAAATCGAAAAAGAAATGAAGAGGCTACATGAGAAGATTGTCAACCAAGAACTGCAAATAAATGGACAAGTGGGGGAAATAAACGAAAGAATAAACCAAACTGAGAATAGAATTAGACAAAATAGTAATGAAGAACTAATCATTAAAACCCTCCTTGCAAGTACTAGTGACAATAAAATCATATTTACAGGTAACATAAAAAAGCAACATCCTGTACCTTTTCTCAAGCATTTAAAGCATAAATTTTCAGACAACATCACTTTTACCAGTTTCAAAACAATCATTCGTAATCAGTTACAAGATGAAGCTTTATTATGGTTCAATAATAAGGAATCTGAATTATCAACTTTTACAGAGTTTACAAATAAATTTTTGGCATATTTTTGGGGACCATCACAACAAAAAATAGTGAAAGATGAATTACTAGGAGGAAAATATAATCCAAATAGGGGAACCTCATTCCACAAATATGCAATGCAAATTTATAGCACATCTCAGTATTTAGATTGCAATTTTACTGAAGAATATATTGTAAATTCAATTATTCAGCACTTTGATAACAATTTAGAAGAAATTATGATGCTGTACAATTTTAAAGACATGGATAGTCTTTGTCAGTTTTTAATCATGCAGGAAAGGAGAAGGAATAGTTACAATACATTGATAAACAGAGCAAATAATAATACGAATGCAAATTTCAGAAGGGAAAATGAGAATGGGTATAAAAATTACAGAGAAAATAATAATAATACAAGGTACAATAATTATGGGAATAGAAATGAAAATAGGAGGTATTATAATAATAATGAACAATATAATAATAATCAGTATGGAAATCGGAACAATAATAACATGAGGTATAATCAAATTAATAATAATAATGAAACACAAAGGACAGACAATAGATATAATGGAAATCGGAACAATACATACAATAACAGGAACTATAATAACAAACAGACATACGAACATAACGACAGATACAATAGGTACAATAATAGGGACAGACAAAGACGTAGGAGTGAAGAAAGACCCTACCAGACTAATAATAATAACAATTACAGACCAGAACGAAGTAGAAGTGTAGACGAGAGACAAAACAGACAGGTGAATCATGTACAGACTAGACAGACAGAACTCGTAAGCACAGTACAAAGCCCTGTTATCGTTCAATAAGAACAAAATTTTCAGTAGATAGCCTACCAAGATATCCTGAACAAAATAATTTTCAGTTATGTACAGTAACCTATCAACATCCCAGAGAATTCATAGACATAGAAAAGAATTTTAAATTATAATTAAATAAAGGTTTAATAAAAATTCCTGGAACATTTTACAATAGAAAATTGGATATATTAATAGATACTGGTTCAGAAATATCATTAATAAATAATAAAATAATAACAGAACTAAATTTGGAAAAATATCGTTATAGTATGCCAAAGGTAGTTTTGGTAGGTGCAAATAATAAAAGATTGTATGAGGTTAATAAAAGAATAAGTGGAAAAATAAAATTTAACAATACTGAATATGAAATACAATTTATTTTAATAGAGAATTTACTTCATGATGCAATCATAGGAACGGATGAATTAGATAGAAATGGAGTCATAATAGACTATGAACAAAGCCAAATACAGTTCCAAGAAGAAACAATAAAATTTATAAATGCAACAGAGCAAAATGAACAAATAATGATAAATACAATTAATAATGTGAAATTTGAAACAAGACATATAAATGATTATGACATAAATTGTGGAAATAATATGAAAAGAGAGGTGCAAAATTTACTTAAAGACCATGGAAATCTAATTAATGAAGAAAACCGAATAACAAATAATTATATCCATCAAATTGAGGTTACAGGTATAAATAATTTCAAGTCAAAAACATATTCTATCCCATATAAATATAGAAATGAGGTGAATAAAGAAATAACAAAAATGCTAGAGCAAAATATCATTGAAAAATGCAATTCTAAGTATATAAATCCTATAGTGGTAGTTCCAAAAAGTAATAATGAATTGAGACTATGCCTAGATGCTAGGAACATAAATAAATACACAACTCCACAATATGAAGCTCCACTAAACATAGAAGCAATATTTGGTAGCATAACTGGTTCTAAAAAATTCACAAAAGTAGACTTAAAACAAAGTTTTTGGCTCATTCCATTGCATCCAAATAGTAGAGACTATACAGCTTTTTCTATCGAAGGAGTCTTGTATAGATTCAAAGTCGTACCCTACGGATTGCAGTGTTCATGTTCAGCACTAGTACGAACAATCCATGCCATTCTGGACAAGTATAATGACTTCATTCTTCATTACATTGATGACATCTTGATATATTCAAAAAATCAGGAAGATCACCTGAAACACATTAAAATATTACTACAAGAATTAGATTTAGCAGGATTAAAGATAAATTTAGAAAAGTGAAAATTTTGTCAGGAACAGGTAACATTTTTGGGATACAAATTAGATTCACAAGGAATTAGTATGGATGAAGAAAGAATACAAGTAATCAAAGAATACAAAAGACCATCAAATTTAAAAACATTAGGAGGATTTCTAGGAATAATTAACTATTTTAAAAAGCTTATGCCAGACATTTCAGAAAAAACATTACCATTAGTAGCTCTCTTGAAAAAACAAAAGAAATGGATATGGGGAATAGAACAAGAAAAGTCATTCAATTTAAAGAACAGTTTGCAAACAATTTGAAAATTTACCATCCAAATTATTCATTACCATTCATACTTAGGACAGATGCAACTATAAGCAAATTAGCAGGAGTACTTTTGCAAGTCCAAGAAGGAAATGAAGTACCCATATGTTTTGTATCTAGAGTAACCAAGTCTTATGAGCAACATTACAGTATAACAGAATTGGAATTTGCTAGTATAATTTTTTGTGTTTCAAAATTAAGATTTTTCTTATTAGGATATAAGTTTATAATAGAAACAGACCATATGTCATTATTAAATGTGATGAATAATAGGTTGTTGAACAACAGAATACATAGAGGAGCATTGTTATTGCAGGAGTATGATTTTGAAATAAGATACGTAAAAGGAAGAGATAACATAATAGCAGATGCATTAACAAGATCAGATGGAATTGTTAAAAAAGATAGAAGTTTACAAATAGGAGTTAATATTTTCAAAGAAAACGAAGGAATGTATTCATTATCACAAATCATAACTGATCAACTAAATTTAGGGAGTAAAGAAACAAAAAGGTGTGAGAATGAAAATGATGTATGGATAAAAGAAATCAACAGTAAAGAATTATATGTAATAACAAACAATTTGGCTAAAAATATTCCAAAAGATTTACACATAAATAATGGACATCCAGGCATGAGAAAAACATGGTTACTTTTCAGAGAGAATTATCATAGTAGAAAGGATATTAAAATTATCAAGCAAATTGTTAATACTTGTGAAATTTGTCAATTACATAAACGGAAAATTTTTTCAAATTCTAATATTCCAAAGAACATTATAACGACACAAAAACTTGAATGTATTGCAATGGACTTTATTAGTGAAATAATAATAACAGAAAGGAACAACAGGCATATTCTGGTAATAGTAGACTTATTCACAAAATATGTAAGGCTGTCCCATGTGCAAGGACTAACGTGAAGACAATACAAATACATTTACAAGACTATATAAATAATGTAGGAAAACCAGACAGATGCATACTTGACAACGCAACGTACTTTGATAATGACACATTTAAAAGACACTGTACAAGACTAAACATTAGACTTACCTTCACTAGCATCAGACATCCAGAAACGAACCCAACTGAACGATACATCCAAGAGGTTGTGAAATTCTTGAGGATACTGACGACAAACAACCACAGCGAATGGGACAATCACATACCACAAGTGGAAAACTTCCTCAATCAACTGCCACCGTTACTGAAAGGACTCCATACTCACTAATGACAGGACGACAACCACTGCGACATTGGCTACAAAAACAGAACGAACAATTAAATGACATACTAGCACAAGTCAGGAAAAATATAGAAAAAAGTAGGAAGAAATATATAAAACATGCAGAAAAGAAACAAAGACATAAAATCATATTTGAAAAAGGTCAATTAGTTTCAATAAGAGCCAATAGAGTAACCAATGTAAAGCAAGGCATATGTGCTAAGTTACTACCAATATTTGAAGGTCCCTATGTTATTTACAGCCAAAACAATATAAATAGTTATAGATTGAAATATAAAAATGAGGATAGAATAAGGGGAATATTTAATATCAATGATATTTACCTTTTCAAGACAAGTGACACCGAGTAAAAGCTAAGGAAGTATGAGATATGATTTTATCCCATTACGAGGAAAAATCCTATCTGATACTTGAGGTATTGTTATGATATCAAAGATACCCAAACGAAAAGCATCAATCTTTGTGTACATCGGGTGAATTTATTCAGAGGAAACTTTTGGAAGCCCTGTACATGGTAAATAGTTTGAGAAACCATCAATTGACATAACAACTGTCACTGCCAAAATAGTAAACTTCGAACATTAATTGCAAATAAAAGACAATAAACAAGTAAATGGAAAGTTAGTCAAACCCTTCATAAAAATATAGAGAATCTCCTGAATAATTTTTCAAAAATAAAATGGATTTATTTTGTAAGATATCAATATCAACAAAATTATGTCATAGAGATTATGATTCAACTTTTTAGTGACACCAACTGATGCTTCCTTAAAATAGACCAAGAAAACTAAAAGGAATGATTAAAAGATGATAACTGAACAGATTTAGAATGAATAAGCTTTCGTTTAATAGTATTTAAGTGTGTGTAAATAGTAGAATAGCTTTAGAAATAAGTAACAAACATTGAAAATGAGTAGAATGAAGTATTGTTGCTAAGGAAACGACACATTCAATTGTTGATTTGTCAACAAGGACTCAGAATCCAAGCCCCAAAGCATGAGCACGCACAAATTTTCTCTGATTGTTATTTAAAGATATTCATACCTTGAAAAGACTAGTAAAGTCCCAAGTGCTTTGTATCCGTATAGTGATCCACCGTGAGTGAATTGGTGACAATTTTCCCCAACCAAAACGTCCCAGGGAAAATTCCTCAGCCAGTTCCAGAAAGCAGACCTTCATCACGACATCATCGAGATTCTCTGCGGGCCGTGAAGGCTTGTAAAATCAGAACCAGTCGAAACAGCGATAAAAACCCAGCTGGTAAACACTTTTAACTATATCGTTGCAACGCATATATCCCCTGTGCACATATATTCATTCCCTGAGCTCATAGACTTATTTTCCACCGCTATTTCATTCAAGTTGGACAATTTTAATTCAGTAAACAAATCTAGAGTGTGTTGACATTCTTTCACAAACTGAAGTATGACGTACCGTGACGTCAACGACAAAGACATTCAAAGTATTCCGTAAGTTAAGAATTTTCATAGGTTAAACTAGCGTAGAATCAAACGCAATCCTGTAAATGTCATAACCACAGAACTATGATACAGACTCAAGTTCTGTAATGTATGTATTCATTGTAAACATTACGATTATTTAGGTTAGTGTGTTCGGATATTACATTTCATCATTCCAATCGACATGGTCATATGTTTATTGATAATTTCATGCCTATTTCATTAAAATTTGTTAAAATTCTCTCTCGTGTCTCCATTCAATGAGTTTTACTCATGATTTACGATCTACTTGACAACATCTTAGAAGTCCTTCCCGAATGAATCCCCCCGGGATAACAAAGAAATGCAAGACCTTGGGAAGGTAAGGTATACACTTTGAAAAGAGTCTAACAATATCTACAAAAACAAACCCTGAGATTTCCTATTCGTATAAAACCCTGAGAACTTTACTTTTACAAACAAAATTTATTACAATCGACAGCCCATCTGGCTCATTCTGTGCACTAAATAAACAATTTTATATCAAATTGACAGTCCAACGTGAGGCGATACTAAAAATCTTATAACAATATATTACTAACGATGCTCTACCTCTGAAACACACTAATATAATGAATGATGATCTCTCTGGCGTTATCATCCCCCACAACTTATATAATAATGTTTGTCATCACTCCGCTGACGTGTCCACAGTGACGGTATCTAACAGTCGGCCATCTTGGTCCTTGTTCGCCCTCGAACAATTCAACCAACTCCGAACCGGCTGCACCCTGTAACATAAATAGAGTATTAGTATGTCTGTGACCGTTTTGGGGTTAATGTGACGCTTCTTGTCTGACCATACGATTATTTATAATCGTATGCGACTGCATCAACGAGGATATCATTCAGGCCTTGATACCAAGATGAGAACATCCTGTATGTGTGTAGTCCAGGTCTTAATACCTGGGACAAGTAATCAAGTTTCGACAGAGAGAAATTGCTGCATTTTGTATTGTTCCATCAGGCCTTCATACTTGATGGGCTTGCCTTTCCATCAGGCCTTTATACCTGATGGAGTTGGTCTTCCATAGGCCTTTATACTTCATGGATTTGCTGTTCCATAGGCCTTTATACCTCATGGATTCGCACTTCCATCAGGCCTTTATACCTGATGGAGTTAGCATGGGTTTTAATACCTCATAGATTTGCTTTTCCATAGGCCTTCATACCTTATGGATTCGCACTTCCATCAGGCTTATACCTGATGGAGTTGGCATAGGCTTTTATACCTCATAGATTTGCTTTTCCATAGGCCTTCATACCTTATGGATTTGCACTTCCATCAAGCCTGTATACCTGGGAGTTGATCTGCCATAGGCCTCCATACCTGATGGCGTTGGTCTTCCATAGGCTTTTATACCTTATGGATTCGCTCTTCCATCAGGCCTTTATACCTGATGGAGTTGGTTTTCACCAGTGTTACGACCTTTAATGATCAACACCCAATCGAATTCAAAACAAACTTTCTTGTGTTCGTACCTGCTCACAATCAAGGTAGCTTGAACAGCTTCATGCCTCCTGAACATACTACCCCTTCATATGCAACGTTGTTTTTGGATCGGCTTGCATGTATATCTTCTTCAACTCGATAACGGTCATTCGGCAGTACCTCAATGACTTCGAAAAGGCTTTTGAACTTCTCTACCAACTTCTTACTTTGGCCTTTATTCGAAGGTATGCTCGATACTCTTGTGAGGACAAGGTCACCTGCCTTAAAAATATGCGCTGCTTTCTTTTTCCTATTGAACGACTCTTCCTGCTTTCTTGCATTCAATATAATCTTTTCCTGTGCTTTTCGTCTCAGTTCAGTCACATCTACAACTTTTTCATCCTCCACATACCGATCTCCTTGACTTCTCAGGGTTATTCCAAACATTAGTTCGGCAGGGGTAGCTTGTGTTGTTATATGTTATGTACTATTCAGTTCCTGCTGAATGGCTTCTAGATTTGAATCCCAGGTGTTACAAGTTGTGTTTGCCCCCATTGTAACCAGAGCGTCTAGAAGGGATCTTACGCCTCTGGTTTCGCAAAACTCTTTCGACGTGAAGGCCGTACCTGCGTCAGCAATCAGTCTCTTCGGGTTCCCAGAGGTAGAGAAAATACTCGAAAGTTCCCGTATAACATTTGCTGTGCATGTGTCTGGAACAGCTCTCGGGAATACAAATTTTGTAAATGCGTCAACTACAACAAGGATGTGAGCGTTTTCTTTTTGACTTTTTACAAAGGGTCCAACGTGGTCGATATGTAGAGTATGGAATGGGGCTTCAAACTTTGGAATTGAATGAAGATATCCTGGCTTCTTTCCACCAACTGATTTATGGTACAAACAGCTCAGACATGAGCGGATATATTTTTGTACGAAGTGCTTCATTTTGGGAAACCAATAACGTTCCTTCAAACTATCTAGAGTTTTTTTCATGGCAAAATGGCCAATGTCGTCATGATTGAGCTTAACAACTTGCCATCTACAGGTTTTTGGAACTACAAATCGTATTCCTTGAATATTTGTCGATTATTCTCGATGTCTTCCGATAGCAATATGTCTTTTTTCTCCTTGATTTTCTTATCTTGTTATTGAGCTCCTTTCAACCAATCTTCTTCATTGATAATCCTTACAATTTCTTCGTGTGTCTGTCTTGTTTCTTCCGGGTTCCTACTCAACGCGTCAACATGCTGAATATGCTTGCCAGGTTTGTGTGTTATTTTGAAGTTGTACTCGTGTATCGCAAGCATCACCTTGCTATTCTGGGTATTATGGCTTGCTTCGACATTGCATTTTTCACCGCGTTACAGTCAGTTATTATGGAAAATTCAATACCGAGCAGGTAATGTCCAAAACGTTCTAGTGTTCTAGCTATTGCCAGTAGTTTCAGCTCGAATAAATGAAAACGTCTTTCCTCCTCAGATGTTTTTCTACTGAAGGATGCTATTGGTCTCTCGCCCTGCTCTGTTTGTTGCATAATGATACATCCAAGACCTTCTTGACTTGCGTTGGTGTAAACGAATGTTGGGAGTTTGGGATTGAAAATGGTTGGAACCGGAACAGAGCAAATCATATCTTTGAGTTCTTGAACTAAATCTGAATGAGCCTGTGTCCATTCCCATTCAGCACATTTCTTTAGCAAATCAGTCAAAATACAAGTTTTAGAAGCGTAATTTTTTATAAATTTCCGAAAATATCCAATCAATCCAAGAAATCGTCTGAGTTGATGAATAGTTTTCGGCATAGGAAATTTTCTTACAGCTGAAGTTTTATCTTCACTTATCGTAATATTATTATTCGAAATTATATAACCAAGATAAACAATTTTTGTTTGAAGAAAATTAGACTTTGACAATTCAACTGTCAGCCCATGTTCTCTTATCACTTCAAAAACTTTTTCAGTTTCATCAAATGATTTTGGCTTGTACTCTAATTTGTTTTCAGACTTACTAGTACTAGGTGTATTCATGAACGATCTTTGTTTTGGATAGTGGATTTTTTTTCGGTCTCTTTCGAGATTTTTGTTATTGAAAATGTCTTATTTTTCGAATAGGCACCCAAGGTGTTGATATCCGTAATATTGGCTGCTTCGGCTGCTGACGTTATATTGCTATCATTGATTGCACCCAATACTAAGGAAACCTTATCCTCGCAAGATGAATTCAAATTCAATTTATCAATTTTAGCAATGTGCCGGAAAAAGAATTCATACAATGAACAACCATCCGTAGGTTTGTGATATGCTATGTCCATGAAAAGACTATAAGTGTCTCTTCTGGACCTAAGGGTCAACTTTCCCTTCCAATCCTCCCAACCGTAACTTGGCCAACTTATATCGTTATTTATCAGACTATCGTACCATATTCTTGCTGTACCCTTTAGTTTACTCAAGGCTTGATATATAATATTATGCTCTGTCCATGCAAATAAGGATGCGTTGTGATCAATCATTTCTAACCATTTAGTTATACTATCTCTCATCGGGTCGAATTCAGGGATAATATTCGAAATACCTGGGTTTGTTTCATCCTCGGGTTGAGGAATCGGAACAGCTTTTTGACTCACCCCTTCTTTCTTCTGCCACCGTCAGAGTTTCTCGACGATGAACGGCGATGCCGATCCGATACTTTCTTCCTCATGTTATCGTCAGAATCCCTCGATGATGAACGTGATCGTTTTCCATGCCTACCCATGATGAATGGGGCTGAGTTACTACCACTTCTGATGTTAGGGACACAAGGCACTACACTGAAACACTGCTCTGGTGAACACTCGATATATATTACTAACGATGCTCTACCTCAGAAACACACTAATATAATGAATAATGATCTCTCTGGCATTATCATCCCCCACAACTTATATAATAATGTTTGTCATCACTCCGTTGACGTGTCCACAGTGACGGTATCTAACATTTGCGACATGTTCATTCGAATGATGCCAAATAACTTGTGGTATATTGTACACTAATGGATATTTTTCTTCTCAATTTCGTTTTACTCAAAATTTCATTGGGCATAATTGCAGGAAAAAAGTATTGTTATTGTTGAGGTGGAAAATCTGGGGAAAATGCATAAATCTTTATTATTACAAAGTCAGTAGTTTAATCATTTTGGCTGCTTTCATTTCATCACTGACTCGAGGATGTTCTATTTGTGAAGAAACGTACCTATGCAACATATTCCCTTATCCTGACATTGAAGAAACAAATTGTCATTTGCCGTTCATAATCCAATACTCAGTGAAATTTGTTTCAACATGATTGATATAAACATTAACTGTGACAGAAATTGGGATAAGTTCTCAAAAAAAGGAAAGATCAGAGAGGGTAGTAGAACGGGATTTATATAGCAGTTTCAAGTAATAGGAGATGGAAATCATCCAACTTTCTGATCACAAGTGTATAAACGTTCCTATTGAAAGGTAAAGATTATTCTTCTTATAACTCATCACTTGGAGCTCATCACTCATCAGTGAGAAATGCTGTATAAATCCGGTGTAACTGATTCGTGATACAATTATTGGATGCGTCACCAGTAACTGATTCGATTAAAAGGGAAATTAAAAAAATATTATTTTTGACCGTTGAAAAACACGTTTTAGAAACGAAACAATTAATTTATCTATTCAAACAAGGCGTAATTCGAACGAGAGTTTCAACGTCTGGTAGAAAAAACACTGAAATTGAAAAAATTCATAACCAATTTGTTAGGTTAGAATGTCAACACTCGTCGAACTCGGCGGGCGTTTCTTCATCGGGGTGTTCAATTTTGACTTATATGACAATCCTAACCAGAATTTCACCATACGTTTTTCAACAGATGATAGTAATCAGCATTATCCATAGATTTATGGTACTGATCAAATATATATTTTCAATTCTGATAACAATCGATCAGAAGGAGGAATAGGAATTAGAATCGATCAACGTAAAAATGACCCGCGGCATATCGTGACTACAGAAACTGCACACAAATTAATTGTGTCAGTCGGTTCAAGTAAATAACTCTACGATGAAATTTATAATCTCGATACAGATAGGAGAGACATGAAAACTAGCTCAGCAGGAAATATTAAACAGACTGGTTTCACAAAATGTTCACATGAGTTCCGTTCTGCCGTCTTGCAGAGTAGACGTGTTTTGTGTGAGTCTCACTTTGTTTTCAAGAAGAAATAACTATACATACATATTTTCGCGAAATTGTGCATATAAGTGTTTGGTTTTCTAAATTCAATATTGTGAGTTACACTGACCGTGCAAAGTTTCGGTATTTGCGATTCGCTGAATTCGATCTTCTCCATCGCCAGTGGCGTAATTGCATTTCGAGGTATGTCTCCCCAAGTTTGTACATGCTGTTCAAAAGTCACCGAACCTCATCCACTTGTTACTTGCTGCGTCTGCAAAAAGTTATTCAATCACAATTGCGTTGGATTAACGAACTCCGAAACGCGATCTATCAACTCACGAAAATGTTTCAAGTGGAATTGTAGTAAATGTGATGAGATTGGTAATGACATTATCTCGCTGAAAGCTGCCATTGTCAGACAACAGAGTGGAATCAGGGCTATGAAGCCGTCTGAGGGACCTACCTTGTCGAAATATCAATTTGAAGAGGTTGTACAGGAAGTTGTCGAACGAGAAAGGAGAAAATGTAATGTTATAATTTTTGGTATGAAGGAACAACAAGCAACCACGAAGGATAATCGAATGGATGCTGAGAAAATGGATATTCTCAAAATAATTACTCACTTGTCCCCAAATCCTGATATATGTACAACAACCATTCGAAGACTGAGAAAATTCAATGCCCACTCTCCAAGACCACGTCCAATAAAAGTGACATTAGGTAGTTTCGAGCAGGTGATGGAATTGACCAAAAACTCACAAAAATTGAAAAATTCAGCTGAGTTCAATGGTATTTCCATATCATCTGATAAAACACCACGCCATACAAGGAAACAGTTAAAGAACTCAAGAAAAGACAAGAGGATGGAGAGTCCAATATCAGGGTCAAATATGTGAATGGAGTTCCTTGGATTGTGAATTTTTGAATAGTACACCCAATTACTCCTTGAAACTCCATGTTCACTACCAGAATGTCCAGAGCCTCAATGATAAAACAACAGATTTTTTCAACGGAATTTCGAGTCGAGAAGACCTGGATATTATATGCTTAACTGGAACCTGGCTTTCGTCTAGTGTTTACGACGCTGAAATAATTCCGTCCTACTTCAACATTCACAGGCAAGACAGACGATTCAATCTCACCGGAACAAGTAGAGGTGGCGGAGTACTGATTGCATTGAACAACTCGCTACAATTCGAAAGAATTATTCTTCAGAAAGTTTCAGGATCTACTCCCTGCATTGATATCGTTGGAGAAAAGTTGTCCTTACTTAGAAGAAAGTTGTTCATCTGTGTTGTTTACATTCCCCCTTCTACTGCATTACATGATTTCGAACAGTTCCTTGAAAGCCTTGCCTTATTCAATTGTACTCTGAATGAACAGTTGATAATTATAGGAGATTTCAATGTACCCGAATATAACCATAACCCCGGTAACGCTAAATGCAAAATATTGACGAATTTTCTAGACATTCTTAATTTGAATCAATTCAATCTTGTTGAAAATGAGAATGGTCGATGTTTGGATTCGGTCATGTCTAATTTAATATGTAGCGTAGAACGGAGCGAGGCTCCCCTTGTTCGTGAGTGCACTCACCATCCCGCCTTGGATATAATCGTGAATGTTGATGCTGAACATCATTATGAGTTTGCCAGTCAATCCGATATATCGAAATACTATAATTTCAGGAAGGCTAACTATCATTGAATGTATTCGTTGATTTCAGATCTGGATTGGAGCGATATCATGCAAAATGATAACGTCGATGATGCTCGTCAAATTATGAACAATAAGTTGTATACTGTTTTTGATGCCACAGTATCCCTCAAATTGAACCGAAAACGAAAGAACCCGCCTTGGTTTCCTTCGAATCTCATCAAGAAGATCAAACAAAAAGAAAGAGCCCACTTCAATTATAAGAAATATAAAACTATTTTTTATCATGAAAAATTTATATCTCTGCATAGAGAGACAAAAACACAAATCAATAGTGTGTATCGGTCCTTCATTGAGACCACATAGAACGATATATCGGGTGACCCAGGTGAATTTTGGAATTTTATCAGTTGTAAAGAAGGTAATTCAAAAATCCCTGGCCTGATGAGGAGCTGTGATGGCGTTCATAACAAGCCTCAAGATATTGTAAATTCATTCAGTATATATTTTGAGAGTGCTTACAATTATCCTAACAACTCAACTAATAATGTCTTGAAAAACTCAGCTGTGAACTCAGATTGCATTACTTTCAACAAAATACTTGAGAAGGACATTTTCGAAGCATCTAGAAAATTAAAAAACAAATTGATCGTTGGGCCAGATCAAATTCCAAGTTTTATAGTAAAAGATTGTATGATGGCACTAATGGAACCTCTATTATATTTGTTCAATTCGATATTAACCAACAAAACATTCCCTAATAGTTGGAAAATTGCAAGGGTGTGTCCTGTGTTGAAAAAAGGAGATTCTGCGCGTATATCGAATTATCGACCCATATCAATATTATGCATTTTTTCAAAGCTCTTTGAGATAATTTTGTGTACCTTTATATACGGTTCTCTCAAGAATGTAATCTCAGTTCATCAGCATGGCTTCATGGAGAAGAGATCATGTGTCACTAACCTCTCATGTATTGCACAGTTCATTTCGGATGCACTTGATAGACAATCTCAGGTAGACGTGATATACTTTGATATGCAGAAGGCATTTGATCAAATTGATTTGAAATTACTCATGATTAAACTCGATCGATTCGGTTCTCTTCGAATTTACTCCAACTTTTCGAAACATAATTATACAACCGAAAGCAGTATGTTGAAATTGAACGTTATCAATCAAAATGTTATTCATCACCATCGGGAGTTCCGTAAGGATCGACTCTTGGCCCACTTTTGTTTTTATTGCTTCTCAATGACCTTCCACAAAAAATTCAATCTCCAAAATTATTTCATGCTGACGATCTGAATATTTTCAACAATATTGCAAAATATGAAGATTGTTTGAAATTACAAGAAGACATCATTGCAATTGATAGCTGGTGCTCGGCAAATTGACTCAAATTGAATATTTCTAATTGTTCTGTAGTTTCCTACTTCAAAAAGCATGTCATTATTGAATACAATTATAACATTGGGGCGTCCCCTCTAACAAGACAAACTGAGATGAAAGATCTTGGTATCATATTTGATCAAAGACTAACATTTGTTCAACACATAAATGAAACTGTCTCCTCAGCTAATAGAATGTATGGTTTTTTGGTGAGACAAGGTAGAGATTTTCGCGGAATTAAAAAAATAATTTCTCTTTATTGCTGTTATGTTCGAAGTAAGCTTGAATATGGATCAATAATTTGGTATCCTGTTTATGATGTTCATATAGCCAATGTTGAACGTGTACAAGAAAGATTTCTAGAGTATCTTTCCTTCAAAACAACAGGAAATTATCCCATGAGAGGAACTGAGTATTCGGTTTTACTGAACGAGTTCCATTTCATATCTCTGATTATTCGTCGACTAGTATTGAACATTTAATTTCTTTACGATTTGTTTCATGATTCTATAGAGTGTGGTGATCTATAACATTTAATTAATTTTTTGGTACCTCAGTTCGAATCGCGATATCATCGTACATTCTACGGTAGTAGTTACAGAACAAATGTTTTGCGGAAATCGCCACTTCCAACCATGTGCCAAAATTATAACAATTTATGCCAGGACTGTGATATATTTTTTTCATCATTCAGAAATATCAATAGATCTATTTTGAGATCGACTAATATGTAATAACAATGATAATGATTCACTTATGTCAACATCTGTCATCTTTTCATTTTTATATTTTGCATAATCCAATGTTTTTTTTTTCGTCTATCTTTTGTTAATCAATATTTTTCGTAGTGTGATTTCGCAAATGATCATTCTTCGCTCATTATGTGTATGTGTAGAGTACGTGCTCATGTGTGTACAATGTACTATTGTGTATATATTTACGTCTGTTTCTGCGATTCTGTTATAATCTTACTTGATATGTAGTGTTCACATTCCCTGTAATTGGGTGTTTATTCATCTGTTGGAAATGAAAGTCTATCTATCTATCTACGTACTGTTGTGTACCAGAAAGATTCCAAATAACTTCACTTGACCATCTATTTTACTTCATTAGCTCAAGAATATTCAGTCCCAAACAAAAATCAAAAAAGGAATGTGTCTACAATTGTTAGATAGCAGAGTCGGAAATCAAATTAACACATTTCATCTCGAGTTTCCAAACAAAGGATAATCAATGCTATTTCAGCGAAATGCACATCTACTAGGAAACGCGTATGTGGGCGTAAAAATGTCTATTTATCGTCTATTTATCATATATGTGGATTCTACTCTGATTCGCTTGAAAAGATTTCCTTTGAAATAACATCGCAGAATAATTATTTATATATACTAAATGTTCGTAGTGGCCAAAATCTTACCCGAATTGATGCTAATAAAAGTTGTGGACCTGCATGCAACAGTCTTTTATGTTCGTTTTCAAATATCAATTCAGTCAGATAATGTTTCGAGTCTAATATGATCGGATGCTTTTTATCGAAAGAAAAATCGGGATTATCAAGACTACCACCTACGCGAAAGATTAAATCGTCATCAGAAAATGGAATTGAGCTCAAAATTTTGCTATCTCAATCAACTTTTTTTTTGCGGTGATGATAATTCATATAATTTTGGAAAGATTATGATTGAGAGATTTTAAGCAATGTTTTGAAGGCATGGCCAATTTCCGCAATACTGAGGGATTCAAAGTTGCGATCAAATTTTTCAACTTAACAATTATTTTTGAACCAGAACATGGATGCAACAGTTCGTTTAAATTTTTTTCTAATCCGCAAATTTCTCAAATGGAAATTTTCGCACCTGAAATGATGAGAAAGTATTCGATATGCTCTTCATTTCTGGTAAAGGAACACTATCAAACTTAGTATTTGGCCATTCTGTATTACTATTTTTGAGCCATTCGGGTCCATACCACCACAATAGTGAATTTTGAACCTGATAGGGATTTATACCTCTCGACAACAAATCTGCTGGATTATCTTTGGTTGGTACGTGCTTCCATTGATGTAATCCAGTTATTGATTGAATTTCAGCAACTCGTGTATTGACGAAAGTTTTCAATAGATTCGGTGGAGTTTTTGACCACCCAAGTACAATAGAGGAATCAGACCAGAATGTGCAATTATCAATGTTCAAAGTTATTGAAGATAAAATTGTATTCGCCAGGCGAGACAAAACTAGCGCTACGCATAATTCCAAATGTGGAAGTGTGATTACCTTCAAAAGTGCAATCTTACTTTTGGCACATAGTAGTCTAACAAAAACAACACCATTGTCATTTGTTGAACGTACATATACACACCCTCCGTAACCCACTTCGGAGGCATCTGAGAGGGCATGTATTTGTATGCTAATTGGTTTATTACAAATAATGTGACGTGGAATTAGCAAACTATTGAAAACTGGTGACTTATTTCGAAAATAAGTCTATTGAGTGCATGAATCGTAAGGCAAAGCTCCATCCCAATTAATTTTTCCTAGCCACAATCGTTGTAACCATATTTTTGCTTTTATAATTGAACAACTCAGAAGACCCAAAGGATAGAAAATCTTGGATATTTCAGAAAGTATCACACGTTTGCTGAAACATTTATTATTTGTACTGTTCAGTTCAATTTTAAACGTTAAATGATCTGTTCTACAAATCCAAATGAGCCCTAGAATTTTTGCGTTTTCTTTTTCACCAAAATGTACAATATCATCAGATGAAATATTATTTATGGTAGGTTGCAGAAGAAATGGATGGTTGAAGTAAAATTTTCGTAGATGATAACAACCTTTTTGCAAAATATCTACTACTTCAGAACAAATTTTTGACATGTCTTCGGATGAATCACATCCAGTCAAAAGGTCATCGACATAAAAATCTTCCCTTATTATTTTTGCTACTCTTGGATTGGTTTGTTCATATTCATTTGCCAATTCCCTCAAACATCTCACCGCCAGAAAAAATGCCGATACTGTACGTTACCGTCTTCAATTGATACGTATCTAAAGAACCATTACAATTATTTCGCCAAAGAATTCGTTGTAGGGGATATTGATAATGGTCTATATTCACTTGCCTGTACATTTTGGCAATATCTCCTGACACGACGTACTTATGTTGCCTAAACCGGATCAATAAAGAAATCAAGTCCTGTTGAATTTTTGGACCAACCATTTGAATATCATTCAAAGACAAACCAGTAGTAGTTTTGGCAGATGCATCAAACACCACCCTTAGTTTTGTAGTCAAACTGTTCTCCCGAATAACACAATTATGGGGCATATAATAGGTTTTCATACTTGAACAATCATCATTATCAACCTTAATCATATGACCCATTTTCTCGTATTCGTCCATGAAACTCACATACTGTGAATTAAGATTTTCCTTAATCTGAAATTTTCGTTTGAGTGAGTGAAAACGCCGTTTGTTTTACTAAAATGACATGCAGTTGCCAAGGGACCAGAAACAACCCAACCAAATAGCATTTTTTGCAAAATCGGTTTATTTCTGCCTAATTTTATTTGCTTGGTACAGATCATAGTCCAAAATGAATCAGCGCCAATTAGCATTTGAATTGGCCCTGGTGTATTGAATGTTGGGTAGGCTAACTGAATGTTGACAGAAATTGACAAATTTGAACAATTTATTGTAATGTTTGGTAAATTCTCAGTTATTCGTGGGAGTACGAAACAAGAAATATTTGTACTGAAATCGGATTGTGAAGATTTTAATGTAACATCACATTTATATTTTATTTGTGATCAAGATCCATTCAAACCCGATACACTCATATTTAATTTGCTTTTCTTTAAACCTAAACGATCACAGAGGTCAGCTGTAATGAAACTTGACCGAGAACCGGAATCTAAGAGAACACGATTTCTCTGACAAGTTTCAGAACTACCCTTTATATCGATTAGCGCTGTAGAAAGGATCACTTGATCTGATGAAAAGTTACACGATGATAGGACTACTGAAGAGTCATTCTCCTTTGTACTCTCAGCATTGTTCTGATGTTCAATATGCAATAACGTATTGTGTTTTCGATTGCATTGCTTGCAATCTGAAGATGATTTGCAAAACCTACTGCAATGCCCAAGTTTCGAACAATTGATACATAGCTTCAGATTTTGAACCATTTTGATTCTATCTTGTACTCCTAACTTCAAAAATGTTTCACAATTGTGATTGAGATGTTTTTCATTGCAAAATATACAATTTGACGTACCAACAAAGAAACCGTTAACAGTATTATTTGTTTTTCCCCTACTATTATCAGAAGAAGATGAGTTCATTTTGATACTTTTTAATAGATCAGCTCTATTTTTCGAAAAACTTTTCAAATCTCTGAGAGTTGGAGATTTATTCGAAAAATTGTTATTATTTTTGTACTGTTCCCATTCCCGAGCAGTAACAAAGTCCAATTTGGTTGATATCGAATGAATTATGAGAGTATCCCAAGACGCAGTCGGCTCATTCAGTTGTTCAAGGGAATGTTAATGCTTGGATACTATATCTATCAACGTTCTGTTTTTTTCTGAAGACGCTCTGGAAATACACTCAATAGTAAAAAGAGCTTTAACATGATCATGTATTAAAATCCTTGATTTATTATAAAGTTCCAACAATAAATTCCATGCAATTTCATAATTTTTTCATCAAGAAATCAAGAGATTTAATGACTTCTGCAGCAGAGCCCTCCAAACAATTTATCAAATAATGATATTTCTGTACACTATTGAGGAAATCATTTTTATCAACCATAGACTCGAAAATGTCGCGAAATTCCAACCAATTTTGAAAATTGCTACTGAATTTGGGAATATTGATTGTGGGAAGCCTAATTCGACCTAGGTGTGCATTATTCCTGTTCGAACGTGAATATACTGAATTATTTTCACGACGATTAGTAGAATTAGTCAGTTCGTACTCATATGAAATCTTCCTGGCATTTGACAAATATGAGAAATAGTCTGATTCGAAAGACTCTCTCTCAGCTTCATCAACCATACCAGTGCTTTTTTTTGGAAACGTCTCACCGACTCGCAACTTGATTCGTATTTGATACTAGCAGATGGATTCTGTCCGGCGTCTGCCATTGACGATTCGCACAATTCCTCGTACTGGTTTCTTACTGATTCGGCACCAGAAGGATCATGTTGTGATTTGTGGACTGTATTTTATTGTGCTTCCACTGCCTTTTTATAGACTTTAATACCAATTGGAAATAATCGTGACAGTGACAGTAGTTATTTATTCTCTCTCAAAACTATACATCTCATTTCGTAAAAACTTGATATTAAAAAAACGAAACAGATTTAGGGATAATCAAATATGCATATATATAGGGTTATCTTCTTAACAATTGCAATCATTAACGGCAATGGAAATTATACACCGGAAGGAAATCGTTCCTTTTGCATCTCAATGCTAAAATGTTTCGCATTATTGATTCGCATTTATCTTCCAATTTTGGAATTTGGGTTTTCAACAATTCAAGAGATTTGGTACAATGGAATAGGTGAACATAGATTTTATCCTCGTGTAAGTTTGAACACAGATTTACTGATTTTTCATAGCTTTTTTCTATGAAGTGTAATTGTTTTTGGTGTAAGGATATATTGATATAAGTTAATAAAGTAAATTCATCATCGAAAATCAAAGCTAACCCTAGGTTATGGTGGAATATACTTATTTTTAATAATTTCTATTTTATAGGTATTAGCATCTTTGCGTAAGGCTAAAGGGAGGACACTAGTAAGAAATACTAGAAATATTTTCGTTGGTTCTGTGTCCACCTCCATCTAAAAAAAAAGATTTCAATAGGTTTTCATGGTATGTGGCACCTTTGTTCGGTTTTATCTGCACATCTACAGTTTTGTCATCATTCATTGTTATTATTTCATAAGGACCCTTATAATTTGGGGATGATGTTTTACTCATACCGGGTTTAGTACTTTTTCGAATATAGTGACTGAATCGTTCAGTTTATAATTTGTTTCACGAACATTACGATCGTAATACTTATTTGACTTTTCTTTGGATTGTTGTAGATTTTCTCTTGCGAGCTTTTTGAATTTGAGCTTCAGATTTGATAATCAAGCATCATATGTATATCGGAATTCGGGTTCGGCTGTTAGAGAATGAGGTACTGAAACCTTAAGAATCAATTCATATGGTGTGAATTTTGTACTAGCGTGAATATGTCCATTATATGTGAATATTGCTAAAGATACATATTCAACCCAATCGGACTGTATACGATTCATGTATTGTTTTGAATATTCTTTCAGAGTTGAATGGTTCCTTACTAATAATACGTTTGTCTGAGGATGATGAGGACTTGAGATTGTATGTTTTATTTTGAGTAGTTTGTTTAGCTCTTTCAATAGGTCGGAGGTAAAGCTGATTCCTGCTGGAGAAGAAAATAATTTCCGATAATTCCATCAAATGGACTATTTGAATCTTGTTTAACAATATGACATTTTATTAAAAGATTGTATTCGTTTACTTGAAAATCGAGTCTGACAGCTCCTTCTGATGAAATAGGGAAATTTGTGTTCAATCCACTGAATTGCAATTTTTCCTAGGGTTGAAGGAGTATAATTCGCCTCAACCTATCGTTTTTCAGTAAGAACACATTTGCACCAGTATCAATAAGAAATTCCAATTGTGAATTTTGACAACTGATTAGTTGTTATTGTTTGTTACCAATTTACTGGTAGGGTTTTTTATTGGAACTGGAATGGATTTGAGGTTTGCTATTGGGTTTAGAATTTGATCTTTATTCGAGTATGAGGTATAGTTAGGATTCATTATTGAGTTTGTATTTTGATATGTTCCAGAGTTGTACTCGGTTTCGTTCACGTCGGTTTGGTTTAGGAGTCCGCAGGTAAGACGCTGATCTGGGACAGATTCGAATTCAAACGGATCTGATTTCATTCAGTCTCATTGGAGTTGCTTGCATTTCGATCTCGTTTCTTGTTATTGAATGCTCGTTTTCGACATTTCTGTATAAAATGTCAGTTTTTTTGCAATAACGGCAGAACTTTTGGGAATGTGTTGAATTCTGCGGATTGTTTTGAGTTCGAACGTTATTTGCATATTGAACATTATTCTGAGTGGGGTGAATTTTTTTCTTTCCACAGTCCCGAGTTGAATGATCATCACGCCTACAAAATTTGCGAAATTCTGAAGTAAGAGGTTTTGTCAAACGATTATTCATTTGAGGTGCTTTTTTTCTTCTAGAGCGACATTCAATATTATTATTAATAGCCATCACTACCTTGTGAGCGTAGAAATCTAGAAATATCTGGAAGAGGATGGCAAATGAATCGATTCAAAACTATTTTCCGGACTGTTTCGATACGTCCTGTTTTTTTTTATATAATTTTGACTTTTTATTCTATTGATTATTCGCGTTACAAGTAAATCTAGTCTTGCATAAAGAATAACAACTGATTCATTCAAATTCTGCCTTGTCGTATTCAATTCTTCCATTGATTGGCTGTAATGATTCTCATCAGCGTACAACTTGTTCAAAATATTTTTCAACTCTTCCCAATTGTTGTATTCTTGGCCTGAAAGTTGAGCTTTTGCAAGTCTTGAAACTATGAAATATAAGAGAGAAGATATCTGAGGATCAGTTGCAAATGAATTAGCGTTGTCGCAATCACTGAAAAATTCGTGTAGTTCTATTGTATTTCCATCGAAGGACCGTGGAATTAATGAGCATAGGAGAGACATTTTGTTATTGTTGATGTAGAATTAGCAGGAGTTGTTGTTGTGGTTTGATTTTGGGTTATCATTGTGGTTTGATTGTAGCACGGAGAAAAATCTTTCTTGAATGTGAGGGACTGACTGAGCACAACAAAAACTGAGTTTTGAACAAAAGTAATTCGTCTTATCAAAGCAATTGACTATTTGACTAGAGAACTAACCTGTTTGCCAGCTGTTTGCCAGTATCTGGAACTTCCATTGCTCGTTTTCGTTGAAGAAGTTGGTACTTGCCGAATATCTTTGGAAGAACCCCTTTCAATTTTCGGAGGACTTTTTCAGCGACTTTCTTCCTGATTCGTGACGAAAACTTCTACTCCGACTGTGCCAAAATGATGTCGTGTAACAGGAAGATTCCGAATAACTTCACTAGACCTTACTATTTTACTTCATTAGTTCAAAAATATTTATTCCCAAACAGAAATCAAAAAAACGAATGTGTCTACAATTGTTAGATAGCATAGTCGGGAATCAAATCCACACATTTCATCTTGAGTCTCGAAACAAAGGATCATTAATGTCATTTCAGCAAAATGCACTTCTGCAAGGGAACGCGTATGTGGACGTAAAAATGTTAACTTATCATATATTTGAATTCTATTTCAATTCCCTTGAAAAAAAAATCCTTTGAAAAAACATTGCAGAATAACTATCTATATATACTGAATGTTCGTAATTCCAATGTCCTTCAAAACATAACAATACTAACGTACTTCTCCATAGCCAACCAAACCTTTAGGTAGGAAAAACCGGTATAAGGCCTTGGCTTAGGTTCATACGAATCGTCTAACGTTTCAGCTCAGCCTAGTATAGCAGGTAGGAAGAAGTCCACAGAAAAAGGAGGGGTCGCGGCTTTGATTCTTGTCATATGGTAGAATCTTTTCCGAACACGTACTCTGCATATACGTTATAACTGATGGATTGGCCAATCGTGACAATTTTTCATATAGCAGAATGTCATTTAGAGAGAGAAAAGTTATGCATATTCAACAGATATTGTGAAGTACATAATGACAACTCTTTACTTAAGAAACTATATCCTACATTACCTCGTTTTTTCTGCTACATTGAGGAAGGAGCGCACTTAGATGTTTTATTCAGGTATTCAATCATGCTCATTCCGCGGTCATCTCTCTCAGGTCCACACCATTAATTGTGATGTCTAAGGTACTCGGTGACTCCTAAATGACACGATTTGAAATTTTCTAACAAATTCCAGATATCAAACTAAGAACACTTTACATGATTGTTATGTCCATGAAATATTAATATGAATATTCCTCAAACACACACGTAGAATATAGTTGAAATTAAACTCCAGAATATTTCTAGTGGATATATTGCTGGCTATCGACTTACTGCCTAGTTCCATGAATCCTTATCAGTGCGTAAAAAAACACCCGACTTTTTATAACCTAAGACCTAAAGGATATCTTACATCTCCCCCTCCAAAACATTGTTATATAACCCTGAATATCTGACACTAATGAGTAATTCAATTTAGAGACTAAAACATCAGTCTATCAGGTTTCTTTATCCTACTACGACATCGTAACTCTCGCGCATTTTCACTATTTTTCAATTTTTCGGAATTACTATCATTCTCGTTTTCACTTTCTCCAATACATCGTTATTTACTTCACCCTTATCTTTATATACATTATTTACATTTGAATCAGATCTTGGAATTATAGAAAAATTTTCATCTTCCCAGCGATCATTTGTCTGTTCTTCTATCGCATATTTTTTTTTATTTGATCTATATGACGTTTCCAAGTTATTCCATTATCTTACTAAATAACATATGTTTTATCACCCAGAACCTTTTCAACCACCCCGGAACACCAATTCGCCTTTTTAGGTCTGAAGTAAAAACACTATTACCTTCTTGAGAATGAGTAGGTCTACTTCCTCGATAATACTGTTGCTGTTTTAACTGTTTATTCTCTACAACTGATTTTGTTGGGAGCATTAATAAGTCGAATTTCGTACGCATGTTCCTACCCATTGAAATTTTTGGAGTTTCACCGGTAGTTGTTCGAGGAGTATTCCTATAGTGTAAAAGGAATGGATTTATTATTAGGTTGAAATTCGCATTTTCATCCTCACTTTTTGCTTTCAAAATAGCCTTTTTTAGAATTTTCACCGCACTTTCTCCTAAGCCGTTGGTCGATGGATGGTATGGAGCGCCAGTGAGATAATTTATACCGCTCATTTTCAAGATTTTCGGAAATTCATCGGACACAAAAGTCGACGCGTTATCTGTGCAGAGCTGAAAAGGCAACCCAAATCTGCTGAATAATTCGCAAAATACTTTTATTTCGCTAGAAATTGTAACATTTTGCATTTGAACACAATCAATCCACTTTGATGTCGCATCTTCAATTACCAAAAATTGTTTGTTAAACAGTGGGCCAAAAAAGTTGGCATGTAACCTAGGACAACCAAGGTTGTTCCGGCCACTACCATGTTGACAAAAAAGATTTTGGTGGATTATTCGAGTACAAGAGCACAAGATTTACTGTTCAATTTGTTTATCAATTGAAGGCCACCAGACATATGATCGGGCTAAAGACTTCATTTTTACGATCCCCATATGCGTACTAAGAAGCTCTTGTAAAATTGAAGTTTGAAATTTTTGGGGAATTATCAACCTATACCCCCACATTCAACAATTCTGTTCAATAATTACTTCATATCTTTTTAAGAAAAAAGGTTGAAATTCAGTGGATGGACAACAGGTAGGCCAACCCTTACTTTCAAACAATAAAACTTTACTTAAAGTTGGATCGATTGCAGTTTTTTGTTTGATTGACTTTACATTGAAAAAAAAATTTTATTCATCGATATAATTCAAATATGATGCATCAAAATTCGAGTTGAGGAACGATATATGGTTGTCTTCCTCGTCAAAAGAATTCATTGGTAGCCTAGATGAACAATCTGCAAAAATCGTCAAGAGCGGTTTATGGTCAGTATATAATACAAACTTTGAAGCATGAAGATACTGAAAGAATTTTTTCACTCAAAAAATTATTGCTAAGGCTTCCTTTTCGATTTGTGAATATTTAACTTCATTAGATTTAAACAACCTTGATGCAAAGGCGATTGGCCTTTCAGAATTATCTTTAGAGATATGGGAGATTGTTGCTCCCAAAGCCAACTGAAAAGCATCAACTGTCAATTCGATTTTTTCCTCTGGATTGAAATGTGCCAAAACGGAGGAAGACAATATCATACTTCTTGCTTCCTCAAAACTTTTATTACATTCTGCTGTCCATGACCAAGCCGAACCGTTTTTTAGCAAATTATATAGCGGCTTCAGAATTCTAGAAGCATTTTTTGAGAATTTGCAGTAAAAATTGATTATACCTAAAAATTATTTCAGTTCAGTTACTGTTTCTGGAACTTTGGCTTTTTTAATTGCGATCACCCTTTCATCTAGAATATGTAAGCCGTTCTTGTCAATCATACGACCAATATATTTCACTGAATCTTTGAAAAAAGAACATTTTTTTCTCTTTACCTTCAATCCACATTCTTGAAGTCGTTCAAAAACTTCCTTCAATCTATCAAGGTGCTACATATTATTCCTTCCTGTTACCAAAATATCATCGAGGAAACAGACGACCCCGGGAAAAACAAACAATTTTCCCATGATTTTTTGAAATATGCAAGGTACACTCGATATTCCGTACGGAAGCCTAGTATAGGAGAATAGTCCTTTGTGTGTTGCAATAGTGATCAGTTCTCTACAATCTTCTGACAATAGAACTTGCTGATACGCTTCAGAAAGGTCAATTTTAGAGAATTCGTACCCACCTTGCGATCGAGAAAAAAGATATTCGACCCTAGGTAAAGGAAAATATTGAACAATTAAATTTGGATTCAACGTAACTTTGAAATCACCACATGAACGAACAGTTCCACTTTGCTTTGAAACCGGAACAATAGGCGTGGCCCACTATGAGAATTCTGTTGACACTGAAACATTATTTCTCACTTATCTTTCAATTTATGTTTCGATTTTTGGCTTGAGAGCAATTGGCACAGGTCGTGGTTTGATAAACTCCGGAGTGGTTCCTTTTTTCAATTTCAAAGAAATTTTTTTATCATTCAAATATTTGTGTGAAATGAATTTACATTGTGGAGCTAAATGGCCCTTTCTGCCACATTTATGGCAATGACAATTTTTAAATGCACAATCACTTTCCTGATGATTACCACGACTACGAAGGAAACAACCCTTTTTGGTCGAAACATATTTATTCTGACTCACTGATGGATTCCTCACGTTGCTCTTACCGGCAGACCCGTTGCTTTCTTTATCTGTGGTTCCATTACAAGGCTGGTGCCCCTGAGCCCTTCGTGTAGACTGTCCTTTACTATATTGTGGTCTGTAGAAGTTAACTGAATCAGCTGGATTCCTCTTGATACCAAAACTTCCTTTCAATGAATGGTCTTTCAACGCAGATTCGTTGGAGAGAGCTAATTTCAGCACAGAGTTCAAGGTTACATTCATCGATGATGGATCCTCTTCAAATAGCCCATACATAATTTTCTCATCGCCAATACCAATAACGAAAATATCGCACATAATGGTCTGAAGTTCATCACCGAATTTGCACTCGGAAGCTAAACGAGCCACTCATTTGCATTCCTTCTTGCCGAATATAATTTTACCCAAAGTACGATTTAACCGGGGTCAAATGTTCAGTTAACAAACTGACGAAATCGTCGAAAGATTTTGCTTCTGGAAGATTCGGCACACATAAATTCCGCATCAATTCAAATCCGTTCTCGGATAGAGTATAGCTTTTTTGCGCTTGCCGTCCACTATTTCATTCGCGATAAAAAACTGCTGTAGTCTCCCTTTGAGTACCTAGAAGCCCAAAGTACTGTCGACTCGAATCATTTGAAGCTTCGTTTCCCGGCATTTTATGTACTTTGTAGCACCCACTGATTGAAAAAACAGTGATTCTCTGCTCACGTGAATTCAAGATTGTCCTCGTCGCCAAATGTTATGTCCGTGAAATATTAATATGAATATTCCTCGAACACACACGTAGAATATACTTGAAATGAAACGCCAGAATCTTTCTAGTGAATATATTGCTGGCTATCGACATAGTGACGAGTTTAATGAATCCTTATCAGTGCGTACAAAAACACCCGACTTTTTATAACCTAAGACCCAAAGGATCTGTATCTGTAGAGTAGGGAGGGCGAGTATAGACCCACAGCACTCAGGCCACAATATGGCCCATTGTACATCCTCCCAAGGAGTCGCCCTCCTAGGACATTGTCCAACCTGCCTTATCCAGGAAGGAGGACAGGTCCCCAGGGAACATCTCCTTAATATCGGCAGGTGTAGGCCAAGACTCACCGAACACACACTCTCTTATCGACGATATCTCCTGACATTCACATAAGACATGCCTGACAGTTCCATCTTCCTGTTCACACATCCTGCATAGGGGTGTGTCCACTAGCCCCATAATATGGAGGTGTTTCTTCAGTTGACAGTGTCCAGTCAGAAATCCCACTGTTAAACGTAGGTTCTTCCTGGTCATTGCCAAATATTAGACCTAAAGGATATCTTACAATGATGAACACGTGACACAGAACACTTAGGTAAATATAAACATGATGTATGTATTCTTAGAGTGTGTCATGAGATAAGTGAAGAATTGATCTGATATAAAAACTAATTAATAATCTAATAATTCTGCCATGGTCGTGAAACTTTCGAGACAATTCCAAACCTTCACTGCTGGGTAGAATTTCAGGTTCTTTCTTATTCTCTGTTTGGAACTAAGTCTTATAATACAGGCCGTGGGAACAGGAACAAACTTTCAATCTCCTCAGCACTTTCAGGCGTACTGAAAAATTAATAGGTAGTTCAAAAATATTTGTTTGAGTACCTATATCAGATCTGTACTGTCACATAACATTTTCTAGAAAGGAAAAAAATTATGGAAGTCCGAAACAATATACCATAATTGATATTATGTTTTTAGAACAACAACAACAATTGATATTGTTTAATAAATGATATCTCTGGTTCTCAGTCTTATATTTGGCATTTGAAAAAAAACTATTTCTGTTGAGGGTTAAATCTTTCAATAACTGTTTTCGAGTTGTCCTTTACCAAATCAGAATAGAAAAAAATGTAGAGCTTGTATGAAAGTTGAAACAGAAAATATATCAATGGATCTGTTCATACGTTCATATCATTCCCAGACAGTAAATTCATACACAACAATAAATAACGAGTATTCTGAATCAACTACACCATTTCATTATGGAGCAGTGGGCGTTAAATCAAAGGAAATCAAATTCCCACTCAATTTGTATATCAAACATATATAACTTGGATCAGTAAAATATATTGGATATTAATACATGATATGAAGGAATTGTGGAGCTGAAAATGTCACCTACCTAGTATCAATCATGTTGCTGATACTCTTGGTGTTACTTCTCATATATAAGTTTTGTTCATTCTCCAACTGATTTGAAAGAGAGAAATGTGCTTCGATGATAATATTCCTTGGATAAATCCAAGATAAATTTTGAAACTTCAAACAATATTGATGATCACTAGGGAATTCGGAATAAAAAAATGTTTTAATTTTTTCAGGTAAAATGTCCAGAATGCCGTGCCGAACACAGAATTCCCTATCAAGGAATTCAAGGGTTTCCCACGAACGTTACTCTCCAAAGGTTCCTAGAATTGCATATAGAAATTACCGGAGAGTTGCCTGATCCAACTAGCGGACAAATAATGGAAAGGTGCAACGTTTGTTCAGAAAAAGCCTATTGCAGTTTCTGTTCGCATTGTGATAAAAAAATATGCGAAGAATGTAAAGGCGCCCACATGGAGATCCTTAGGAGAGAAATATCGAGAATAAACAACCAAATTCGTCGTGGTATACATAGACTACAGGACACTCTTTCGTTGGTAGAAAGAAACTCACAACATATACAAACCAATTGTCTGTCTGTTGGCGAAGAAGTCGAAGAAATTTACAGAAGACTCAGCAAAGCTTTGAAGGATCGAACCGATTATTTACGAGGAGAAATTGGCAGGTATCTGAGTACAGAACTGCTAACTTTGAATACCCTGAAAGGGAATCTTGAACAGGAAATTTCCAATATATTGAGTAATTGTGACCTTGCTGACAAGCATATGAACGAAAACGTAGATATTTGGGATGACTGTGAGCTGATGGACGCCAAAGAAATATTTTTAAAAACAGTCGATTTTATCCGTAACTTTGAATATGAAAACTGTGATTATAGCCGGAAAGTACGATTAATATTAGCTCATGATCCAAATCAGTTAGTTCTTCACGTAGCTGGTTTCGGAGATTTGAATATAGCAAGTAATAGTTTCTGTCAAACATCTGGTTTGTTACAATCCTCTGGTGGACCTGGCTTGATGCGATCAAAAAGTGATCACAGACTAGCTTCACAATTCAGACAGCAAGAAGATCGGGGTTATGGTGAGAGGGTTCACGGTGAAGATGAGCTTGTTTTGAGTGGTAGAAAATTTGGTGAGAGGCCGAAGAGTTCTGCAGGTGAAACAAGGTATGGAAGCGAGAGATATGGCAGAGGTACAACAGACTACTGCGAAGATTATGATCATGAAAATAGGCCAAGATCAAAATACAGTAGATTCCGACGCCCCCAAAACCTAGATAATGAATCTGATACTGAGCAGACAACAAGAGGTGTCAGATTCAGTGAAATTAAACAGGAGAGGGAGAGAGCGTTAGATACGGAAGATGTTGCGAGAGGACCACTGAGTGGAATAACTAGACTTGCCGATTCTCCAAGAGTAATGAAGAAAATGCAGGAATATGAGAGTGGCAAAAGAGAAAAAAAAGAAAATTCAACTTTGCAATCAACCCAACCAAAAGTGATATCGAAAAGGCCTCCTTCCCAAACAACAAGACAAGTCAGCGAGGAGGATGAAATATCCAGAATTAAAAAACAAAACAAAGGGGCAACTACATCAACGGAAACAACTAGAGAAACTAGGTCTGTAGAAAGACCTATTACTGACGAAAGGCAAAGGAGTACTCCCGCTCGTGAGGTGAGTTTGGATAAACCATAACGTCTTAATCAAGTATCTGATTGAATACATATTAGGATAGAATTAGGTATAATGTATATTTTGTTTTGCTTGCCGTCCAGAATGAACAATCCACAATGACTTGAAAAATACATATAAGTTTTTTGACTCAATTACACGTTAGCATGTTCTTCAGTATGATATCTACCCGAGCTCAACTTTCATTGTGTGTTTTTGTGTGAAGCATGAAGATGTGTGCAAGATCTTCAAAACCCTAACACCCTGTTTTCCTCAGGGTGAAACCAGCGAAGGAGAAATGGGTGATTCAGTGACATTTCCACAGCAGACTCAACAAAGATCATCAACAAAAACTTCATCAGCTTCTGATCGTAGGACTTCTGATGCAGGCCACAAGAAAAACAACCGATCTGCCAGTTCCGATTCAACAACATCAACAGAATCTTCTGCCTCTTCTACCAAAGAACAAAGAAGTACTGGTGCCCCTTTCACCACCGAAGAAGTGAAACAGAAAATATTATCCAAAACAGATGTAACTCCTTCTACAACTCGCTGTATAAATACCACGATCGGTGCAATGGAAGGAACCGTCGCTACGAAGTGTTTCCAGAGCAGATTTCTCCAGAACAAACCCATTTCCACTTCATCAGCAACTGCCGATGATGAAGAGACCGAAACCAGCTCCGAGGAAGAAACGGAAACCGAAGAGGATTCAGAAGAACCAACTCCCAAATCTGAAAACAAAGAAATTGCCAAGTCAGACATAGGACCACTATTAGCTCGAAGTGCGAATGCAAGAGATAATATTAATGAAAATGTACGAAATACTAGTCGTGAAGAGGCATCACCCTACGGAAGATCGAAATATACTCCAAAAGATGAGTCATCAGAATATACAAAGGGCAAATTGATAGCAAACACAGAAAATGAACCTCATCGATACGGTTATGCGAGTAGGTTTCTGAACAAGAGTAAGAGTTTTGCTAATATATCACCAGAAGACGATGGTAACCATCCTGATAAATATGGTACTTCAGTGATTGAGGATGACAATAAATATCCTGCGAGTGGTCGGTCACGCTATATGGCACTCAAAGATAGAAGGCAACGCCTGGTCAGGAGTAGAAGCAGTCAGCAGTTTGGGGATGATGAAGAAGCTGGAGAACCACTTTCACCAACATCATCCAATCCTTCAGCTTACTTGGCTTCCAGAGGATATGGCTCCGTGAGCCATGATATTTCTCGAAGTCGTTCGACCCATGCACTGAAATCTAAAGACAATTCTCCAGAAAGGTCTGCAGCTGCAGGTATTGAGAAGGATGGAGCTGCTCTTAGCTCTTGGGCACGATATTTGAAAAGTAAATACGGCAACAGGAGTGGTGGAAGAGATAGAGATTCTGCGGCTAACCCCACAACGTCATCATCAAACAGCTCCGCAGTAGCCCGAAGACTTTCCCTTGGGCTTCCATTGAGATCATCTTCCGAACAAGCAAGCTCCGACGAAGATTCAAAAAACGTGAAAAGCTTTCCCACCACACCAACAGCGGCTACGGTGGCAACAGCAGGTAAATAGCAATGTATAATATATTAAATTGAAAATGAGCGACAGTTGATATGCACTTACCTTGAATATACGATGCGCACTAGTCTTCTCTTCCTCGTTCTCTCTCTCAATGGACAGTAATAGAGTTTTTTTGCAAAAAAGTATCTTGTAGTCAGTCCAAATGAAAAGTCTTTGTTTTACTTCGCCAAGCTTTCGCTTCTATATTGCGAAGCTCCTTCAGGGCCTATAATTTTTTATTTTTTTTTTCTCATCAACATTATTAACTATACTTACAGTAAAAATGGTGAGATAATATGTATACATTTATACATGTTTGTAAAATTGTTTATTTTTTGACAAATGTCAAACCTTCACATATATGTCATTTTTACGTCTATGATGATTCGATCATTAATTCTGCAGAGAGATGTATTGATTGAGAAGATTTCAATTATTACGTTTTTGATGTAGTTTCAGTAAGTTAATGTATATGTTGCTGAGGTTATCAATGTGATTTCTTTTATTCATACAATTTGGAGATTTATTTTATAAATATTAAGTGTTGGAGGGGTATCACCCCAATCAACTCCCATTGACCACGGTAATTGCATAATAATTTTGGGAAAGAGCGTTAATGGAGTCATCCAGCCTATCGGTTCGAAACATCTAGCGATATCTGATAATATTTGACGCTTAGTGCAAGGGCTCTCGTTTGAAGAAGTTTGATAAGCGAAGGAATGATAAGGAGGGTCCTGTTGCGACCCCAAGATTCTAAAAAAACTATTTTCAGAAATTGAAAGACTTCTGAAGAAGGTATGATTGCGGTAATTCCGAAAGAAAGGCTTCGAAATTACAAGCAGATTTTCTGAGTTCGAATCCTCCCTTGGATAATTATTGAACAAGTTCTTCCCGTATTGAACCGGCTTGCGATGAATTTTGACAACTAATAACACCATCGTCAACGAACAACTGATTATTCCAAATATCCGATGCTAAAGGATACTTCACCCCCTCATCTATCATCAATTGATTGAGCTTAAAACCCCAAAAGTGACTCTTTTCAATCTGAAATCCTTCACTTCATCATTTGGTGAGAATCGCCAAAGCATTCGATGAAAAATCTCTCTTTTCTTTAGCATTTAATATCTGTGTGAACATGCTATGATATCACACGTGAAAACGATTAAATATAGGCGAAACCTGAGGAGTAAAGAGAAAATATTCTTCTGGAATTTTAGTCGCTTTGGAAGACTTTCGTTGAGGGAAAATCCCCTTCTAGGTCTAGTGGAGGCGTCATACTCTTTACGGATTTTATTATCCTTCATAATAGGGTAATAGGGTATATAAAAACTATCTTGATGATCAACTTCGTTTTCTGGTACTAATTCTGAATGATCATTCTCTGAATATTCTTGCATTATTTCAAAATACATATGATATAACGAAGGATTTTTCATAAGGCGTTTTTCTAATGAAAGACATCGTCTTAATGCAAGAATTCGAGATGATTTTTTATCATATCCCGAAAAGTTCTCATTAAAAGGCAGATAAACATTATAGCGTCCCGTAAAAACTCTAAAATGTGTGTCCAGGGGTACTTATTCACAAATTCCATCCTGAGATGATAAAAATCCCAATTTCGGAATTTCTTCTATCTTCCAGAATCTCTTTAGCGAATCATTCAGAGATAAGAGGTCATTATTATCAACAGAAGCAAAAAGAGATGTGCATTGGCAAACATTAAAAACTTCAGACTGGAGACTTCCCATAAAGACATAACCAAAAATAGTATTGATGGCTACAGGCATAATATGGGAACAAAAAATTTGACCACTTTGTAAAATATAAGGAAATACTTCTGCACCTGGAATCAAATCTATTGGAGTAAGTTTATAAAAAGGGGGGTCGGCCATATTGATATTCGATAAATATGACCAATCGTGTTGTTTATCGAGCGGAGAACTAGGCATATCTTGACATAATTTTCCTAATATAATAGCGTCAACTGAGAGACAAGGAGAATTTGAAACCCTGGGTCAAATGTTACAACTCACACCTCTATGGTAGGTATTCCTTGCATAGCGCCAATCCTTGTATTGCAAGTGAAAAATTGAAACGCTTCAAACCTTGAAACAATTCAGAGATATATAACTGGTTTGGGAGCCACTGTCAAGCAACACCCTAACCTTTTGAAATAATCCACGGAAATATAAAATTTCTCCTTCAGATGGAGTCTTTCTTTGAAAATCTGCACAACGATAAATGTCTTGGTCAGCCTTACAAAGCTGACAATGACTGCAATTTACATCACCGAAAAAGGAATTCTTTCTATTATTATTGAGAGAAAATCGTTGGATCTCTCCTCTACTTCCAAAGGAATTCAAAAAAACGTATATTAGTATTTCCCTCATTTGTGGAAGATTCAGTAGTTTCAAAGCATTGACATGTTCGAGCAAGAAATCTTTCGAAGGCTCGAACGTAGGAATGGTACTATTGGTAGGAGATGTTTCTACTTGATAATTTGTACTAGCATCTTCATCCAAGATTTGAAAACATATAAAACAATAAAAAATCCCAAAACCCAAAATCTCAAGAGATGCAAGATTCTCTGTGAAAATATCTGAAAGTTGTTTCATTGTTTTAAACTTTCTTTTTAGAAGAAGTAAAATGAAGGGTGCGTTGTCAGTACACTGCAAATGAGCGAAAGCGGTGAGCCTTTGATTATCGTATCTCTCTACCAGAGCTTTCAAAGATCAATAATATTGACTATTATCAATTCAGTTCCTAACAGATGGTTGCAGTGTTCTCTCACTCTGGCTTTGTTCCATGCTGGCAGATGTCCCTTTACACACCTGTTTCTGGATGTTCCACACTTAATGTCAATTGTGTCATTTCAAACTTCAAACTTCAATGTCAATGTCATTCATTACTCATATTCAACCGTTCATTATCGACTTTTATGTGTATTCACCTGTTGCATATGCAACAAAAGTTTTTTGATACCTTCAACATTTTGATGACGTTTTAAACAATCTACTTGGTGTAAAATTTAAATATTGGACTATGAACATATTTTATCGTGTGTGACATGTTATACCAATTTACCAACTTTTTGAATACGACTAACCTCAAGTACAGTAAGGTTCTGATTACTGATTATTTGAATTGATAACTTAAAATGAGAATTTTGAAGCTCTTTCCTGAAGATGGTAATAAACATTATCAAAATATTGGAAAAACTGGTGTTATAAGAGTACACTTCCGTTCTGCTGCCCACCCAAAAAAACTAAACAGTTTTATATATATATATATATATATATATATATATATATATATATATATATATATATATATATATATATATATATATATATATATATATAAATGTGTGCGTGTGTGTGTGTGTACACATTGTGTGTGCGTGGATGTGTGTGTGTGTGTGTGATCGGATAGGCTTCCGCGGTCGGATATGTGCTCTCTGGAACTTCCGGTTGAACCGCGTCTGGAATTTTTTTTTTTCGACGTTTCGGCTCCCACTTTGGAGCCATTCTCAAGACTTCTGGACTTGGTGGAGAGGCCTGAGTCTCCTTAAACCTCAGCACTCATCTTGACAGAGTGAAGATTGTGGTTTGGTGGATAGAGGGGTCGTATTTAAAGCCGTATGAGAATCCGACGTTGTTGAAACTGTCGGACTGTATTCAGGTCTGGTTTGAGAAGGATTAATTGATGGATTTGTTCGAAGGGATAATAATGGTTTCCAGGAATTGGGGAGCCTTTGTGAGTCGTCTCGTTTGTTGAGGCGTTGAGGGCGTTTTTCAATTTCTATTGTTTCGCGAATGATTCTGGAGTGGAGTGTTTTTGCTGTGGCAATGGTCTTCGTGTTGTTGAAGTCAATTTCGTCTCCGGTTTCGTGGTTGTGTTTGAAGAGAGTCGAGTCCGAATTACGTACTGCTAGTTCGTGCTCGTAGGACCTGTTTGATACTCGTTGGTTCGTCTGTCCTATAAATGTTCTCGGGCAGTCGTGGCAAGGAATTTCATATATTCCTTGTGATTCGTTGGGTATTGTATCTTTAGGTGAGCGCAGGAAAGAGGGTATTTGATTGTTTGCTGTGAAAACTGTCTTGATGTCATATTCTGTCAGAATTCGGCTCACTTTATCAGTGACACCCCGGATGAAATGAAGGAAAGCTTGTGTGTTGGCGTTGAATGGTTCTCTAGATCTGGGGGTAGGAATAACCATTTTGAAGGAGGGCAGATGTGAGCTTCTTCACCTCACTGAGTCTGTTATGGTCATCTGTGAGTTTGATGGATCTATTGATAGGAAAATTCAGTACGGAGCTCACCTGGGCTGGATGATGGTGGGAGTTGGCATTGAGATATCCATTGGTGTGCGTGGGTTTTCGGTAGACAGAATGAGTGAAATTATCGTTGGATTTCGTGATGTGGGCATCTGAGAAAGGAATAGCGTTTTTCGTCTATATTTCCATGGTGAATTTCATATCGGGGTGGATACTGTTGAGGTGATTGAGGAAGGTGTGAAGGCTCCCGGATCCATGAGGCCAGATAGCAAAGACATCATCCACATAACGCAGCCAACACGTCGGCTTCAGTGCAGATGAATCAACTGCTCTAGACTCGAAATCTTCCAAAAGGCGCCCCTACGGGTTCTTCCCTTTCGCCAGTACTTGCAAACCTCTACATGGAATATATATATATATATATATATATTCATATATTATTATATTTTCTGATTCACCCAAATCAGAAAAACCATGGCTAATAACTTATCTTATTCTCAAGCATTCTTACAAACACTAGAACATATCCAAAATCTCAGCAATAATCCATAGAATAATCCATCAGACCACATTTGATACTTGTATTCGATGACTACGAACACAGTCTACGTTTCACACATGGAGATCTCTCAAATCAGCAGAAAAAAACCTGAAAATGAAACATTCCCAAAATCTAGACAATACTAGCATAAAAACATCCTGTATATGAAGTAGGTACAACAAATTCGAACAGGAAAATTAAAGCATTCTTGATTAGTGAAAATATGTCAAGGAAAAGGAAATGGGTCATCAACAAAGATCCCAAAATCAATGAAATTGAATGGAAATTGAGATGGAATAAACCAGAAATATTCCCAAACAAGATTGTTAATAGTAATTATAATTTAGAAACTAATTTTATGAAGTATTAAGTGTTAACAACCATTGCATATATGTAAATACTGCGGATACGGGAGTGCGCGTACCTAACAATGGTAACCAAGAGGAATCAACAGAAAAAAGATAGAAAATGGTGATGGATGTATCCACACTCGAAAATTGAAAAAAATATTTGAAGTGATTTAAAACCGGATATGGTTACTTGATCAAGTCGAATTTGGCCCCAAGGGAACGTCTCCATCATACTGAAGAATTGCAGCTAAGAAAATTCTTCAAGACTACCAGAAATTCCAATCCAGGCATCGGCATCTCCAGACTGGTACTCCAAAAGTCCGGTACATCGTACTGGAAGGTATTTCTTATCGAACAAAACCGAATACATTCCTTTTGAGCACTGAAACCTCACTTCAACCATTTCTCGAACATTTCGTTGAACTTTTTTCGCGTGTATGAAACTTTTTCTTGTTTCACAAAAAGAATATTTCATATAATATTCCGTATTTCCATTCTATTGTCGCATTTGTGAAGAAAATTTGTGGTTACAAGCCAAACAACATTCTTCTTCGTTTTCCATATTAAATTTGAATGGTATGAAGTTGGTCTAGTGAAGAGAAGAAAAAGAATATTGCTTGCAGCATAGAAATACATCAATATACTTCAATAATTAACCACAGCCTTTCTATTCATGACCTCATAAATGAAATATCTACCGAATTCAATAGTTGGTATCTAGTCGATGGGTCAATTGGTGACAAAGCACATATAGTATTGGAGAATTTTCGGAATATAGTGAACCATTCGAAAAACTATGGACTTGAACTAAATTTTGATGAATGTGAACTTATTTTTTTTGATATACCAGACCTTCCATCATTGACCAATTCAACTTCATAGCTCCTGGAATACGTATTATGGAAAACCCTGACTGGTTTATGCTCGGTGCCCCTTTGTCAGATGCTGCTTTGGAAAAATGTTTAGAAGAAAAATTACAGTCACTTCATTTAATGTCATCACGATTATGTCATTTACCTGCACACGTCGCATTTCATCTTTTGAAAAATTCTTTGGCCATTCCGAAACTGTCCTATATATTGCGATGCAGCCCTACCTGGCATGACGAACAAGGATTGAGGAATATTGATGATGAATTGAAAAGGATGCTAGAACTCATTACTAATAACCAAATTGAAGGTGAGGCTTGGTTACAGGCAACCCTTCCAGTTAGCAGAGGTGGATTAGACATTCGTTCAGCTGTTTCGCTTGCCTTGTCTTCATTCCTTTCATAATTCTGCAGTGTTTTCAACCTGATCGAAACCATTTCACAACAGCCAAAACCTTCAACTGATTGTATTCTTGATCAGGGAAAATCTCTTTGGGAATCCAAAACAGGTCAGAAAGTAGAAATTGAAGAAATGGAAACCCAAAGAGCATGGGATATACCATTACTGGATCAAGTATCTGACACTCTGATGAAGGCAGCTCTCAGATCTCAAGAAAGTAAGGCTCGCCTCATTGCAGTTTCTGTGAAAGAATCTGGTGCTTGGTTGAATGCTCTTCCTGTTTCTTCACTTGGAACCCTTCTCGATGATGACTCTTTCAGAATTGCCATTGGTTTATGGCTTGGTACACCACTTTGCGTTCAACACACTTGCAAATGTGGTGCACATGTAAATATATCAGGTACTCATGGTTTGAATTGCAAGTTTAGCGCTGGACGTTTATCTCGCCATCATGCTATAAATTATTTGATCAAAAGGGCATTGGCTTCAGCAAAAATCCCTGCAATCTTAGAACCCATAGGTACAAGCCGAGACGACGGAAAACGTCCAGACGGTATGACACTTGTTCCCTGGAAGAATGGTGAATCAGTTGTTTGGGACTTCACCTGTGTTGATACTTTAGCAGCTTGTCATCTCACTTCTACTTCCAAGAAAGCCGGTGCTGCAGCCTCGTCGGGAGAGAGTTCCGAGTTGAGGAAATATAAGAATTTGAGAAATAATTATATCTTCTGCCCAGTTGCTATTGAAACTTTTGGTGTTTTCGGCAGTGAAGCATTGGCATTTATAAAGGAAATTGGTAAAAAGATAACTGATGAAACTCACGATTCCAGAGCTACATCTTTCCTCATGCAGAGAATTAGTGTTGCCATTCAAAGAGGAAATTCAGCTTCAATCTTTGGTACTCTTCCGGATACCCGAAAACTTGATGAAATTTTCATGTTTCCAGGAATCCAATTTCAAGAAACTAAATTTGAAAAGCCATTTTCAAAAATTTCTACGAAAGTAGAGAGTGAGGAGGTATTATTGAATGTGACTAGTGACAACACACACCCAGATCCTTCGACCTTTCCAGAGATCCATATTTCAACCCCATATCCAGTCAACTTAAAATCGAATTCCAGTTCCTTGTCACACCTTTTCTTTGACAGAAATCATCACTGTAGGAGAGACCACTCGGAAGAGGACAGTAGTGAGAAGACACTTGGCCTGATTGGACTTAAGAATATCGGAAACACTTGTTTCATGAACAGTGTCATTCAATGTTTATCTAACACGAGATGGTTGTTAGAATTCTTGAAGGAGGATGAATACATGAAGGACATCAATACCTTGAATGGAAAGGGCGCTGTAATTGAGGTTTTCGCAGAGGTCGTCAATGAGTTATTGTCAGAAGATTCTCCTGACAGAGTTGTAAACACATTTTACTTGAAAAACCAAATTCAACGATTCGCTCCTCCTTTCTTGGGTAATGCACAACAGGATGCCCATGAATTTTTGAGATACCTGCTTGAGGGACTGCACGAAGATGTCAATGGAGCCATAAAAAAACACAAACAAATCCCAACAGAAATCGACACTGAGAAAATGCAGAATTCATGGTTAGAAAATTCCAACATACTGGACAACTTCGTCGGACAATTAAAATCGACGTTAAAATGCATATATTGTGGTCACTGTTCTGTGTCCATTGAGCCGTTTTGGAATCTTTCGTTGCCTATTCCACAAATAACTGGTGAACTCAGATTATCGCATTGTTTAGATTTTTTTACGAGAGGAGAAACTTTGGATGGAAATGAGAAGCCGACATGTTCTAAGTGTGAAGAAAAACGAAAGTGCTTGAAATTTTTGGCAATCCATAAGTTGCCCAGGGTTATAGTGATCCATCTTAAACGATTTTCTGTAAGAGACGGTTCGAGAGCAAAATTAAATGTCAACGTAGATTTCCCTTTGGAAGGTCTGGACATGAGCATTTACGCAACAGGTGATGTAGCCCCCAGTTGCTACAATCTTTATGCATTCTCCAATCACAACGGCACTACATCAGTGGACATTACACGGCTTGCAGTCGACATCCTTATGTTGGAAAGTGGTATGAATACAATGATTCCCAAGTGGCACCAATCTCCTCCAAATCTCTTGTGACTTCCGATGCGTATATTTTGTTTTACCACAGAACTATCTGAAAAGAGTCTACTGGCATAGACAGAGTAAGTTAGATAACACAGGATAGGTAATTCAAATTGAAGTGGAAACTCACAAATTTCATTCCATGCTCTATTTGAATAAAGAATAACACATTTGAGTGAATTCATTTATGATTTATATTGAATTTCGACATTTAATTTCCATTGAGGTATTTTATGACATCAAGAAATTTCTCTGAACCCTCTCTGATTCGAAGGTTATGCATGTTAGAGCGGACCGACTTACTAGCTGGCTATCATCACTGGAGCCAGCTAGTCAGAAAACTCAGACCTAGACGCAAGGTCACTAAGTCTTGAAAATGGCTCCGAAATGGGAGCCGAAACGTAGACAAGTAAATCATCCCAGACGCGGACCAACCGGAAGTTCCAGCCAGCACATTTCTGACCGCGGAAGCCTAGCCGATCAAATATATATATATATATATATATATACATATATATATATATATATCTATATACAAAACTGTAGTTTTTTTGGCTGAACAGCAGAACGGAAGTGCACTCTTATAACACCAGTTTTTCCAATATTTCGATAATGTTTATTACCATCTTCAGGGAAAAGCTACAAATTATTATCTTAAGTTATCACATCAAATAAACAGTAACAAGAACCTTACTGTATTTGAGGTTAGTCGTATTAAAAACGTTGGTGAAGTGATATAACATGTCACAGACGAAAAATATGTTCACAGTCCAATATTAAAATTTTACACCAAGTAAATTATTTAAAACGCCATTTAAAATCATTTTTCAATATTCAAGATCAATTTTAACCTGTTTTATGACGTTTATATATTTGTTTATTCATGTATCACATGTGTTCATCTTGCTTCATTTCAATGTTTAACCACCAACTATTTTATCGCAACCAAAAATTCGGAAACTCACACAGATAACAGTCACAAAAACCACCCTATATCAACATATATAGATATGAGAATATTTTTTTTATGATTTCAACAATAAAGTGCCGCCAGATGAAAAAAACAAATAGCGTAAATATTTTTAATAAAAATAACGGAATTTAATTGAAGTTTTCACGCAAATTAACTGAAACTGAGGCCTAATATTTCAACTTAAATCTTAGTTGCCATGGAAATGATATTACAGTTTGACACTTGTGAAAGATTTACGTATACTATTGTCAACAATATTCACCTTACAGTTCTTCTAATAATTGTCATGGCTGCAAGATTGAGCGTAAGAGAAAAAATTGAAATTGTACGCCTTTCGGGAGATGACGTTAGAAGTGCTAGAGAGGTTTGTAGAGTATTCAATGAGAGATATCTAGATCGACCTCGCATTAGCTGCGGTACGGTACATAAAATAGATAAAATATTCAATGAAACTGGTGCAGTATCAAAAATGATGTTAAAAAGTTATCCTGTACAAAGACGAAACAGGAATGACAGGAATAATCAAATCATTTTAGATTATTTCGGAAATAATCCTAATGCCAGTATAAGGAATGTCACTTCAGATTTGAATATTCCACGAGAAACTATTCGGAGATGTCTCAAGGCGAAGAATATTAAACCTTTCAAGTCAAAATTTTTACACACACTTCAAGAAGACGACGAAGCAAGACGCCCTGGAATATTCAAACAATAGAAATCACCTAAAAATATTATATATACTGACGAAGCCACTCTCACTACAAATGGAGTAGGGTCATCATAGAATTGTCGCTATTGGGCAGCGGATAATTCTAACTGGGTAATAAACTGTGAAAGCCAGTATTCCCAAAAATGCAACGTCTGGTGTGGGATATTGAACGAACGAATTATTGGTCCTTTCTTTTTTGAGGAAAACATTAATACGCAGAGGTTTCTAGAATTTCTAAACACTTAGTTTCGGGATGCTATTCATGAGCTGCCAATCAATGAACGACCAAATTTGATTGTTCAGTTAGATGGGTGTTCAGTTCATTATGCCAGAGCTGTGAGGCAATGGCTTAATAGGCCAGTAGATATAGACAATCAATTCACAATCATTCCAAAAGTTTTCAAACTTCACCAGTATGTTAGTACGTGGATGAAAACGAAATATAAAATTTTGCATGAGCCTGCGATGAACGGAACATTGTTTAAATGGAAAAAACGTTCTAATGCTTTATTTTCGCACAGAAAATTGCAAAAGTTCTGCAAACTGGGAATACCGCTAGTAATATTGTTTCACAACATGCATTGAGTTTGCAACCTTTTTCTCATTTGTTGTAGTTTTCCATTGCAATTTGTTTAAAAAATCACAAAAGTTCTGCAGAATTCATAAGTGAATGAAAAAAATGTTGAACATAGTTACTCACATTTGCAACCATATCTGAAAAACGAAATATGTATTCAATAAACTTGTTCCCTCAACGCCGCCATGTCCAATACACACAAGTATTGAGATGATTACAAAAGTTTTTATACTTGGTTGCAAATGAAGATAAAATCGGTCTCAGTGGATATAAACTTTTGCAACCTCGAACTTGAAACGGAACCCTGATTATTCAAGAAATACTAATCGAATTTTTACAACCCCAGGAAGAGACGTACATCACAGTTACCCAGCTAAATACTTGATTATCATTCGGATTATGCCTATCACATATTGCACTGGTCTATTGGATCTGAATTCCTCTGTAAGTGGCTACTAGTGCTTGATATTGTTTAGTTGTGTGCGGTATATTTTATTATAGATCGATTATTCATTAATCGGTGTATATCGGCGGCCATAATTTTACCGGGCAGCGGACCCAACTTTTTTAATCGAAGAGATATCGAAAAATTCCATTTGGATAAAATGATCAGCGTGTAAAAATAGGCCATTTGGACCCAACTTGATGTGTGTGTCTGTCTGGCGTTGGAAATATTATGTCGAACGAAAAGAAGTATCGCTTCGAAACTCAGGGCGTTTAAGCCCTCATGAAGGTAGAGAATCGAAAAATGAAAAAGTTTTTTTTGACATTTTCCGGTTTATTATTTATTTTTTTCTTGACTATTAGAGTTTTGATCGCAGAAATTTCTACTTGCTTTCAATCAAATCTTCGAACCTTCTCTTAAGTCTTTCATCTGAAGAAAAAAAATTCAAAAATTAGGTTAGATTATAAGGGTGTTTTTTGTGTAACCCGTTGATTTTTTTTTGGAACGCTTTGTTGACCAAACCGGTGGTCGCGATCGAAAATCGAAAAAAAAAAAACTATCTCCCAGGTCTCATGATACTTCACAACTTTTGGCTGAAACATTTTTTATGAGCCCACCGGAAAAAAGGAGAAATCGAGAAAATCCTGAAATTCATATTGATCTGGTTGTACTTCGTTGTTGAATATTTCGTTGTTGGATATTTCAGAAACGAATGAGATAATCAAAAATCATCGAGAGTGAAATTGTGTCCTCCTTAGTAAATACTATAAAAAACCTCATAACATTCTTGCTCTAATATCAATAGTACTAGAAATATTAACAAAAAACTGCAAACTGATAATGCAAAATTTTTATTTTTGAAGGAAATAAAACGATATATCTCCGAAACCACCGAGTTAATCGAAATTTGTCAGGAAAGTTAACTTGTTAATCTCGTCGAATTCTATAGGAAACTCGAAAACATATTCTCTGGGGATAATTTATGAAATTCTTCGGAATACAATCAACTCGAAAACGACCAAGTCAATCAATAACACCGAAACTCATTACAAAACGGCGTTCGGTCTACTATTCGACGGGAACTGCAAAATCATAACAGAGGAAAGTTTGAAGTTAACTGCGTACAATTAGAGAATGAATTAACTTTAGTCATAGAAAAATCATGTAATATTCAGTGAGCGTCATTGTCAATTGATAACGATGAAATATGTAAAAGTTACGTAATGTAAAAAACTGGGTACAATTAGAAAATGAATTGACTTTGGTCAATAGAAAAATCATGTAATATTCAGTGGGCGTCATTGTCAATTGATAACGATGAAATATGTAAAGGTTGTGTAATGTAAAAAACTGGGGATATCGAACTACTGATGGCATAGAGCAGCATCATTTACACCATTAGCATCAAATGATAGTTTCAAGATGATTTTCAGAGATGGGTTGAATTCGAATTGATTGGTGATGAATAGAAATATTCAGGTAACCAGTGAAAAAAATTAGAATTTCAAACAAGTGACGGGACAAAGTTGATATGATTTGTCGATATTACGAGAAAATCCAAAAAAAAAAAATCAAAAGTGACGGCATATAATCGATGTATTCATAACATTTGTTTCCAATGATAGTTTGAAAAAGATATGTTGAAAAATGGAAAAGTGCCGGCATATAATCGCTGTATTTACAATATTGGTTTCAATGATAATTCCAAATCGTTTTTCATAAATAAAAGTTTAGTTGATTTTTCAATAGTACGAGACAATTTGGGAAAAAACTGGAAAAGTGACAGCGTATAATTGTTGTATTCACATAATTGGCTTCCAATGATTGCTATGAAAGAGAAAAGTTGAGGTGATTTCATAGTGCGAGAAAATGAAAGAAAATGGAAACGTGACAGCATATAATCAGTGTATCCATAACATCGGTTTTCAGTGATTTATATGAAAAAAAGTTGAAGTGACTTCAATGCACAAGAAAATTCAAGAAGAATAAGATGAATATGCCACAAGACTGATAGCATATAATCGATGTATCCATAAAAAAGAGTGATCTAGGCTCACCGAGATCCACCCAATAGCTTGTTGCTTTTGCTTTTTTTGAAAGAGTACAAATAAAAAATAATCTTTCTTTTGTCTTAACCCTCATTTTGGTGTTACGGACGTGGTTGCAAATCAACGAAAACGTTCGATGGGAGACCTTCTCAATTTTCAGCTTTTATTTAAAACTTTGTAAAAATTTGTTTTGATAAACGAACAATTTATTGCGCAAATATATTTTCCGTTTGACGCAAGAGGTGGCAAATTGAAGTACTTCCCAACAAATTGATTTTGGTTATTTTTCCAAGTTTTGCGGAACTTTTGGAATTTTTTTCATAAAATGGATTGATGACATATTTTTAAACGAACATTTCCGTTCTTCCTGGATGGTTGCAAATTTATCAGAAGAAGTAATCAGCTATTTATTCACACTTCACAAATTTGCAGAACATTTGCTTTTGTTACAGTCCATTTCTCCATTACCTCTCTCAATCCCAAAACTCTTCAACATATCGATATACTTTTCTCTCAAAAATTTAAACCACTCCGTATATTATTCCTTGTTCTCGGTACGAGCTATCAAATGGAGTCTATCACCGCCCTACGCTTACTCTGTTCTATCGAACGAGAGGTCCGAATTCAATAAGGACAGAGAAACGGTAAATTGTCTCTTCCCGTTCCTTCGCTTCATTCGAGCAAATAATAAGTTTTTACAAATAGGTTTGTGAATCGCTCGACAAAAAAATTTTGGAATTTTGAGTTCTTGGTAGAAATACTTCATTTTAGTCAGTATTCTAGTGAACTGGAAATCAGCGATTTGGTATCTTCTTGTTATGAATTGTGTTCGGTGTGAGGATCTTTGAATGAATCAATAATTAGTATGATTAGTTTGATGCTCTCGTCGGTACCAATCTTGGTGATTCCTGCTTTTTGTGGATTTTTCACTGAATTCGTAAGTTACAATTCTTTTTGTTCTGGCTATTCGTTCCTAACGATGGTATTTTCATTTTTTTAATAACCTGAGTGAGAAGACATTGGTTTCTTATTGAGTTTTGTCGTTAACTTTCTGTTGAATAATTGATAAGGAGTTGGTTGAACCTTCTGAGTTGGAGGTAAGAAATAGACAAGAATAATTGACCTTTCGTCTTCTTCGAAGTGATATACACTATATGCCGAATGGTATCATTTCCAGGATTCCAGTTTTGAGTTTTTACTTCTCTTTGGATATACCGCAGAATATTTTTGGCTTATTTGTGGTACAATGGGTTGCCTGGGTGGGACAGAAAACCACTTCAAGTCCCGATGAGCTGAAACCTAAGGCTTTGCTGCTGAATGACGAGCTAATAGCTAATGTTTTGCTGCTGAATAGGTAATTTTCAGGGCTTAGATACTGTCCTACCTTAGAATATTGTGAATTCATCTGGTAAGCGAGCATTTCTTCATTTTATACCATTGCCTTTCCGTCGCTGGGATCACTGTTACAGAGTGGTGGAAAATTAGGAAATTGGTGCTGGCTCTATTTTACATTATACCAGTTTTATTATCACATAAATATATGAGACCATATCTTTCTATGTCATAATAATGAAATATCACCTTGTGAGCCAACTACAGCTATATTCGGAGAAACATATCAATGATATTTCGCCAGATTAATGGTAACATTATACGAAACATGTCAACCTGTATTAATTGGGTAATATCGAGTAAATGTCATTTCTGAATCAGACATTGATTGTTGGTTATTTATGATTGCTAATTAATCATTCATAATTGTCGATTATTTTACTTTCCCGTTTAGGTAAGTTTCTTGGCGACGCAAAACCGTGTAAAACGGGTGGCGCCCTTTCATTATATTTTTTTCCACGCCCACACTACTGAGCGAGCAGGTTGGTTTTGGTCGAGAAACAGTAACTCAGCATAATGTCAGTATTATATCACTACTAGATTTGTTTTTATAGAGATATTTTATAACTGAAACATATCGATTCACTATCGGAATTGCCCCCAGAGGTTTTGGAAACTGTGTTTGGTAAAATCGTGAAAGCCGGTCTAACTCTATCGCGTGAAAAGTGTCAATTTTGTAGACCTGAGTCAAGGTATCTGGGATACGTTGTCGACAGCCGCGTACTCCAAGTTGATCCGGAGAAGGTGAGAGCCATTTTAGAAATCCCTTCACCCAAAAATGTCTCTGAGGTACGGCGAATCATAGGCACCGCTTCTTGGTATAGGCGTTTTATTTTGAACTTCTCTGCTACTATTGCGCCAATGACGGATTTATTGAGGAGGAATAAAAAATTCAACTATTCGGAACAATGTGAAGCATTTTTCTGTAGAATTAAAGATCACCTGGTATCTGCACCCATTCTCAGATGTCCCGATTTTAGCAGTTTCATTTACAGACAGATGCTAGCGGTTATGGAATGGGAGCAGTACTCACGCCGGAATCAAAGGACGGAGAAACCGTCATAGCATACATAAGTAGATCTTTGACAAGGGTGGAAAGGGACTATAGCACGGTTGAAAGGGAGTGTTTATAAATTGTTTGGTCAGTGGAAAAACTACGCTCTTATTCAGAAGGATACTCTTTTGTGGTCATTACAGATCAACATAGTTTGACCTAGTTGTACAATCTACCACAACCTGTTGGGCGTCTTGCTTTTTGGATTTTACGACTCCAGCAGTTTGACTTCAAAATAGTTCATAGGAGGGGCAGCGACAATATTTTTCCGAATATGTTATCTCGCACAGTTCCTGCTCTCAATTCAATTGATTTAGTTGTCGCTCCACCTGGTGATGCATTGCCAGAATATAACGATAAGTGGTATATCAAACAATTGAAATCAGTTCAAGAAAACCCTCTGAGATACCCTTTATGGCGCATACTAGAAAATAGGTTATACAAATATGTTCCTGGTCCCTATTCTAGTCTAACTGGAACTGAATATGACTGAAAACAAGTGGTTCCAAAGGAAGAACGATCAGATGTCATCAGAGCGCATCACGATGCACCAACTTCAGGACACTCGGGAGTATATAAAACTTATAATCGAATAAGTGGAAGTTATTACCGGCCGAAGCTTAAGGCAGACGTTTTAAAATATGTCCGTTCGTGTCAGATTTGTTTAGCCCAAAAACCAGAACAGAAGGCTCCGGCAGGTCTTCTTTGCGGTAGACCTGAGGTTCGATATCCACGGGAACTAGTCTCAGTTGACATAGTTGGTCCACTACCGAAGTCGAATAACGGTTTCATGTATATATTGAGTGTACAAGATTACTCTTCTGAATTCTGCATCTTTCTACCAATGTGGCTAGCGAATTCCGAAACAATCTGCAAACTTATTGAAGAGAATGTATTTTCATTATTTGATGTCCCTCACACGTTGTTAACGGATAATGGCGAGCAGTTTGTGAGTAAGGAGTTCGGATTGTTGATGAAATCATATAACATAAAACTTTCGCGAGTAGCAAATTATCACCCACAAGCAAACGCATGTAAGAGGCAACACCGTACTCTCAAAACTATGTAAGCTTCCTATGTGAAAGAGAATCACCGTTCTTGGGATATGTACCTACAGAAGGTAGCATGTTCGGTAGCTATTCGGACAGCCAAGAGCGAGACTACTGGAGTGACTCCTTTTCTCGCCAATTTCGGGAGAGAAATTATTCTAAATGGAAACAGCCACAGGGAATCAACATTGGGCGATGAAGTTAACAATTCTTTTCCTCACAATCGATCATTAGAATTCTCCGAACTGTTCAGGGATATCCGAGGCCGCCTCACCAAAACGTTCGAGAAAAGTCGCGAGAGGTATAATTAACATAGACGTGATGTGAAATACGAAGTTGGTCAACGTGTTTGGAGGAGAAATTATGCACAGTCGAATGCGGCAACTCATTTTTCTTCGAAGTTAGCTCCGGAATTTGTTGGACTATTTATCGTCCATCGCCGACTTAGCCCGTGGACATACGAGTTGAGAAACTCACAGGGAAAAAATTAAGGAGTTTGGTATTCTGAAGACTCAAAACCCGATACGAATCAATGCGAAGACCAGAATGAAACCCTGACTGATGTTAATTCTGAATAGTGTTTGTTATACAAGTGTTATTATTATGTAGTACTATTTAGTGTATGAGTGTCATGTTTTAATAATGCTGTCCGATATATTTCTATTTGATTTTGTTCTTTGACGCTTTATTTCTAACGGAATAGGTACATTCGTATATTTCAGCCGTCGTAGAACTACTTTGACTATCCAAGGGCGATTTCTTTTTGATTTCTTATCCGGTTGCAATAACCTTGGAAGCCTTTGACAGATGTTTAATATTTTTTTGTAGGTGTACTGTTGTTTTTTGAGTTTGATGAAAATTTTTTTCAGGAAAGGGGGAAATTGTTACAGTCCATTTCTCCATTACCACCCACAATTTCAAAACTCTTCAACATATCGATATACTTTTCTTTCGAAAATATAAACCACCCCGTATATCATTCCTTGTTCTCGGTACGAGCTATCAAATGAAGTCTATCACCGCGCTACGCTTACTCTGTTCTATCGAACGAGAGGTCCGAATTCAATAAGGACAGAGAAACGGTAAATTGTCTCTTCCCGTTCCTTCGCTACATTCGAGCAAATAATAAGTTTTTACAAATAGGTTTGTGGATCGCTCGACACAAAAATTTTGGAATCTTGAGTTCTTGGTAGAAATAGTTCATTTCAGTCAGTATTCTAGTGTACTGGAAATCAGCGATTTGGTATCTTCTTGTTATGTTCGGTTTGAGGATCTTTGAATAAATCAATCATCAATAATTAGTTTGATGCTCTCGTTGGTACCAATCCTGGTGATTCCTGCTTTTTGTGGATTTTTGCACTTAATTCGTAAGTTATAATTATTTTTGTTCTGGCTATTCGTTCCTAACGATGGTATTTTCATTTCTTTTTAGATCCTGTGTGAGGAGACGTTGGTTTCTTATTGAGTTTTGTCTTTATCTTTCTGTTGACTAATTGATAAGGAGTTGGTTGAACCCTCTAAGTTGAAGATAAGAAATAGAGAATAATTGACCTTTCGTCTCCTTCGAAGTGATATACACTATATGCCGAATGGTATCATTTTTAGGGTTCCAGTTTTGAGTTTTTACTTCTCTTTGGATATACTGCAGAATATTTTTGGTTTATTCGTGGTACAATGGGTTGCCTGGGTGGAACAGAAAACCCCTTCAAGTCCTGATGAGCTTAAACCTTAGGCTTTGCTGCTGAATGACGAGCTAATAGCTAATGTTCTGCTGCTGAATAGGTATTTGTTGTGTATTGAATTAAGATGAAGCGGAACTCGTGATATGTATTGGATTATTTATTGACTTTCTTATGACATTCATAACTGTCAACTTGAATAATGAATTATAGAGAATTATAATACAGGGCCATAACAATCTCCCCCACTTATTTTGGAAATTTGTGAATTATAAAGGAAATCAACAATTACTAAAAAGGAACAGTGAAAATGAATAAAATGAATCATCATGTAACGTAGTCTCTCAAATACGCTGGTGGGCGTCTAGGACGATCCGATCGGCGTACCCGAGGACTTGATTCAGGTGATGAATTGTTAGATGCAGCAGGTAATTCGGGTACAATTGCAGTTTCTCGTTCAGGAATTGGAACACCGAACACCGGCCCATCTTGAAAATTTTGTTCTGGCATTGTTGTTGAGGCAAATGTCACTCGATTCTCCTTCTTCTTTACGAGACTTGATCTCAACTGATCAACGTGACGTTTTAGTGTTCTTCCAGAATCAAGTGTAACGTTATAATGAAGCTGACCTAGCTTTCTGATGATATTACCAAATTCCCAAATGTTTTTATTTCCACTTCGTACACGGACTTGCACTCTCTCTCCATTAGAAAAAGTACGAGTTGATGCCGAAACCAAGATTGATTTTTGCAGGCTTCTGGGATTTGGAAAAATAGCATCCAGACGTATACGCAAGCGTCTGTTGAAATATTTCTCGGCTGGCGACAAACCACATGCCAATGGTGTGGCTCTGTAGCGAAAAAGAATATTTTGAATTTTGATATGAAGAGGTACTGTATCATTGGCAGCAGCATGAAGACGTTTTTTCAAGGTTTGTACGTTGCGTTCAGCCAATCCATTTGTCGAAGGGTGTCCGGGGGCTATGAACTTTTGAAAAATTCCTCTTTCCTTGCAGTAAGTTTTAAAAACATCGCCAGTGAAAATTGACGCGTTGTCAGAAACTAAAACGCAAGGATATCCATGAGTGGCAAAAATTTCTTCGAGAAGTGTGATGGTTGATGATGTTGTCGGAGCATCTTTTGAAATTTTTACTTCAGCCCACTTGGACTTAGCGTCTACGCAAACCAAAAAATGGCGATTTTCATATGGTCCAGCATAATCAATATGAATGCGTTCCCAATTTTCTTCTGGTTCGTTCCATGGATGGAGTGGGGCTTTTGGAGGATTGGATTTGGTTCTAGCACAATCTTCACATGACTTTACCAATCGTTCGATGTCGTTATCGATTTTAGGCCAATAAACATACCTACGAGCTAACTGTTTCATTTTCATAATGCCAAGATGGGTGGCATGTAATTCTTCTAACATCTTAGTTCGCATCTGAACCGGTATAACGACACGATCTTGGCGGAATAAAATACCATTATTGACAGTGTAGGGCTCATCAGATGATTGTGATTTCAAGTTCTGAAGAATTTCACCCAAGTCAGGATCATTGGCAGTTGCTATGCGGATAGTTTCCTCTGTAATAGCCTCACTGGAAATTTGTGATAAAGTTTGTCCACAGAGTTGGTTCACTTCTTCACCAATGGAGGTATCCACGGTGATATTATGATTTCTCAAAGGTGTCCGAGACAAGCAGTCTACATTTTTATTGTCGACACCTTTCTTAAATTTGACGGTGTAATCGAATCCCGATAGAAATGAAGCATAACGTAATAATCTGGATGACGTCATTCTAGGAAGAGCTTTGTGGTGATGAAATATACGGGTCAGTGGTTCATTGTCAGTGAAAAGTACGAAATTTCGTCCAAACAGGTAATTGTAAAAATGAGTTACTCCAAATACTATTGCCAGTGCTTCTCTATCCAGTTGACTGTAGTTAGATTCAGCAGTAGTAAGTGAACGAGATGCGTATGCTATTGGTCGATCTTGTCCATCTATTCCATGACTAATTACAGCTGCGATCCCAGTGGGGCTTGCATCAGTTGTCAGAGTAAGTGGTAAAGATGGATTATATGGAATCAAAACTCGATCGTTGCAAAGTTCTGATTTCAACTTTTCGAATGCTGATTGGCATTTATGTGACCAGTGGTAACGCTGATTCTCTCGCAGAAGGAGACGTAACGGATAGGACAGCGAAGAAAAATTTGGAATAAAACGTGAATAATAGGTTACCATTCCTAAGAATCGTCGTAATTCTCCAATATTGGTTGGTCGGGGCATTGAAGAGACAGCTTCTACTTTCTCCGGTGATTTACTAATTCTATTATACTCCACGATATGTCCTAGATAGTCCATCTTTGTTTTGAAGAAGGAGCACTTCGATCTGTTGAGATGTAAATCATATTCTGATAAGCGTTTTAGACATGCACGCAAATTATCAGTGCATTCTTCTCTAGACGAACCATGGCAAATAATATCATCAAAATAGGCTTCTGTTTTTGATAAATCTTTGAGTATCTGGGATAAAATTCGATTAAACTCTGAAGGGGCAGTTTTGATACCAAAACTCAAACGATTCATCCTGTAGGTTCCTTTGTGTGTTGATATGGTTTGAATTTTACTACTTTTCTCGTCAACTCTGAGATGAAGATATGCCTTGTAGAGGTCGAGCTTACAGAAAAATTTTGAATTGCGTAGGCTATTTAGAACATCATCGATACGGCGAATGGGGTGGTTAGCTGATACAAGTCTTTCGTTCACTCCGCATTTGTAATCTACGCATAGTCTCACACCTCCGTCCGGCTTCGCTATGATTACAAGTGGAGATCCCCAGTCAGTATTCGCAACAGGCGAAATTACACCTTGAGCTTCCAGGGATTCTAGTTCTTTTTCAACACGTTCACGCAAAGCATAAGGAACGTCTCTTTCACGTGTAAATATAGGTTTTGCATTTGCTCTGAGTTGTAACATAACTTCGTATTTAGGACAACACCCTATCTTCTCTTCGAAAACTGAAGAATATTCCCGAATAATATCGTCAATACATTGAACAAAGTTAACATCATTCGATTGTGACTGGTACTGTGTTTTATCCACTTCTTTTAACTCTATACCAAGTCCTCTTATCCAAACACGACCAAGCAATGCATCGTGTCCTGATGGAATGATGAATAGATCTCCTGAGATGCATTTATTGTTGTATGAAATTGCAACTGTAACTTTGCCTACTGGCTTGATTATGTGGTCTGAATAGGATCGAAAAGATATATTTGTTGTTTCTATAGGAATATTCAGATTCAGAGCTTCGAATTCATTTTCAGAGAGTAGAGAATAACGAGCGCCTGAGTCGACTTCAAAACGTTGGGGACACCCATTTAAAGCAACTGTGATGAAATACTTATCTGAATCGGAACCCATTTCAAATAAATCGACAGTGTTTTCCATTTTATTTACTCCATAAGCAATGTCTGAACTGTTAGAGCTGTCAGAACTGTCACTTAAATGTTTTGCGAACTCGGTTTTTCCAGACTTTTTGATCAGAGTAGATATGCATACTTTATTTAAATGACCAATTTTTCCGCAAGAATGGCATTTTAGAGTATTTCGATCAACTCGACAATCCTGTGTTTTGTGACTTGACTTCGAACAACGTAAACAAAGATTATTAATACCAAGAGCGACCAAATCAATAGATCTTCTGTCCTGGAACTGTTTTCTTCTATTTCGAAGGGAATGTGAGCGCTGGTAACGGTGAGGAGAAGGTGAATAGTTTCTAAACCTATCTCTTCCTGTAAGTCGATTCTGTTCCATGTGACGACAATCTTTCTGGGTTTTCGATACTCTGTTTGTATCAACAAGGGTTGGCTCGGATGAGGCCTGCATTAGAACTTGACTCTCAATTTTCGATGCCTCTAAAGCTGTGGCTCTAGTAACGAACTCTTCGAATTTAATTGCGTCTGATTGAAGAATTTGTTCTCTAATCCAGTTGTCCCTCAAACCCCTGATGAATTGAGCACGTAGAAATATATCTGAGACTGATACAGTTTTTGTACAATCACATTTAATGTAGAACTCACATTCGGATAAATTTCTACGAAGGGTAGCAACAAATTCAGCGATAGTTTGTTTATCTTTCTGAGTAACGTTCAAAAAATAATGCTGAGAGACTATTGTACTTCTGTGTGGAATAAGCATCTTCTTGAATTCTTCGACAAGTTCGGAATAAATTAAGTTCTTGACAGGTTTTTCTGGTCCAAGAAATGCAGAAAGGTTATTGTAATGTATGGATCCAATTGACACACACAATAACTTTGCTCGTTTATCAGGATCTGCGATGTTTTTGATATCAAGGTAATTATCGAATCGCTCCAAATAGCAAGAAAATTTTTCCTTTGTAGCATCGAAGTTTTCAAAAGGAACAATATTCGCAACTGGGGTATCCTGGGTTAAAACTTTAGGTTGGGTTGATTGATTAACTTGCTGTGACAATATTGTTTGTAACATTTGCGCCTGAGAAGCTTGAAAAACTTCCAATAGTGTCTTGAATTGATCTGCATCCATTTGAATTTTTGTCTTGATAATTGAACACTGGGGTATAACTGTGACTTGAATCGGCAAATACTGCACAATATAGAAGATCTGAATCCCGTACTCGTCGCCAATTTTGTTGTGTATTGAATTAAGATGAAGCGGAACTCGTGATATGTATTGGATTATTTATTGACTTTCTTATGACATTCATAACTGTCAACTTGAATAATGAATTATAGAGAATTATAATACAGGGCCATAACAGTATTCTTCAGGGCTTAGATACTGTTCTACTTCAAAATATTGTAAGGATTTATCTGATAAGCGAGCATTTCTCCATTTCATACCATTGCCTTTCCGTCGCTGGGATCGCTGTTACAAAATGGTGGAAAATTAGGAAATTGGTGTTGGCTCTATTTTACTCAATTATACTTGTTTCATTACCACTAGTAATCACCCGAGGACATTGATAATTTTTGAGCATTCATCAATGTTTGAGAGTTATTCGGAAAAAAATCTTCTGCTTCTTTAAGTTCATGGAGTTAGCGTTGTTGTGGCCTGTAATCTTTATGAGCTGCTGCTCTTGAACCCCATTTTCTGCCAGTTGACTAACTGCGGTCGATCTGTTCGAGTGATTTGTAATATTTTTCTCTTGAGTATTTAAGCAATTGCTTCTGCAGATGATTTTGTCCAGTTTTGAATTGTATTTTTCCGTTTTGGTCTGAAAACAAGCTGTTCGTTTGAATATTTGAGCCTTTTTTTGAAATTATTTTATTATACAATCTGACCGCACAAATTCTGCTGTCATCGTTTTTCACTAAAAATTTGTTTTGTGTGCACATTTTTGATCCGCCTTGGCAAGTCTTACTAAATATAGGATTAAATTCAATTCAATTTGTATCAGACCCATCGTTATTTGTTTCGATACAAAAAAAGTCCGTTAAGTATGAAGTAGCTTCCCCACCTCTCCAAGCTAATTCTATCGCGGCTATATGGTAGAATTTTCGTTGCAGCTCTTCAGAAGTTTTTTCATCCCACAAATTGATCATTTTGGGTACTTCTGTCAAACTTAATGGTACAGAACTTTGTTTTCTTTCAGAAGGATCAGACTGCAGTTTTCGCCGTGCACAATCGCGGGCTGCTCGCGCTTCTCGAAAAACAAAACTTTCAAACGGGTCAATTATAACATTCATTTCCTCAAAATACTTTTCTTGTAAAATCTTTCTTGTTACATTCCACATAGTTTCGACCGTAGCTTCTTTAAAATGCGTACCATCTTTTCTTCTCATATTCACGGCCCAATCTTCTAAAATTGACTTTATTTTTTCCACCGTTCGGCTTCCATCTAATTCATAATTTCTGATACTGCAAAAGTCAATTGAATCTTTCCAAACAAATTTTTTACTGTACACAGTATTTATGGGTGTATTTGACTCGATAATTCCGTTTATCTTCTCATCATTATCACAACCAAAACGTGACATGTTGAATTTATATTAATTTATAAGAAACGTCAAAATTGACATTCATGCGTATCTGTAGCAACGAAGTGAAAACAGCCTATGGGATCTGTTATCAGTGTAATGTTGCCCTAATTAGTTATTTTCATTCACATGACCTCAAATATATAAATTTCATTGGATTTATCAGTAAGCAAAAAATTTTCATATGAATATATGAGACCATATCTTCCTATGTCATAATAATAAAATATCACTCTGGGAGCCATTTATAGCTATATTTGGAGAAACATATAAATGATATTTCGCCAGATTAATGGTAACATTATACGAATTATTTCAAACGATGGACCGGTAGACTTTTTAAAAAAAGCTTCATTTGTATAAACTATGACAAAGACATGAATCGAATGCTCAAATCTTGTTAACGAAGTGTATCAATGAACTCAGTTCTGCTGACGATGCGCTTGTAATTGGAGATCACCCTGGGAACAACGGTTGGTAATGTTATCCACTGGTTATCTTGATATAACTCCTTCCTTCTCAAATTTCTCTCAAATGCCATTTGGCTCATCCCTCCACGATCTCACGATGAGTGTGAACTCAACACCATCTCGTGGTGGATTGACAAAACATAGGATCTGGTGGAGGTGGCCGGCATAGGCCTAATCTGCATCAGAGTGCGAGATTCACGAGGAACGTCTGATAACCGAAATTTTCTTCCATTATACTCGTGTGATGTTGTCACTATATTTGACATTCCCAGTACTCGTCATGGTGCATTCGAGCATTAGTCGTTGTTCGAATGCGCCAAAGGGCGAAACTGCAGTCCACAGATAGACAAGACCATGACGTCTGCTGGTAATTATCAGCCTTTGGCGACATGCATAGGAATGCAGATTCGTGGTTACAAATGGAACCTTCTGCACGGAGGCTCTCGGATGAAAATTCCGAAAGCATCCGCTGGGCTTGTTGTCAACAATAGTGACATCACACGAGTGTAATGACAGAAAACTTCGGTTATCAGACGTTCCTCGTGAATCTCGCACTCTGTTGCAAATTAGGCCACCTCCACCAGATCCTACGTTTTATCAATCCACCACGAGATGGCGTTGAGTTCACACTCATCGTGAGATCGTGGAGGGATGAGCTAAGTGGCATTCCCAATACTCGTCATGGTGCATTCGAGCATTAGTCGTTGTTCGAATGCGGTCATCGCCGTGCTGATGAGCCCCAAAGGGCGAAACTGCAGTCCACAGATAGACCATACAATGACGTCTGCTGGTTATTATCAGCCTTTGGCGACATGCATAGGATTGCAGATTTGTGGTTCCAAATGGAACCTTCTGCACGGAGGCTCTCGGATGAAAATTCCGAATGCATATACCCGGCTCCGGGTCTGAGAAGGTTCATGGGCATTTTCGATATCCCCGACAATTTTTGAGTACTTTCAGCATGGAGGAAAAAAATTAAAAATGGGTCCGAAAAGTCGGTAGAACATGATTTTATATACAGATTTATTTCGAGGATTTCAATTGCAACACTGTAGAAAGTGAGTAGCTCCACTGCATCGGTGAAAGAAGATCTGATATTGGAATCTATTTGAGTGTACATGGGTAGACTTCAGATCTACCCCGAAAAACATGCTGCAATAATTAAAAACCAATTCCTTCTGAACAGGACACGTCCAATCAGTCAACCTTTCTATATATCACGAATCTTGTTTTTAAAAAAAAAATACAAGAACTGATCTCTCCACTGTATTGGTTACAGAAGGTCTATTACCAAATAGCGGATAGTGGAATATATCAACATCACCTATTATTTTCATTTCATCATGAAGTGCAAAAGGTGATCATAATTTTCATTTCTGGAAATGAAAGATTTCCAATTCAAATGGAGAAATAGTTTGTAATTCATGACGAAATTATAAAATGGTTAACTCAACGTGATAGGCAGAATGAATGACACTATATGATATGTAGTTTCTAAAGTGCATAACGGGGACTGATGATCACAAATAAATACATGCAAATTGTCTGGTTGAAATTCATTCAATAAAATAAGTCAAAATAAATGAAAACTGTCAAATCTCTCAATGGATCGAAAACAAAAAATATTGCATATAGGTTATATAAAAAACAGAAAATAAAATTTTCACAGGGATCTTAAAAATCGATTTCTGTCTGACGACAGGAGAACCAAATTAATAATTGCTGTTTACACCCGGAAATACAGAAAATCACAATATTCCCTACGAAAAATAATATCTTTTCCTTCAAACGAATATGAGCATGAGCCTCTGTGAAGGTGTGTGTTTGAACAGTGATGTTTAATGCCAATTTCTCCTGGTAAATATTTGTATATAATCGACTTAAGTTATATGTATCGAAAGCTAAACTCACAAGGCACCTAACTGTGTAATTACATATTTGATGTCAGTTATTCTTAAAAAGTTATTTGATCGGTGCTCACGCTGAAACGTAGTCCAAGATAAAATAAACAGAAATACGTTGAATGGAATCATCGCACCATTGGCGTATCGAATAAGTTTCTCTGAGGATGGAAGTTTGTAGCTGTTGCTCTAAAGCGGTTGAAGCTCATCTACTGTTGAGATGTTGTGTCTGTCACAAATCATTTTATAATGCTTGTGTTAATATTTCTTCGTCTGAAACGAGACTGATCAATTCAAAAAAATCAGTTAATTGGACATGTAGCAGATGTGATCAAATTGGCAACGATATAAATTCCCTGAAAGCAGCTATAATAGCCCTTCAGGATGAAGTAAGGAATGGTAAACCTAATGAAAATGCGTCACTCAATAACATCCAGTTCGAAGAAGTTGTTCAAGAAGTCTTCGAACGACAAAATCGTCGATGTAATTTGCTGGTATTTGGAATGAACGAACAGTCTTCTACTATTTCGAAAGAGGAACGAATAACTACAGAAGAAACAGAAGCACTGAGGTTATTAACTCATATATCACCAGGTATTAGTTCCATCACCAAGATGCACAGATTGGGAAAATTTGATAAGGACAGGAGAACTCCTCGTCCAATTAAAATCAGTTTGAGTAGCCACGAAGAAGTTTTTGAGTTAATTAAAAAATCCGCCAATCTGAAAAATTCTCCATTTAAACATATTTCCATTTCCTTCGATAAAACCCCAAAACAGTTAGAATTGTACAAGCAAGTTAAACAGGAGCTTCTAGAAAGGAAGAACAATGGAGAAACTAATATTAAAATAAAGCATTTCAATGGCATTCCAAAAATAGTGAATTTTTAAAATCCGCACCCAATTACTCTCTTATGTGCTATTACCAAAATGTTCGTGGACTTAACTCCAAAATAAGTGCCTTTCATAATTCGGTTTCTTCTAGAGAAATAGATGTAATGTGCCTAACTGAAACATGGCTCTCCCCTGCTGTGTTCGATGCAGAACTCTTTCCGGACAATTATAATATTCTAAGGTGTGACAGACAATTTGGGGAAACAAATAGAACAAAGGGAGGAGGGGCAGCTCTTGCCCTTCGTAGTCACTTAAAATTTAGACCTATAGACCTATCGTTTATTATTTCTACAACACCAAGCATTGATATAGTAGCCGGAAGAATTCTTGGAAATCATTCTTGTTTTATATTAGTTGTTTACATTCCGCCTACAGTTACCATCGATGATTTTGAAGAGTTTTTCAATAACGTCAGCTTGTTGAGCTACCTTAATGAAAAAAATGTTTTGTTTGTTGGAGATTTTAATATTCCAATGCTCAATTCTGATGTGAATGATAAGAAAAGTAAGATTATAATCAACTTCATGGAACTTTTTGAATTGAAGCAATATAATGAAATCACCAACAAAAATAATCGTATGTTAGATCTAGTCTTAATGAAAACTGAATGTGATGTTGAGAGAGATATGGACCCTCTTGTGACCGAGGATGATTATCATCCAGCCCTACAATTCAGGATCAGAACCTCACACACGCATGTCATAAATTTCTCCCACTCTAATGACATATCAAGAAATTATAACTTTAGAAAAGCCAATTTTCCGTTAATGTACCAACTTGTTGCCAACATGGACTGGAATAATGTATTAGACCAAAATAACGTGAATGTTGCATGTCAGAATCTCAATGATGCACTATATAACATTTTTGATCAAACTGTTCCCCTCAAAATAAATCGAATCCGTAGATACCCGCCCTGGTTTAACTCACTAATTATAAAAACGATTCAGAAGAAAGAGCAATCTCATAAAAACTATCGAAAATATAAAACATCATTTTATCTTCAGCAATTCAAATCACTAAGAACTCAAGTAAAAACTCAAATAAACGAAGCATATAAAAACTTTATCAACGACGCTGAGAATAAGATATGCAAAGATCCGACTGCCTTCTGGAGTTTTATTCAAAATAAAAAAGGCAACTCGAGAATACCAGGAGTCATGAAGGACGATCATAATGTTTACAGTGAACCGCAAAAAATAGTCGACGCCTTTGCAAACTATTTCAAGAGTGTCTACCTTATATCTGACATGTCCCTAACCAATGCACTCGAAAATATTCCCTGTCATTTTCAATGTATCAACATCGAACAAGTGAGTGATAAGGATATCATAGAAGCTACAAAGAAAATGAAGAATAAACTCATTATTGGTCCCGATCAAATACCAAGTTTTTTAGTTAAAGATTGTGTTCAACCCCTACTAATCCCATTACGCCATATCTATAATTTGATATTGAGAACTTCTACCTTTCCCGATGTCTGGAAAATAGCCCGTGTCTGTCCAATTTTTAAAAAAGGCGATAGAACGTTGTTAAAAAATTATAGACCAATCTCCGTGCTGAGTAATTTTTCTAAGGTATTTGAAACAATCATGTATGTTTTCCTTTACGACTCGATCAAAAATATTATAACAGATGATCAACACGGATTTGTAGAAAAAAAGTCTTGTATCACCAACTTGGCGTGCTTATCACAATGTGTTACCGAGGCTCTCGATAGAAAATTACAAGTCGATGTTATTTACACAGACTTTCAAAAGGCCTTTGACCAAATTGACTTTTACATCCTTCTACATCGGCTAAAGTCATTTGGTTTTTCTGTGAATTTAATAAATTTATTTACAACTTATTTATTTGGTAGAAGGCAATTCGTGGAGTACGAAAGTTTTCAGTCCCCTTTGTATAACCCCAGTTCCGGTGTTCCTCAGGGCTCAAATCTAGGACCTCTGTTATTCCTATTATTTATTGATGATTTAGCAAAAAAAATTACCTGTTCGAAACTTTTATACGCTGATGACCTGAAGTTATACAGAGTTGTCAAAGATAATAGAGACTGCAGTAATTTACAAAAAGATGTAGATTTAGTATTCGATTGGTGTCTCCACAATCATCTACAATTGAATATTTCAAAATGTTTCATTATGTCATTCTCAAGAAGGAAAGAGATGATAGAGTTTCCTTACCAAATAGATAATAGTATCATCAATAGGGTCAGGGAGATAAAAGACCTTGGGATTAAGTTTGATTGTGAATTCACATTTTCTCTGCAAATTGAGGAAATTATATCTTCAGCAAATAGGATGATGGGCTTTATTATGAGAAGTACTAGGGAGCTTCGCAATGTTGGGACAATCCTCACAGTTTTCTATGCGTATGTGAGGTCCAAACTCGAATGTGGGGCATTGATATGGTATCCTTTATACGACTCTGAAATTAATTCTTTGGAAGCTGTTCAAAGAAAATTCTTGAAATACCTGCTATTCAAACAAACAGGAACGTATCCCCAAAGAGGGATCGATCATTCAATCCTTCTGAATCGATTCGATGTAATTTCTTTGCACACTCGTCGTATCTTTGGTACAATATCATTTCTCTACAATTTACTGCACAACAATATTTCCTGTACCTCACTTTTACAAAAAATCAACTTTCATATTCCTCGCCTTAATTCTAGAAGTGAGACGACCTTCTATTGTGAGAATATTCGAACAAATGTAATGCGCAGGGCACCAGTGTCGTTAATGTGTTCTAATTATAATTTGATCTGTGATGTATGTGATATCAATGTGAGCACTCTCAAATATATTCTGGAATGTATCATCAATAGATTGTAAACTTCTCCTTTTTTTTTCTCATTTTAGTTTTTCTCTCATTTTAGTTTTTAACTGTAGCGTTCAATATATAATCAATTATCTATTTGCATGCACGTATATACATTTATTTATATTTGTCGTTTTGTAATTCGTTATGTTAAATATTACCTTCTAGCATTTCCTGTAATTGGGTGCATACCTGTTGGAAATAAAGAGCTATCTATCTATCTATCTATCTATCAAACATCACTTAATCATTACATTGTCTCGATTGACAATGTTTAAGTGTCACTTTTTTTTGGTCACCAAAGAGCCTTGGTAAAATGCTATGTTTTCTATTGTTCGGCAGGTAATTTTTCATTCGAAACTATAGCAATCTACCAGGACTTTTTGGTAACCACACATCGGGAGAATGACCCTAAACATTTCAACTCATAAAATATAAATAAATATATCAAGAAGAATAGATTCGTGAATATACTCTATGTTATAAAAGAATACCTACTCAGCAAAATGAGCAGCCAAAATTCATGTCGAGAGGCGGTCCAAACATATAGAGGACATGCTGTCCTCGACATATCCCGAGTTTGTCATAGGACGACATTATAACTTTGTGGGGTGATGAAAATAGTTTAGTATAGGTCTCATTTGTATAACGATTCACAGGACTTTCGAGAAAAAAAATTCAAACGATCGCAACAATTTGAAACAAACTCATACAGACCCCTTATACTGGTGATTTGTGCAGGACATTAAGGGTCGTCCTAGGATGTAGGAATTTGGTAAATCAATATTTTTGACACTAGTGTATGCTTTTCTACAACTCTGATAATATTTCACCCTTTCACTTCCAATTGAAATGTCTTTCTTTCTTTCCTAAATATCTCTTCTTTTCTCTGCGGTGCGGTTTGTAGACCCTGTTTTTCAACAGATTCTCAACATATAATGCACTCCATTTTGTAGCTAATAGAAAATTTCAACATACTATTTCAAAAACGTTTCAGATATTGTAATTGATGAGGAAACTACCTACACAAGACTAGCACAGTTAAATACATATACAGTGTCACCATTAAAGTGCGCACCATATGGGAAATTTTTTTTCGAAAAGTTTCAACGAAGTTTAACTTCGGCACTTGTTTGTGCTTTGAATTCAACGTCGAACGATGCGGCCAACTGCGACCCACTGACGTTCAGTGTTTGTCAAATTCAACTTTTTTTGAAAAAAATTGAAAAAGTGCATTTCTAGATCGAATTTAAAAAAAAGTTACTTGAAAAAGTTGTGTCTACGGCAATTTTTTCACTCTAGTTGATTCTGCTCACTGACAATGAACATCACATCATATTAAGATCCCCAACATGAACGAGTTTTCACATTTCGTGTTGCGCGCGCTTATCTTCCGGGTAAAGTGCAAAATTGCAAAAGTGCATTTCGAGATCGAATTTAACAAAAAGTTACTTGAAAAAGTTGTGTCTACGGCAATTTTTTTACTCTTGTTGATTCTACTCACTAACAAGAAACATCACATCATATTGAGATCCCCAACATTAACAAGTTTTCACATTTCGTGTTGCGCGCGCTTATCTTCCGGGTGAAGTGCAAGCGGGAGACACGTGATTTTAATTTCGGTGCGGTTGTTACGTGTCCTATTGATCTCAACCTATGACAATGTTTTTAAAAAACTTCTGTTATGTTTTTGCTTCAATTTACTCGCAGGAAGTATGTGAAAATTCACAAAAATTAAAAAGTTTTTCGATTGCTCAAAACATCAATGCACAAAAACTAAATATGAGTATTTCCCATGTTTTTTCGAGAAGAATGAGTGAGTTTTCGAAAAGTTGGCTGCATTGACACCAGCGCTGATATTTCTACTTTCGAATAAAATAAAGTTCACTTTGATATGTCTGAAAGTTTGCGACTTATCACGAGTTATATCTGAAAAAATACGTTTTTTGTATTTTTCATATTTTCAAACATTTTCCGCTATAAAAAGAGTCAGCCCCAGCTGTCGATGTCGTGAATATCGATTTGTAATAGCCAGTAACATTCCTGAATAGGCTATACATCACTTGTTTTGTTCTACCTCAATTTTTTTTTTTCGTGATAGAAGCGTCTTTCAAGCGCGTTTTTACTCCACTATAATTCAATGAGAAAAGTTCATTTCGTGAAGGTGTTGCGCGACTCTATCTTCTTTCGCAACATATTGAATCAATTAAAACTATGGTTCGGTTCAAACCTATCAGAATTTTTAATTTTCATACACGAACGTCTTACCCTGTCAGACCCTTACTGGTGATATAGTTTTAAGTACGTGAAATTGGCTTTTTGCTGTTATACGTTTAGGTTGCGGACCGCCCTGGAAGAGTTTCTCAATGCTGTGGGTCTGATAACGGACGAATATGTATTTTTTCATCTCGTATATACATATCATACATTGAAGCGGAGAAAGTACGATTATGAACAAAAGTGAACTGATTTTTTATGAGCTCCTTATTATAAACCCTTGCTTTTCCATATATTTTGAGGGATAACTTCAAATCTGATTCGAGAAATATGTACTTGGCCATTATTTCACAGACATAGTCTTTTCAAATCTGTCAATTATACCAGTTACTGCAGAGTACTTCATAATTGGATTTAATCAACGTATCTGGAGTCAAGCATCTATAATTTGATTCGAATCCGTTATTCGAACAATTTTGAAATGAACCCCTCAAAACGATACCATTCAATACTGGAAGAGATGTATATTAAGTCAAATTGAAAAAAAATCAAAAGAATGTTGAAGCACTTTCATTATAAATGTAATGAAAAGATCCCCTACCAGGAGAAATCTTGATTACTTCGAGAGAACTAAATGGATATATATTTTAAACGAAAATCAACGAGTTTTTATTATTTCTAATGAACTTACAATCTATATTGAAATCTGTCGAATCGTCATAATAATTCTAAATCTAAACTTCAACGGATTTTTATACAGGAACTTCCCAATTCCAACAATAAACAAAGTTCTACCTTCCCCTTCACACTTTCTAACGGGGCAAGATATCGACTTCAAATGAAGTATATGCGAAGAAAGAATACACACTCGAGTTTTTAATTCAACACTGTTTTTCTTTTATTATCGTTCTTATATTAATTTAATGCGTCTGTTTTGAATCAGCTAAAAATCTACCGGTCAATTGACCAATTAAAGTTGATAAATTTTGTTTTGTGTGATTATTTCCCTCAATGCGAATAAACGATGAAACAGTTGAAGGCTAGACTGCTTTTACTGAGTTTTACAGCGATTAAATGCACTAGACCTTTTAACCGATTAAAATGTTCGAAATAAACCGGGCGTTTGGATCACTTTTCAGGTACTATTTCTGGTACCATGATTTTCAAAATTTTGCTTTCAAGCAAATGCTTTCGTGTATAATAATTTGAAATAAAATCCCTCGACCTGCGGTCTCGGGATTTTATCAAATTATCATACATTCAAGTCATCTGCTAAGCAAAATTTCGAGAATAATGGAAGTGCAGCACACATTTTACATGTTTTCTGGAAATAATCTAAACATATATCCCTCCTTCACCAAGTTCAATCGACCAAAATGCGTGCATTTCCATGATTTTCAAAATTTTGCTTTCAAGCAAATGCTTTCGTGTACAATAATTTGAAATAAAATCCCTCGACCTGCGGTCTCGGGATTTTATCAAATTATCATACATTCAAGTCATCTGCTAAGCAAAATTTCGAGAATAATGGAAGTGCAGCACACATTTTAACCGATTAAACTTGGTGCACTCGGGATATAACCCCTGAGAAAATATTCACTTTTATCAATACATATATATTTCATGAGTAGGTGCAGAAATATATATCCATTACAAGTAGAGTTTATATGTTTTAATTTTCAACCTGTTGAGGATCGAACAAGCCGTTCCAAAGTGATAAAAATTTGATTGACATATTTGCATATTTTCTTAATGAATGTTTCTGTGTTTTTATTTGAATTTCAACACCATGAACAATTTTTGAGAAAGGATTATCGTGAAAACTTCTTAATCATGTATTGTTACTGAAAATGATCTATCAGATGAGAATAATCAGGTTCAGTGGCGGTATAGTAATCACATACCGAGGCGGAAAGTTAATCATTTCCTTCGCCGATGTTTCTATACTATTTTTTAGGATCATTCCAAAAACTGTCACGCAATGAACAAGAAATAAATATTTGCAAGGATAATTGAAATGAATTTTGTGTATCATGAAGCTTTCAACACATGTCGTGATTGTCATTCTTTGTAAATGTCAATTGCCTATGTAAAGGTTGAAATATGTTTGCATTTTTGCTTCGTTTTAATGAATGTGTTCGGCAGGCCAATCATTATCAATCTCAATTTTGATTTATGAGAATTACTGCAGATAGACAGCGTTTGGATTACGAACTGACATATCAACGGCAGTAAAAAAGACTGGCCTTGAGCGATGGAATGCGCTGGAACTTGTACTCGAGAAGATGACTAATAAAACGGTAGCGTACTATTTCTGGAAACTGATGCCGTAGTTATTGAAGAGGTTTAGTGTTTTCAAAGAAGAAATTGCGTATCTATATATTTCCTGTCCTTTAGGTACTGCGATAGTGAGTAATAACTGTGATTTCGTGTCAAATAGCTCGTTTTGCATTGGTGTAAACACGTTAAGGGGGACCTGAACACATGACCTTCCGATGAGCAGAATGACGTTTCAAATAGAAGAAGACGAGGTTGGAGATGTTTTCAACACCTTGCTTTCTTCTGTGTGAACAATTGGTCACTCTCCAAGCTGATTGTGGTTAGAAGTGATGATATTTTCGAATGATTGTTAATAAACCATAGAACTCGGAAAAATATGCCCCGATTGAGGTCGCATGAGGAAAAGGAGTTTATTTTTGAAGATATGAAAAACATTATACCTGACGAAAAAAGCTGCTTCATCAAAAACGCCCATTCCTCTGTTTAATTTACTTTCATATCTACATGGTGGTTCAGAAAATGGATTTTACTCGACCTCAATAAAAAAAAATGTGAACAATATTGAACTGAATCAAACATTCCATTGTGAACAATGAAATAGTAAAATACAAGTATTTCGAAAAATTGCTTATCTCAAAAATAGTCCCTCAATTCGGAAGTTTGCCCAATAGTAACTGAAAATCCAATTGAACGGCAATTCGCAAGAAAAATAAAAAATACTGTTTCTTCACTAAAACTATCGCCTCCGCTGTTTTTTACAGTTCCTCGAAATAAAATACATGTGATCATTGCCATGGCGATTCGCATAAATGAACAAGTGTTGAATAAGTAAATGAAGGGCGGTTCATGTGAACCGACACATTTACTCAGTGTATTTTAAAATCTGAAAGGATCCAAGCCTGGAGGAATAGATACGAATCAGCCCGGTAAGCCTACCTCATAAGCAATCATTCTCAAACATTCACTATTGAACTCCATACCGATAAATGAATCTGACAAACAATAAGAGGAATGATTTAATACAAATATGACATACACCTGACGTCATCAAGCCCATAATCATGGCAACACCGCTGAGAGTGGGAACATTGGTCTGATATCCATGAGTTGATATATTGGTCTGGAAAGGCGTTTGAATATTGTGGGATTGAGAGAGATTTATGGATGTAGCAAATTTTTTTTCCATGAAATCGTTGTCCTTCAAAGTATGCTTATATTCGGGGCACTAAAATAGTCAATTACCATTCACTATATTCCGTGAAATTGCTTATTTCTGGTGGGTGTGTGGTTGCCTGATGAACGTACTGTGTCTGGCAAAGTTGGTTGAATCAATATATATATATATATATATATATATATATATATATATATATTCCGAAGACTTCTAAACCCCCCATTTTCAATGAGACAAAATTACATAAGGAAACCAATGTATCAGAGAATCTACATTATCTTGTGTACACATACACTTTAAATTGGAGGTGATATGGTTTGGGCAGAGTATAGACGTTGGCTGTAATTTTCCCACCATTCCCTGCACTGAACCATCAAATCGAAATCCTGGACCAATGGAAGGGTCATTCCTATTTCTCGAATTTTGGTCATGTATGAACTAACCTGCATGTCTTTTTGTCATTGTATGACAGTGCTGCATACAGTTTTGGTGGTTTGAATAGGAAGTCGAGTCGTTGGTAACCAATGTGAATAGTCAGTTTTTTTAGATGTCGACAGTGAAGCCTTGGATGTCAATGAAAGCAATGCGCATGATGCGTGCGTCTTGAACTGGTAGTGGATTGCGAATGAATGATGATCGTACTACCAAACAATCTTATATTCAAACAGCTCATTCAAATATTACAATGAATGCCAGATAAGTTACTCGTTTCTATCTCAAGATTTAAAATATCCTGTCAGATGATTAGGCTGAATGCTGCCCCGTTACCCCGCAGCATTATGTGTGCACCAGCCAGAAAGTGTGCACTCCAAGGACAAAACTCCAACCTAATCAATGATGACAATGATGTCGGGTTCAGGGGACACTACAACAATGTCTGGTTCAGCGAATGGTTCCACCTATAATTCAGGATGAACTTCAGGGCTAGGAGAGTCCCGAAATATGGGAAAGAATTCGTTCATTACCCCAAAGGCCGCATCAGTATCATCAGGATCACTAAACGGCTCACCATCAAACTACGGGAGGTCAATAGTACTATCTGACCATCCATCATAACCCGCAGCTAGCTCATCACTTCCATAGTCAGCCGTTGAATCGATTGGTTGCCCAAGTGGAAGCTTCAGCGTGGGACTGTGAGTCATTTCCTCAGGTACGGTTTCTCTCGCAGGGCTGTAAGATACTGGATCTGCCCCTATTCTTCGAGAAGGCAGCTGTTCTGCAAGAGGTGCAGGTCGTAGCCACAACATATACGGTGGAGCCTTCTCACACCTCTAATGAGAGGCAGCGAGTTTGCCACCAAATCGCCCTCGAACTGGTGAAGGCAACTTCCTCGCAGCAGCCCTCGACTTTGGTGACTGCCTCTTGGGGGGTTTAGAAGTCTTCTGAATATTTATATATATATATATATATATATATATATATATATATATATATATATATATATATATATATATATAATTATATATATATATATATATATATATATATATATATATATAATATAATTATATTATATATACATAATTATTCAGAAGACTTCTAAACCCCCCAAGAGGCAGCCACCAAAGTCCAGGGCTGCTACGAGGAAGTTGCCTTCACCAGTTCGAGGGCGATTTGGTGGCAAACTCGCTGCCTCTCGTAAGAGGTGTGAGAAGGCTCCACCGTTTAAGTTGTGGCTACCACCTGCACCTCGTGCACAACAGCTGCCTTCTCGAAGAATAGGGGCAGATCCAGTATCTTACAGCCCTGCGAGAGAAACCGTACCTGAGGAAATGACTCACAGTCCCACGCTGAAGCTTCTACTTGGCAACCAATTTGGAAGCCAGAATGACGGCTTGGAGGAATCCATTCATCGAGGCAGACGCTGAATGTACCCCGACTATGATTCTGAGAGTATTCTAATTGACGTTGAGTTGAAGCGGAATGTTGAACAACGCCAAGAATCACATCGGCGGATTCAAGCGTTAGGGGATGGGAACGCTAGCATCATGATGAAAAGGAGGAAAACCTACGCTTTAGCGAAGAAAGCTCGTACAAGTCTCTATTGCGGGACTTTGGAAAGGTATCGAGTGGGTGAATGAATTCAGTTCCACCATCATCACCGCCAACATAGTGTCAAATATTTATATTGTGAAAAGTTCTTGTTTTTTTTGTGAAAAATATATTGTGCATGTTAGATTAAGGTGAATGATTTTTTTTGTTTATACACTGCATGTTAGATTCGAGTGATATGTAAATAGATAGATGCTAGTTTCAAATTGTATTCTATTGTAGATATAATCTCGTCAAAAATAAATAGAATGGAGTGCATATGTATTTGGTTGTTGCAGACGAAATACTGCGGGTTGGGGCAGTATTTTCCATCATATTCTTATAATTTTGCCATAAAAAAATAACAATATATTTTTTCTTTCATTTCGACTAGAATTTTTTTTTTCAAATAAGTAGATTCTTCTAAGTATTCAAGGATTTTCAACACAATCCAAACTGAAATATCAGAACTATGTGGAATGAACACTGTTTGGAAAAGTCATGAGAAATATTCGAAATGAATTAAAAAAACAAATGTGAATGTTCATTCGACATCAAGTTACTGAAGGGCAGAACTATTCATACTGGATATCTTTCTGGTAGTTTGAACAGTCTCAAAACTTAACATTTAGAGTATTCAAATGTGGAGTTTCAAATAGAAACATTCATTCTATTAGAAAAAAATCAAGGTTACTGAAGGACGAACCTCATTTTTGTATATATTTCTCAAAATCTAGGTATTTGAAGGACAAACCTCATTATTGTGGATATTTCTCGGAGAGCTCCAACATTTTTGAAAGTCAGTTTGAGTTTGGTTCGGGTTTGAAAGTTTCTAGATTATTTGAAAGCAATCATAAAAATAGTGTCCAGTAGTGACAGAAAAGTTTACTGAAGATCATGAGAAATCAAGGTTACTGAAGGACAAAACTATTCCTGAAAAATTCAACATTCAAAAGTCTTCATAAGGTCAAGGTTATTCAGGGGCAATGAACCCCCACTTTCCACGCCACCCTTCTCAATTCATACGAATACGGCGGCGTTCTTCAGAATTTCACACTCTTGATTCCACCATGAATCTACCAGTTATTTAGGAAGCTGATTCTACCAGCGAACCACAATTCGAGTACCAAGTCGACGATGTTCCTAGCGATGGTTAAATCCAAGTTTGGGCAATCGATTAAACGGCTGACTATGAAAGTGATGAGCTAGCTGCGGGTTATGATGGATGGTCAGATAGTACTATTGACCTCCCGTAGTTTGATGATGAGCAGTTTAGTGATCCTGATGATCCTGATGCGGCCTTTGGGGTAATGCACGAATTCTTACCAACATTTCGGGACTCTCCTAGCCCTGAAGTTCATCCTGAATTATAGGTGGAACCATTCGCTGAACCAGACATTGTTGTAGTGTCCCCTGAACCCGACATCATTGTCATCAATGATTAGGTTGGAGTTTTGTCCAGGCTGGTGCACACAGAATGCTGCGGGGTAACGGGCCAGCATTCAGCCTAATCATCTGACAGGATATTTTCAATCTTGAGATAGAAACGAGTAACTTATCTGGCATTCATTGTAATATTTGAATGAGATGTTTGAATATAAGATTGTTTGGTATCACGATCATCATTCATTCGCAATCTACTACCAGTTCAAGACGCACGCATCATGCGCATTGCTTTCATTGACATCCAAGGCTTCACTGTCGACATCTAAAAAAACTGACTATTCACATTGGTTACCAACGACTCAACTTCCTACTCAAAACACCAAAACTGTATGCAGCACTGTCATGCAATGACGAAAAGACATGCAGGTAAGTTCATACATGACCAAAATTCGAGAAATAGGAATGACCCCTCCATCGGTTCAGGATTTCGATTTGATGGTTTAGTGCAGGGAATGGTGGAAAAATTACAGCCAACGTCTATACTCTGCCCAAATCATATCACCTCCAATTTAAAGTATATGTGTACACAAGATAATGTAGATTCTCTGATACATTGGTTTCCTAATGTAATTTTGTCTCATTGAAAATGATATATATTGAATCATTGTATGAATGTACGTGTTTTATTCCTGAGATGTCATAAATGTGTGAGATTAGGTTGAATCCACCTCCAACCACGCAGCATTCTGTGTGCATTAACCAAATCATAAGCACCCCAAGACTAAACAGTCTAACCTAATTCACACTCACTGTCGCAATGGTTGAACAGAGTTACACGAATGACACGCCTTTATCAATCGAAATTAACGCAGTGTATCATTACACGCTCTACAACACAATTGCGTCACTCGAATGAATGGTAAGGTGAAATGGATCGATACATGATCGTACCATCCACCGTTATCATTCATGCCCCAGTATAGTCGAAAACACATCAAACATATTTTTCTCGGTTTGACCATCGGTTTTTTCGATCTCCACATAGGGCTCTGTTACGCAGAACAATTCTGCATCGCCAAAAGTGCTACTGATATTTAGGGTAGCTTGTCCAGAATATACCACACCGCCAGACACATCTCCAGGGCGATCAACGTAGGCGTCACAATCGAAACCAGCATCGGAGTCTTCTATTTCGAAAGGATTTTACTTCTGAATCCACAAATCGAACATTTTATATCCTGGTGGTAGCACCCCCACATAAATTCGACTCTGAATTACGATCGACCTCAATGTGACCGTGTCTACCCCCAACTCTGAATTACGATCGAACTCAATGTGACCTTGTCTACCCATAACTCTGAATAAGGATCGACCTCAATGTGACCTTGTCTACCCCCACCATCTACTGAATGGTATATATCAGTGAGGGCCTTCTATGAAAAGATATATTCAGTTTTAATAGCTTTAGCTAAAATCTACCCTGAGCTTGAACTAACAAAATGGCTTTTTCAAAAAAATGGAGAAATAGATTTAGGACACTTTTTTCAAACTATCTTTTATCAAATGCATTCTATTCTGTCGAGAAATTTATAAACGTTTAACATTCAAATTGTCATCTTTAGGTCTTATTTTTTAACATTGAACCTATTGGGATTTCATTTTATCTTTACAAGTTCATTATTTTATCATAAACTATATAAGGAATTTATAGAACATATTCAACATTGTCAGCTTTTAGATTTTATCTCTACAATTTTATTATTTTATTTTCAAATCAACTATATTTTACTGTTTTTGACTAGTCTGATGAAATGTTATATATTATGTGTGTAATATTTTTAATGGCGAATAAATTCTATTCAAAGCTGAAATATGTGTATGCCCAATACAGATCCATGGGGACATTTTGTGTTTCAAATGTCAGACTACTCAGATGAAATCAATCCGTGCAGTGGGCTATGTAAGACTTGCATATTATGGAACCCCATTTCACTTACAAAGCAGTCAGATTTGGGGTAGACGTTAGGAGATGGTCTTCGTCTGTGTTCCATGTCGCCTCTAGAGAATAGAATGCAGTAATATGGGCATCTGTCGGAACATTTGTGTGAAGAGTTCAATAGTTGAGAATCAACCAACATTGTCACGCCGCATTCAATGTGCTAATTACAGCACAGACTGTTGAAACAATTTATGTGGAGTTCGCAGAAAAACAATCAACTTCATAAAAACTGCTTTTTCGTCATAATGTATGGAACAATTTGCACATATTCGAATAATGAACTATTGAAAATATTTTGTGTGTATCATTATTTAATTAATAGATGGTGTGCTGTCATAGGTATGAACTCAATAATGATTCAAGAGTAGAAAAATATATTTTATATGTGTTGATACATATACACACTGTATTGCTACACCAAATACAATTAGTTACACTAATGAAGTTTTATCGATCCATGAGTTATGATCTATGAAAAATCTGAGCCATTTCACATAAAGACGGCTTTCTTTTCTCTTAAATAATCGCTCCACCAATTATGAGTGTGGCTCTTTTGTTTTATTCAATTCCACTTCGTAAAAAGCACCCTTGATTGGTTGTCCATTTATATCTTCAAGTGCATACGTTACAGGGTTCTGTACTGTTCACTTTCACGACAGTGAAGATTTCTGTAGGAAAGTTTGCAGTGTAACCCTTGTCGAAAAAACCTTCATGTACCGATTCTGACTCCATTCCCTAATTTTGAATTCACTTTTTCTTACATCTTCCACTATTTTGCCATCAATTGTTGAATTGAACTGGCCGATACTTGATGAAAATCCATATTAACAAAAATATATTACAGTTTCCTGTATGATTTTCACTCACAATGGGTTTACAAAACCGCGACACGTGTTTCGCTATTACAATAGCTTCTTCAAGCAAGATAAATAAATCACTATTCTATAATACGCTATTTATATACAAGTAGGTCGAACGTCTCTTACAATAAAGGTCCGACTTAGGTCCGATATCCGACCCATAATTTGTCCAAATACTAATTAGTTACATACGAAGATTATTCCTAGAAATAGAATTATTGGCCGGGAACATATTCAACAATGGGGAGTTATTTAATTCAACCTGATCATTCAATAAATATTCTGAATTTTTCCCTCTATTGATTTCCAAGCTTTCTAGAAGGTTAAGTTTCCAACCTTTCTGCTCAAAATGCCTTATTTTGAACTCGTGGTTGAACTCATGACCTTCCAGAATGAGGTGACTTGCATAAGTAGAATTTGTTTTTCCATTCAAAAAACTAGCTCTGTGTTCTCCTAGGCGAGTGTTGAAAGATCTTCCCGTTTGGCCTACGTAGTACATCGGACATGACCCACATGTTAATTCATAAACTCCTGATCTTTGTGACGATTCATTTTTGTCTTTATTATTTTTGATATATATCCCCAATTTATTATTAGTACGAAAAGCTGTATTAATATCATTATTTTTCAAGAATCTAGAAATATTTACGCTTGGTTGGCCTAAATAAGTTATGGTTCTGTAAGTATCCGGCTCGGTATTGACTACTGGATACACCAACTTGAGGGCTTGACTATGTAATTTCTTCCTCACAAGTGAGTCTATTAACTGACCCTCATATCCATTGTTAATCGCAATCTGTTTTATTATATTAAGTTCATTAACATAATTCACATCAGATAAAGGGACATTCAACAGTCTATGAATCATACTATTGAATGCGGCCACCTTATGCTGATATGGATGACACGAAGTATTATGAATAACAATGTCCGTGTGGGACGGTTTACGGTAAACCGAAAAATCATGTTTGTGATTTATTCTTGTGATAGTCAAATCCAAATAGTTAATTGCACTATTTTCTTCCATCTCCATCGTAAAAATAATGGAAGAGTGAAGACCATTCATGAATTCGAGAAACTTGGTTAGCTGTCTGTTTGTACCTTTGAAACATACCAAAATGTCATCAACATACCTATACCAATAAACAAAATTTCCTATCAACGGATTACAGTGAATTTTACGCTCCAACGTATCCATGAAAATCTCTGCTAATAGGGGACTTAGAGGGTTCCCCATTATCAGTCCATTACAGGATGAGTAGTACGTGTCATTGAATTGAAAGTAATTCTGTGACAAACACACTGTAAGTAGTTCCAGAATTTCCTGTTTTACTATTGGGTTGGTATTGTTTCTTTCGAGCAATGTCTCGACCAAGTTGATCGTATCAATTGGCGGGATACTCGGAAATAGATTCTGCACATCAAACGAAATCAATTTTGAATTAACAGGAAGGGTTATATCTTTAATATTGTCTATCAGTTGATAAGAATTCTTTAAACTGAATTTTGGAACAAAATTACAGTATTTTTGTAATATCGTGATCAATTTTTCCGATAATCTTACTGACGGTGCTGTCACAAAGGAAACTACTGGCCTAATAGGATAATTACTTTTGTGCAACTTAATTAAAGAATACAATTTAGGAGGTTGCGGATTCATAATCACTGTTCTCGCTTTTTCTCCTTCGTTCATGATATGCTGAATCGACTTCAGAGTATCTTTCACTTCTCTTTGGTAGAATTTAGTGGGATCGTTTTTAAGAATTTGGTAAGTTTCCGTGTCCAGGAAATCTAGAGTTTTTCTTACATATTCTTCTGTATTAATGGCAATAACTGTTTTTCCCTTATCAGCCCGCGTAAAGGTTAGATTGTTTGCTTTGGATTTTCCTTTGATGGATTTAACAAGTTTCAATTCCGGATTGAACCTGTCATCATCCCTTGATTCTGCTTTCAGAATGTCCGCAGCCAGTTGTTTATAACCATTAGTTTTTCCCGTGAGTGCAATTTCTGTATCTATGCCCAAAATTTCTAGATTCTTAGAATTCATTGCAGGTTTGATGTTATAGTCAAAACCTTTTTCCAACAAATTAGTTTCATTTTTTGAAAACTGAGTGTCACTAAGGTTCACAAATCTATCGAAAAACTTGTGATGTGAACACATTTCATTCCTTGGTTCTCTCATTCTCTTTCTTGGGGGTCTGTTACTCATTAAATTATCTAGTTTCTTTTTTTGTGTTATGAACTTTTTATGTATGATATTATTCATTTTATCACGAATATCTGAGTCCCAAGTCTCGAATTCTATATAATGAAGTTTATAAATTAACTGGGTGTGTATTACAGTAGTATATGTAAGCCATTACGGCCTCATCTCCAGGTGAGGTCGTAGTGGCCTAGCGTATTTCGGGAGTTTGAGGGAACATACTACGCCTATGTCGTCGTAGCGGGGTACCGGGGGCGGGGGCCCCCCAGTAACCCCTGTACTCCGCCCATGTCCGCTAACGGTCGTCGTCGACATGTTGAGACCTGCAAAAGCCCGAACGGCGAGTTCCCAGGCTCACGTGCAAGGCGGCTCTTTTGTCGGCATGTTCGTCAAAGATATGATGAATGATTAATGGGTGTTCGGGTGAATCCCCACAACCGAGCTGTTTACGAAAACAAGCAAACGTGATGACTCATGCGTTTTTCCGAGAATTGCAGAAGGTCATGCCTGCGAGACTTGCAAAACAAAGCACACGTGCAAACGTGATGACGTAAGCGCTTTTCCGAGAAATGCAGACGGTTATACGCAGCTCGCTAGCGGGCGGGACGCGGCGCGGGAGGGGACTGCGTCAACTTGGCTATGATCGACAAGCGACGCGCATCATTTTGCTTCGAGAATTCGACGAGTGAACATCTCAGTCAATACGCTCTCTCTCTCAATCAACAAAGTGTTGTGTCCAGTGTCTTCATACGAAAAAATGTAAGTACCTTTTTTCCTTCATACTCGGGAGTGTTTTTTCGCGCAAAACGGCTCTCATACTGGTTGAGTGCGATCTTCGACATATACAGATCGAAACTTTTTTCGTTGGCTCAGTGTGTGATTTTTTTCGAACGGCATATACAGCGTGTGTCGAAACTTTTTTTTCGTTGGCTCAGTGTAAATTTTTTCGAAAGGCATATACAGCGTATGTCTGAACTTTTTCCGTTGGCTCAGTGTGTGACTTTTTCGATCGGCATATACAGCGTGTGCCGAAACTTTCTCCATTAGCTCAGTGTAAATTTTTTCGAACGGCATATACAGTGTGTGTGTGTCGAAACTTTTTCTGTCAAAGTGTCCCGATTGCTCATGACATCCAAATATTTTTCATGTGGGGTGGGTTAGCTCATACAGTGTGTGTGAGTTTTTCGAACGGCTCATACAGGGTGAGCCAAAAAAAAATTTTTCTCTCGTATTTTTCGGCTGGGTGGCAAATTTTTTTTTTCCTTTGGGCACTTGATATTTTTTTCTGAAACGATGATCACTCATTTTAGATGGAAATTGCAGATATAAACGCAGTCGCCAGCTCATCTGGATATAAGCAGACTATTCCGCTGAGCAGCTTGCAGAAAAACCTGCCGTATCCTATCCAGAAGCTGCGTCTTGTGAAGACAAAGTTTGGGGAGGCCGTCGTTGCAGATCTCCCAGATAACGAAGTATTCCTGCCTAGACGAGTGTTGGCAGTCCTGCGGGATAAATTGGAGCAGTTCACCCCAGGAAAATACTCGATAGTCATCAAGGAGGGGGGAGCCACCACCGCCGCAAAGACGATCCCCTTCGAATTTGTCGAAAACTGATTGAGCAGGTGAGGAAAATACTCTTTTTGCACCATATTTCCACATATAAAACCGAATAATGGCAGACATATCCGCCGTCAGTGACGAAATGATTGCTAAATTTGGGGAAATTCGGAAAACTTTGGGGACAAAATTCAGCGCGGCGGAACGCGAACTTTGGCTAAAACATAGCAAACGATCTGTTTGTATATTGAAAAAAGCTATTCGGGTGTCGGGTTCCTCTTCAATCGGCACATTGAGAAAACTTCAAACAAATTTAGGCCATGTCAAAGCGTTTCAAAATTTCCTAAAAAATCCAGTCGAGGGGCGGGGGTTGGCAGCTGGGGGAGGGGCGCGAAAGTTGAAAAGCCGTGTCATCTGGGAGGACTTGATTTCCACCTTTCAGGGGCGCGTACGTACAGGGGTAATCATAAACTTGAAGCACAAAGATGTACTTCAATTTTTCAGCGACGCTTTCAGCCTATTCAAGCGTCGCATATTGAACGCACTGAAGAAGGTCGGAGCGTCGCTGAAAGTGAACGCAGCTTTCTGCGGAGAGTTCTTCAAAATTTCCGCCGATCAACAAGAAAGTGTGGAAATGAAATATTTCAACACTAAAAACGAAGTAATTGACCAGGGGACGGACTTGAAAGCGTGGTTCAAAGAAAATATCGAGGGAAAAATCTTGACCAAATTGGACGAATTCAGCGGGAGGGAAAGCGGGTGGTCTTTGAGGAAAATCGTGAGTTTGGAAATAAATATCAATAAATCGGGATTCGGGAATGGGCGTGGTTCATCTTTCATCGAACTTCCGGAACCAATCAAGAGAAAACAAGCATGCATCAACGTCAAAAACGATGACGATGCATGTTTCGCTTGGGCAATCGTTTCGGCTCTATATCCAGTACAAAATGGTAAAAATTCTGATCGTACATCATCGTATCCGAATTGGCGTGAGAAACTGAATACAGAGGGTTTGAAATTTCCCATGACCATCAAACAAATCGATAAATTCGAAAAATTGAACTCAATTTCGGTCAATGTGTTCATTTTGGAATTGATCAAACCATCATCAGACTCTCGACCCTATTTCGATGTAGCTCCCATTCGACAGACGAAAAAGAAATTAGACAGACATGTAAATTTACTTTTGATCGAACACACCTACACACCCAAAATCAATGACTATGACCCACTACCGACAATATACGAGGAAGACGATGACGACACGGACGATGACGTCACAAACATCCGCGGACATTACTGTTGGATCAAAGACTTGTCTCGACTTGTCAACAAACAACTCAGCAAGAACGGCCACAAAAAATTCATTTGCGACCGATGTTTGAATTACTTTTCGACGCAGGAGAAACTCGACAGTCATACGGTTGACTGCGAGGCACAAAATTCATGCAAAATTAGATTTCCAAAATACACACATATCGAATTCCGAAATTTCGTTTTCAAGGAGAAAGCTCCTTTTGTGATCTACGCGGATTTCGAGAGCATTTTGGAACCGTTTGATGACAGTTTGACCAAGTCCAAAATGAGCAAAACCGAAAAATACCAAAAACATTCGGCTTTCAGCGCAGGTTTCTATTTCAAATGCACTTACGACGATTCTTTGTCGTTTTACGATAGCCATCGGGGGGCAGACTCGATGGAATGGTTCGCCGATCGAATGAAGGACATTGCCAAAGAGGTTGAGGGCAAAATCCATCATATCGTACCGATGGATGTATATCCGTCGGGCCGAGACTCTGCCAAAGTCTGCCACATTTGCGAACACCCCTTCAAGGCGGAGGACGCAAAGGTGGCCGACCACGACCACTTCACCGGATTATTCCGGGGCTGGGCGCATGCGCAATGCAACCTCCAGTACAAGAAGCAGTTCGTAGTGCCCATTGTGTTCCACAACTTGGGCGGCTACGACAGCCATTTTATCATCAGGGACTTGGCTAAACGTGGACGCATAGTCCTGTTGCCGATCAATAAGGAAAAGTACATTTCCTTCACACAGTACGACGAGGAGACGACCATCAAATTCCGCTTCATCGACTCTTTCCGATTTTTGAGTATGAGTTTGGATGGGTTGGTGCGCACGATGAAAACTGAAGACTTGCGCGCAACGCGCAAAGAATTCAGTCACGTGAGCGCCGAACAATACGAACTGCTCACGCGCAAAGGGGTATTCCCATACGACTTTGTCGACACGCTGGACAAACTGGAGTGTACACAGTTGCCAGCTCTCGAGGAATTTCACAATAAACTGAACGATTGCGACATCACCGAAAGCGAGTACGAGCATGCGCAACGGGTGTGGCAATCGTTCGGGGTGAAAACCCTCGGCGAATATTCGGATCTGTACATGAAAACCGACATATTGTTGCTGACCGACATCTTTGAGAATTTCCGCAAGATCGGCCACAGCACCTACGGGCTCGATCCCGCTTGGTACTTCACCATGCCCGGCTATACGTGGTCGTGTATGTTGAAGTACACAAAGTGCAAGTTGGAACTTCTCAGAGACGTCGACATGGTGCTATTCATAGAGCGGGGCATTCGAGGCGGTATCAGCCAGTGCTGTAACCGCTACTCGAAAGCCAACAACAAGTACATGGCCGAGTTCGATCCCTCGAAACCGTCCAAGTACTTGATGTATTTCGACGTCAACAACCTCTATGGATGGGCCATGATGGAGCATTTGCCGGTGGGCCAATTCAAATGGGTCGAAAACTTCGACGATCTGGATATTCGCAACGTTTCGGACTCGTCCGACGTTGGGTATATCCTCGAGGTCGACTTGGAGTACCCCGAGCATCTCCACGACAAACATCGAGATTTTCCGATGTGCGCCGAACACCGAGTACCGCCAAACTCAAAACACCCAAAATTGATGACCACCCTGTACCGAAAGGAAAGATACGTCGTACACTATCGGCTACTGAAACAGGCACTAGCGCACGGACTTGTACTCACAAAAGTACACAAAGTACTTCAGTTCAAGCAGCAGGCTTGGCTCAAGCCCTACATTGAACTGAATACGAGGTTGCGGGCGCAGGCGACCACGACCTTTGGCAAAAACCACTACAAGCTTGCCAACAACAGTGTTTTCGGCAAAACAATGGAAAACATCCGGAAACACCGAGTGGTGAAACTGGTCAACCGGTGGCACGGCAGGTACGGTGCCAAAAATCTCATTAGCAGTCCCAAATTCCATAGTCGAACCATCTTCGACAACGACCTCATGGCTATCGAACTCCTCAAGTGCGATTTGGAGTTCAACAAACCCCTGTATATCGGCATGTCCATCCTCGACATATCCAAGGTCTGCGTATACGATTTCCATTATGATTTCATGATGAAAAAGTATACGCGAGACCAGTGCAAGCTCATGTATACCGATACGGACTCTTTGGTGTACGAACTCACCTGTGACGACGCCTACCGAGATCTCATTGCGTCTCACCTGGATAAATTCGATACGAGCGATTACCCAAGCGATAACCCATTCAAAATTCCGCAAGCAAACAAAAAAGTACCCGGTTTGATGAAAGATGAAGCCAACGGGTGCATCATGACAGATTTCGTGGGGTTGCGGGCAAAAATGTACACTTTCAAAATTCAGGGGCAAAAATGCGTCAAAAAGTCCAAAGGGGTCAAGTACAATGTGGTTGCGAACGATATCACCTTTGAGGATTATCTGAATTGCCTGCAGGAAAATCGCGAAAAACTCGCAACTCAAAGGTGCATTCGTTCGTATGCGCACAACGTTTTTAGTGTTGAACAGACGAAAATCGCGCTAAGTCCTCACGATGACAAGAGGAAACTGATCCCGAATAGCTTCGATACTTATCCGTGGGGCCATTATTCGGTTTTGGAGGACGTCGTCGACGACGTTTCCGAAAACGCCGGCGGTTCAGTGAACCCCGACGCTTTCGAAAACGTCGACGTCATGGAAGATGTTGACGACGATGACTTGGTGTAAAGTTGAGTTTTTTTCCCCATCTGTCTCAACAATTGTACATATCAATATATATATAGAGAATTATATGTTATAGGAAATATATATACTTGTATCTGAAATCTACTGACTTTGATTTTGTGTGTGAGAGAGAGAGAGAGAGAGAGAGAGAGAGAGGCCCTTCAGGCACACATCAAAAATAGCAAGTTTTTTTTTGCAAGCAAAAAACATGCCATTTTTGAGGCGAAAAAACAGCACAAAAACGGTGCGTTTTTGACGCGTCAAAAGTGACCAAAAAACGTCGTTTTTTGCGTGTTTTTTCGATGCTCATTTTCGATGCGTCGAAGTGACAGAAAAACATCGTTTTTCACGCGTTTTCACGCATCGAAAATGAGCGTCGAAAAAACACGTGAAAAACGACGTTTTTCTGTCACTTCGACGCACCGAAAATGAGCACCGAAATATCGTGAAAAACTGGTCGTTTTTCGATGATTTTTGTGCGAAAATGAGTCGATCAAAATCGCCAGTTTTTCCCATAAGAATACATGTAAAATGGGATGAAAATTGTGCAGTTTTCATCGACTGTTTCTCGCCCAAAATTTGTCATTTTCAAAGTGACCAAAATACGTCGTTTTTTGCGTGTTTTTTCGATGCTCATTTTCGGTGCGTCGAAGTGACAAAAAACCTTCGTTTTTCACGCGTTTTCACGCATCGAAAATGAGCGTCGAAAAAACACGTGAAAAATGACGTTTTTCTGTCACTTCGACGCACCGAAAATGAGTGTCGAAAAACACGTCAAAAATGGTGCGTTTTGATGCAATTTTTTCGTCGAAAAAACTGCATCAAAAATGGCGCGTTTTTCCGACGAAAAAAATGGCATCAAAAACCTCAAAAATAAGACACACAGTGTACGTACAAACAAGTTTATTCATCTTTCAATAGATCATTCAAAATATTGGTTCTATAGTAGAAAAGATAATCGTTCATGGCGTTGCTCAGCAAACTGTCGGGGCAGATGTCGCTGAACGTCGTCAGAAGTTGCATGCCTCCCAAGGTGGCGTCCGGGTTGGAGCGAAAGTAGCGTCTAACGCCATCTAGCAGATTGTGGTAGTAGGCACAAAAGTTGATGGAATCCAACATGGCGACTCGGTTCTTCACTATTGTGCTGTTCGCCGAGAAGATTTTCCAAACTTCATTTTCCTGCAGCTCCAAGCACTCGCCATGCTTCTCCACGAGCAGCATTCTTGTATCTTCCCAGATGGTCTGCGTCACTTTGCAGTAGTCGCCCACTGGGAAAGTTATCGGATCATAATCGTCGGTGATCGGTTCGGTGAAAAAGTCATCCATTTTCTGTTGAAACAGGTCACAGAGCACAGACCATTCGTAGGCACTGAAGGAAATCTTCGAAAACTTCGCCCACCTGTACGGATGAGCGAGTATGATGGACGGGCTGAAGGTTCTTGCCGGAGAAAGTCCCACACGTATTTCGAAACTCTCCACAATGAAGGAGAACTGCAGCAACATATGTTCCTCGATTCTGGCAGCCATCTCGTACTTCTCCAATATACGTGTCAAATGTCGATCAAAGTTGCCGTCTGTCGAATACCAATTGGATTCGTCACTACTGCCGCCGCCGCCGCCACTGAATCGACCCGAACTCGAAAGCATACTTGTGATGCTGCAACCGCTTGAATAGCCACTATCTTGACTCATGACTGAAGTTGAACTGAGAGGGACGCGGCCCAGCGCAACACTAAGCATCGTCTTCCCCCACCACATCGGAGCAGTCTATCCAACTGTTGTGTCGGTTGTCAAAACCGAGCCACTTGACGTATATCTTCTTTCCTTTTCTGCGCAATACCTTTTCGATGAGATAGACGTCTGGGTTGCGCGTCTTTTGCAGTTCTTCCTCGTAGAACGCACCTTTTATGGGGTTGCCCTGTCGGTCTTCCAGCATATACGTTATGGGGTTGGTAGCCCTGACGGCGCTCACAACGAACAGCTCTGTGGTCCAGTTGGGCACATAACCTTTCTCGAAAACGTGTTTCGCCTTGGAAATGCGTACGACGTCACCTTTCTTGAACTTGGGCGCTCGTCGCACAACTTTTCGATTCGAATATGCGTACTTGACGACGATTTTTTCGTTGGATTTGTTCACTTCGGAGGGCTTGCAGCCGATCGTTCTATGTTTGGTGGCGTTGTATTCGTCGGTGATTTTCGGCAGAACGTCCAACCACTTGTACGAACCCTTCAAGCTGAAATACTTGAACAATTTGGCTTTGAGCGTCCGTATTACCCGTTCTGCAATGGCGGCTTTCATGATGGTATACGTGTTGTAGTGGTTGATGTTCCTCTCACGCATCAGACTTTGAAATTTGGCATTGAAAAACTCTGTGCCCTGATCGGTGTGTAGATTTTTGGGACACCGCTGCGACTTGTCGAGGATGTCCTTGAATGCCTCGGTGATTTCGGCCCCCGTCTTCGTTTTCAGCGGCCGCGTCCATAGAAATTTCGAGAAGCAATCGATGACCACCATTATCATGGTGTGGTTTTTATTGAGAGTGCTGTACAACCGCAAATCGGCCAAGTCCATTTGCCAAGTATCGTCCAAGCCCCTGACGATGGTTCGGCGTCGCGGAAACCTTCGACGAGCCTGCCGATGCAGTTCGTCCACCACGTGTTTTTTCGTAGCCATATCAATGCTGCTTCGATTCCAGATCGATAATGACCTTACCGTCCAGGTGTTTGCCCAATTTATCTTGTATTTCGAACATCATTTTGGATATGTCCGTCATTCGACCTTCCAGCAGAGTAAGTTGGTCCGAATCCAAATTCAGCCGCTTATTCAACGTATTTTCTTGTTCTTCGATGCGGCGTTTCAAACTTGTTATTTCCTTGCGCAAATCTTTCTTTGCACGTGCGCTTATCTCGTCTGCATACTTGCGCGATGAGTCATGCAGCGTTGCCACATGCCCAGTCATCGCTTCGTTCAGCTGAGACGCAATAGAGTCGACGTATCGCTTGGTGACGGCATCGCTGTCGACCTTCGGTTCTTTCAAGTTACAAATTTTCACATTCTCAATGTCCAAGTCACCGTCGGGAGTGCGCAGGAACGTTGGCGGAATATGTAGAATGGATGACAGGGTGACCGCCGACGACGACGTGGCGCCTCCGGAACGATGACCGAATTTGTCGACGCTCATGATGTGAATGAGGGACGAACGTTTCGTAAACGTATTATATCGGCCTCCTTCAGTTCATTGATGATGGCGACGATTTCGTTGTCGTGAGACGTATTTCCCGCCTGTTTGGAGGCCATCAGGAGCCGCAGGCGATCCACCAGCTCGTTCGGGTCGTCCCAATAGATGTACTCCATCGGTTTGTCGTTGTACGTCAATGTACTGCCGCCGCTACCTGTATGATGTACAAACATGGGTTTTATGATGTTTCTGTACTTGCGCTTGGAGGAGCCCTTCAGACGTCCCCTAGCGTCTCGGTGAACATTGGTCAATTCCAGTATTCGGCGATACGCATCGAAGTCATCTTGTTGAATGTCATCGTCGTCGGGGTCGTCGTAGAAGATGAGATCGTACAAGGAGGGCGTTCCCTCGAACGTGTGCACATTATTGATTTTTATCGAGCCGTCCGCTTCAAAGTTGATGGGTGCGGTGCCCAACAACCACGACGAAGAACTCGCATCGTATACGGGACCGTATACTTTGTCGATTTTTTTGTCGTTTTTCAGGTGCTCGTACAGGTAGGGTTGGGCTATGCTCGGATATCGATTCAGGTAGTCGTCCATTACGTCATTGGTAAAATTCGAAGGTAGCCACGGTGCGGCATCGTCGAATTCCTCTTCACTGCCCTCGTCGTCGGTTTCTTTTTTCTCGGGTTTCTCCTGCTTCAAAGCCGATGCTTCCTTTTTGATCTTTTTGGCGGCAGCCGTACGAATCAATATGGCCTTGGAGGATTGGGCAATCTGTTGCAGCGGTAGCGATGGCAACTCGATCGGACGACATCTTGAAGCGGAATGACAGGTGATGACGATGGTTTCATACTTTTATATATGTGTCGAAACCTTTGCGGTAACGTCCCTCGTTCAGATTGAAATCTTTGGCAATGACGAGAGTGCCAAAGGGAGCGTCCCAACATGCCGAACACATTCGTTTGAATTGATCAAAGGACATGTCAGGTGAGACGTGTTCGTCGAACACATGTTTCATATTGATTTCGTCCTGCTTGAAGAGTACGATCAAATTGCAGTTATCTCGGATGAGTTGTTTGGGTATTTTCGAGTACGTCTGACATAGGTAGGCGGCATCGATGTCCTTGTGCCGACCCATAGAGTAGTATTCTCGAATTTTCTGCTGGCCGTCGCAGGCGACGTCGTCGAAAATGAACACAGAGTTCGGTTTCGCCTCGTGTGGACTTGTAATTTCTTCGTTGTCCTTGAATGGGAAATACCCGACCCCCTTCACGCCGCCCAACACCTCACGCAACAGCTCGTACTTGGGCTGGTACAGCGACTTTGAGTACACGTAGACGTTTTCAAATTTAGCGCCATTCGGATGGAACAACAGAGACAGCATGATGTTCGTCTTTCCGCATCCGCTCGGTCCACAAATGATGGCTCGAAAACTGTTCGGCAACAAGTTGCTGTGTTTTCTTCGCTTCGATGACTCATCGCTGATGACGTCATCGAAGTTGTTGATTGGAAGCGTGTGTTCTTGTCGAAAGGTCTGCATGTTGTGTTTGTTGGATACAGAGTGTTCGCCTATAAATAGTATACTGGGTGTCGCATATATATATAGGGGCGTACGTGAACGACCAATCAGTTTCAATGTTGGTGTACGAGGGTGAAGGTCTAGTCAACAACTTGATCACCAAGCTGCCGTTCGAACTTCATCTACCGGGGGGATACCAATACTGTGGACGTAAGTTGTAACAGTCACACTCACACGAATGGGGAAATCTAACCTCAAATACTTTCTCAGCGGGAACCAAACTTCAAAAACGCCTTGCGCGCGGCGATCCCGGAATCAATAAGCTCGACGCCGCGTGTCGCATCCACGACATAGCCTACTCCAAGTCTTCGCTGCTTGAAGATAGACATAAAGCCGATAAAGTGCTCGAGGACGAGGCTTGGAATCGGTTTCGAGCAAAAGACGCTTCTTTGGGTGAACGAGCCAACGCACTAGTTGTCACCGGAGCCATGAAGGCCAAAAGAAAGCTTGGCATGGGCGTATCACCCACCACTCTGTCATTCAAACGTCACATCATTCAAAAGGTGAAGAAGGGTATGAAACCATCGGCGACGACGCTCAAGGAGGCCGCCATCAACGCCTTGAAGGCGGCTCGAGTGGCCGTGAAGAAGGTTGGGGGAAGGAAACGCATTCGAATTCCCAGAATCATACCCATAGAAAATGCAAAATCAGGTGGAGTCCTACCTCTCATACCGCTGTTTGCCGGTTTGAGCGCTCTGGGCGCTCTGAGTGGGGGCGCAGCAGGAATCGCCAAGACGGTCCTGGATGCCAAAAACGCCCAAAAGAAACTCGACGAGGAGAAGCGTCACAACAAGGCGATGGAAGCCATCAACGGCAAAGGATTGTACCTGAGGAAGAACGCCAAAGGTGGATACGGTCTCTTTCTGAAGAAGCAAAAAAACTCCCAATAAAGCTACCCGATAGGGCGCTGTTCGATCACGAACTTCGTCATTACGCCAAGCAGTTGAAAATCGCGCATTTTCGCGGCGTCTTCATGCGGGACACGCTTCCCGCTAAAGCGCGTCGTCGGGAGTGCGCCATCGTCAACTTGGACGTTTCCCACAATCCTGGAACGCATTGGGTAGCTTATAGGAAGATAAACGATCGCGTCGAGTACTTTGACTCATTCGGCAATCTGAAACCGATGAGAGAACTTGTGCGATACCTCAAAGACTGCACCATCGTCTACAACAACGAACAATACCAGACGTACAATCAATACAATTGCGGCCATCTTTGTTTGCAATTTCTATGGACCACCGCGTAATGGACTTGTCCGAGGAGGAAATGTGGTTCGTCATCGTCGTCCTGATGAGGAACATTACCATCGAAACGTGGCTGTGGTTTCCCGAAGATGTACGTCAAAAGCTGAAACGTTTCCTGCCTTGCAACCGGAACTACAATCGTCACGTGTGGCCTGACGTTTGCGGCCCTCGCATGGAGACACGCTGTGTATTTTGTCTCAGATTGTATTACGAATAAACGTTGATTGACTTGTGGCTATTTATATCTCTGCACCTATCCATCCATCATCAGTCGTCATGTCGCAGCTGTTGAGAGTGAACAGTCACAATCACGTGTTTTCCTTTAGGCCGCAAGCGCCTATCGTGCTCAACCCGAACAAAGAGTACGAGTTGGCGTTGAGGTCGTTTCACTCGTACAACTCTATTCCGAACATCGAGAGAGGGTCAAAGTTCTTCTACTACGACCGTGAGGGCACACTCGAAACCATCGAGTTTCCTCGAGGATGTTACGAAATTGCCGATATCGAGGCGTTCATACGGAAAAAGATGAACATTTCGCACCTGAGCGGTGCAGAGCAAGATGCCACCTTTTCGCTCAAACCCAACAATAACACTTTGAAATGTGAAATGTACAGCAAGTACTTTGACATTTCGTTCGGAGAGCAGGGCAATATTGGACACATTTTGGGCTTTTCTTCGAAATCCCTACCTGTCAACCAACTGCATTCGTCGGATCTACCTGTCAACATTATAAAAGTATCGACAATACGTTTCGAGTGCAGTATTACTTGGGGAGCCTTCGACGGTGACACGCCTGCGCACACCATCTACGAATTCGCCATTCAAGTGGACCCCGGATACGCAATCAACGAAACACCTTCGAATCTGTTGTACCTACCGGTGATTCCGCAGCGAGAAATCACCAACGTTACCGTATTAGCCCTCGATCAGGACGGTCGACCCGTAGACTTTCAAGGTGAAAAAAGCACCATCGTCTTGGAGGTGCGAGTTGCCCGGGACAGATGGGACTGATCTTCGAATCCAATAAAGGAAAACGCGCTGCACGAGGTCAGTTAGTTGTGAAGCAGCCTTCAGAGCGTCACCACCACCAATTGACTTGTGCAAACAGAGCGTTCCTCAAACAAGTTCTTACCGCATACACATTGGGTGACGGTGCCTTCAAGAGCTATGCCGCAAACAAGCAAAAGAAGACGTAATGACTTTGAGTCGACGTCGTCGACGGGGCCCTCTGAGCCACCGACCACGATATTCGACGTGTTTCGAAAGCCGAAATTCGACGAAACTATTCGCAAGGCCGAATACCGCTCGTACACACCTTTCATCAAGTCGTACAACTGCAACGATATCGTAGAGTTCAACATCAATCAAGTCGACTCGTATTTCGCCATGAACGAGTCTCAGATGTCGATCAATGGAAAGCTGGAAATTACCGGGACGGGCAACGTATCGCTCGCCCCCAATTTCGCCGCCTTCCTCTTCGACTCTTGCACCTACAGCGAGAGCGCTCGAGAAATCGAAACGGTTCGTGATCCTGGGATCGTAAGCGCCATCCGAGCCATGGTTTGCTATGAGCGCCAAGACTCCTCACACATGGCAATAGCCGGATGGAATTATCCCGATTCTCCGCCTGTTCTCAACGATCAGGACAAGTCGTTCAGCGTACTTGTTCCGCTGAAGCACATATTCAACATTTTCAACGATTACCCGCTCATAACGTGCGGCAGACAGACACTTCGCTCCGTTCGAGCTCGCAACGATACCGATTGCGTAATCATACGAGAATTGGGGGCGGCGGCGGCAGCAGGAACAACCACTGTCAAAGTTGTCATCGAGAATATCGAGCTGAAAATCAAACACATCTATCCGAACGATGACATTCGGGAGCAGTTGATGAGAGCCATTCAGGCGGATGAACCTATTGTTATACCGTTTCGAAAATGGGAGTTGAACGAACTGCCTGCCATCACGAAGGACGCTAAACGAGAAATTTGGGCTGTCAAGACGAGTACGGCTGTGGAAAGACCACGTTTCGTCGTAGTATGTTTCCAGACGGACAAACGCGACGTCGCAGCTGCCGACCCGACGTCTTTCGATCACGTTCACATTCAGAACATTCGTCTGTCTCTGAACGGGGAGTATTGGCCCAATGAACGTATGCAGTTGGATTTCCAGCGAAATCACTATACGGACGCCCATTTCAATTACACCGAGTTCCTGCCGAGCTACACCAATATGGCGGCAAAGAAGTCGGCTCTCCTGAATTACGTCGCTTTCAAGGAGCGCGCCCTCTTCGTCATAGACTGCTCGAAACAAGAAGAACGGATGAAATCCTCGACGGTTGACGTCCGTCTCGACATCGAGGCCAGCGTGGGTTTTCCCGATAAAACCCGCGTATATTGCATCATCATACACGATTGTCTGATGGAGTACTTCCCCCTCACCGAAGTCATGAGAAATCTCTCATAGGCGGCGCTGCGGTGGTGGGAGAAGTGGGAGAAGTGACGCTCTCTAGCGCGCTTCGTCATTCAGTTGCCAGCTATCACGAGTACAAGACGCACACACACACACATCATGAGAATCGCTTTCGTCGACATACAAGGTTTCATCGTCAATGGGGCGTTCCACCCCAAAGAACTTACCATCCACATCGGACATCAGAGGCAGAATTTCCTCTTCGAGCCGCCAATGCCCTTTGTCGTGCTGACGGACAAAGATAAGAAGACCGCCCGCTATTTGGAAAAGTTCATACACAGCATCCCGTATTCTTCGGGGGACATTGAATACCACGACGTCGATGCCATTTTGCAAAAATACCTACTGCACTCGGCCGAAATCATATATGTGGGAGGAAGCCAGAAAGCCGAGTTCCTCTCGAAGAAGGTACGAAAAATCGAAGTGGTCTTCCCCAATGTCCAGGACGTCTCTCAGTTCGACGGTACGACGCAGGGAATGGAGGAGAATTTCCAGCCAACGCCCACGCCATGCCCGAACCACATAGCCGCCGCCTACAATTCCAAGTTTATGTGTACTCAGTTCAATGTGGACTCTATGCTTAGATGGTTCTCCAATAATGTTTTACCTCGTTGAGAGAAATGTATGTTTTTTCGATCAATAAATCGTTTTTTCGAAAGGGTTGTTTTTTTTTTCTCTTTCAGATTGTGGGGTGGGAAAAAAAAATGAAAAAACAAGAGTGTGGGACACAGATCACTGTGCGAGTTGGTTCTGAGTGTCGTGGATAGATGGCGTCCTCCGAGGCGGCGTCATCTGTCACTCACACTTATGAGTCGGCCTCACAGTGGCGTGGGTAGATGGCGTCCTCGAAGGCAGCGTCATCTGTCACTCACACGCATTGGTTCAGAGTGGCGTGGAAAGATGGCGCCCTCGCAGGAGCTTACACTTATGAGTTGCCTCACAGTGGCGTGGATATATGGCGTCCTCGAAGGCGGCGTCATCTGTCACTCACACGTACGTATTGGTTCACAGTGGCGTGGATAGATGGCGTCCTCGGAGGCGGCGTCATCTGTCACTCACACTTATGAGTTGCCTCACAGTGGCGTGGATAGATGGCGTCCTCGGAGGAGCGTCATCTGTCTGCCTCCAAAATGAAAGACCTCTTTTTTCGTTCTCACATCTTTATTCAAGCATTCACTTTCAGATTACATGATGAATCGAGTAGGTTATTGCGTATGCTCATAACAAGAAATTTCAATATGGCTACACTCATTACGTCATCACGTTTGCACGTGTGCTTTGTTTTGCAAGTCTCGCAGGCATGACCTTCTGCAATTCTCGGAAAAACGCATGAGTCATCACGTTTGCTTGTTTTCGTAAACAGCTCGGTTGTGGGGATTCACCCGAACACCCATTAATCATTCATCATATCTTTGACGAACATGCCGACAAAAGAGCCGCCTTGCACGTGAGCCTGGGAACTCGCCGTTCGGGCTTTTGCAGGTCTCAACATGTCGACGACGACCGTTAGCGGACATGGGCGGAATACAGGGGTTACTGGGGGGCCCCCGCCCCCGGTACCCCGCTACGACGACATAGGCGTAGTATGTTTCCTCAAACTCCCGAAATACGCTAGGCCACTACGGCCTCACCTGGAGATGAGGCCGTAATGGCTTACATATACTACTTATTACCTTGAGATATATGTTGTAGATGTCCCTTTTGCTGTACTGGATCTTCCTTTCTTCCTTAATCCATCGTATTTTTCCTTGTCTGATCCCCTCCAAGGCAGCCTGGCTTCTGTTTTTTGTTTTGAGACAAACAAACTTAGGGAATACTTGTTCCTTCAAACATTGGTTGAAAAACCAAATGTTCTGATTCAATATAGCGCATCGTAGACGTAATTTGAAATACCAACTGGCCAAAAAACCAATACAGGCTTTTTCCAAAAATTGAATTGAACTGGCCGATACTTGATGAAAATCCATATTAACAAAAATATATTACAGTTTCCTGTATGATTTTCACTCACAATGGGTTTACAAAACCGTGACACGTGTTATTTTGCCATCGTTGTAGCTTCTCCCAAAATTGTAAATAAATGTCCAACTTTATATAAGGTGTAACATCTGCAGGCTTCATACCGGTAGTGCGATGGACTTCGTTGTTGTACTGATCAGTGATAGTGGGAAGAATATTCTGTAGTTACCTCGTAGTGAAGTAAAAACTCCTTATAGAGACAAGTTTTCAATGTTTTTATAAAACGCTCAGCAATTGCAGCCTCTTCAGTACTAAATGTCGAAAAATGATCAATATGGTTCTCGTTCATTGGCGATGAGAAATTTGAGTTATAGAATTCTGTATCTTGATCGGATTGTAAGTTTTGGGCAATACTTCGCATCTTTCAATACCATGGCCATAGCTTTCGTGACTGCATCGCCAGTTTTTCAATGGTTTCGACCATACATACTTTGGATAGCAATCGATTACTACGGAATGTATCTATAACGTCTATTTTTCTCAGCATATGGCTGCATCTCCATCGAATCCATCTGTCGCAAATCTGAAAATCTCTTAATTATAGTCTTTCTTCGAAGGAAATTTAGTCGCGCTAGCTTATGCACCTCATTCACAACTTGCCTTTTAGCAGCACTTATCTCAACTTTCTATGACAGAAGTGGGTTCCCACGCAGGTGGTAGAGCTAGTTGTCCAGTCCTCCAGTGTTTGGGTTTGGGAATTGACTATTGATAACTCGCTCAGTTGAAGTATCGATATTGTTTGTCGAATGATGGAGTTGATCCCTCAAGTTATCGATCTCTTTAGGTAATTATATGATTCTCTGCCAATGAATATTCTGATTTCTGTTATACGTTCATCAGAGAACGATCGTGCATCACGAAGCTCTGCAATAATAGACTCTTGAACAGCGTTCAGAGTTACTCCTTTACTTACTCTAATGTGGTCATCAACATACCCTTTGTTGACTGAGTCTTTCAGCTCAGAAGGTTCACCAACATTCTGAATTCTTTCATTTTTGATATTATAATTTCCATCCGGTGTCAGAATGAATCCCACACCTGGTTTACCAGGAACCGCTCTATCAACTCCACCTCTTCTTCAACCGAATTGATCGATTGTTGAATGCATTGTTGGAGAATCAGCTGACGACTGATCGATTTGGATATATTCTATCAGATACATAATGATGATGTCAGTGAAATTCACCTTCTTCGCGCAATCCTTTAATTAGGGCTGAAATTGCATCATCATGTCCAGTATGTCCAGCCAACTTTGAACTTCAGAGTAAACGGAGTGGCTCTTCTAGTTCTTCCATTTTATTTCAATAAATGTTTGTGTTTGGTTCCTGCGATATACTTTCTTAATGGGTAGTTTCACTATTCCCTCACCCCCTACCCTGGGACTCCCTTGGATACTCTCCATGTTGAAAAGTGTTAGGATTATTTCATGATATTTCTTCCAACTTTTAGTTATAAAACCCTGTTCTTGATCATAGTTTTTTTATGCAACTTTTGTCATCTTCAGTATTTCACTGTAAACTATTATATCGGCGGTAGAAAATCTACCTAAGGTACTTTCATTAATATCGACTTGAATAGACCAGGTGAACTTTGGTAACTGTCCATTACTGTACCACTTTCTTTGAAAATTATTCTTCCTCCAATGAACTCCACATCGCTAATACCCATCTGTAGTTTTTTGGTTTGAGTATCTATTAGAATACCAAAAACTGTGTCATGTGAAGATAAACCCGATGATAACTTCTTGATATGTTTTTGTATCTCATCATCACCTATTTGGGAAGAATCTGAAGTTGTCGTTGGGGAAGATGGTGTACTCGTTGAAAGTGATTTTCTAACATTATAACTGGTATTTTCATCACCCAATTCATCGAACTCCATCACTTAGGGAATCCATGTGCTAAATTCAATAGTTTTCGGTGTGAATACTGTGTTTTTTTCCGGTCTTGGTGTTTTCAAATGCTACATTTGGGATGTTTTGGTATTGCCTAATATTTCTTTCAATGGCATCGTAATCGGTTCATATATTTTTTCGAGTGCAGCTCGATTATAAGCATGGTAACTGTTCATTCAATTGAATTTTTCAAGAATATACTACACCGTGCATTATGAAATGCTGAAGTATCATCGATATTGTCCACGGCACAATTGGAATGAATGGATTGGTGGCATCAGGGATATATGTATGCATCAAACACTTTTCGATAACGACCATCATGCACCTTCCTATCTTTATCAATAACCAGAAATCCATATTCATCACTCCAGCAATTCGCGCACATATCTTGAAATTGCTTGTAAGTTTTATCAAGTGACGCATGGTGCAAGTAAATGTGTATCTCGAATCATTTTTTTTATATGCATAATCACACGAAAGGGGGGCCCTGTAATGTTCGAAGAACACCTCGTGAATCAAAGGACAGAATATACGAATTAACATTCACTTTGAATTGCTGGAGTTTGTAAGCCTCAGGAAAAACCTCTTTTGGCAAGGAGTTCGAAAGCTCATCTATTCTATTGAGCAAGAGAGGTTCGACAGATTCCCAAATTAACAGCAAAGGGGTGGGAATTCTGTACTCGTCGAGTCATCCGTGGAGATATTGCCAAGGGGGAACGATTGATAACAATTCGGAAGAGCATCGACCGTGAAAGTATCTATAAGAGAGAGACAAGTCTCCGACCCTTCTACGATGTTCCAATGGAGTGAGCGAGTCTGTGAGCGAAGAATCACCAACAAGACGAATTGCCTTTCTCTGAATAGAATTGAGGAGCCTCGATGAATGATTCCGAACTTCACACATGAGAACTGTATTCCATGACAGGTCGTATCTGAGCCTTGAAGATCATCAGAAGCTGACGAGAAGTGAAGTATTCCTCCACACGAAATGAAAAATCAAGTTTCTGGAAGAACAATGTGAGATTATCACTGATCGTGATTCCTAGCATCGAGATACTTGATTTTGTAGGAATAGTTACTCCTGACATCTGAATACTAGATGATTATGTATCTGCTTTTCTTGAGAAGAGTCATGCCTGGGTTTTCGTAGCATTGAATTCCACCAAGTTCATGTTACCCCATTCTATTGTTTCAACCAAGTCGTCGTTAATTTTATTGACGTGAATGTTCCTTTGAATTTTTGTTTCCCGAGCTGGTAAAGGGACTCTGGAAGAGAAACTGGTATGAAGAGTACTGTCGTCCGCCAAGCTATGTATTGAACAAGATGTTTTCTCGAGCAAATCATTGATATGAAGCAAAAACAAGGTGGGCGCCAGAACTGAACCTTGTGGAACACCTGCATTTATTGGGAGAATATCAGATGATACACCATCAACAACCATATACAGAGAGAAGAAACTCTTTAATGAAGCACACAACTGGGGAGGCCTTCCATAAGACAGCAGTTTAGAAAGGAGACTCCGATGCTCAACTCAATCGAACGCTTTTGAAATATCGAGTGCAACAGCTATCGTTTCTCCGAATTTTCCGATTGAATACTACCAAATATGAGAAACATAAGCCAATAAGTCAGTGGTTGATCTTTGATTGCGAAATCCGTATTGTCGATTATCAATTATTCCTGATTTCTTTAGATATTTGATGAGCTTCACATTTTTTGCTTTTTTCATTACTTTGGAAATGATGGAATGCAATGCAATTGGTCTATAATCACAGGGTAGAGTTTCATTGCCTCTTTTTGGAAATGGCTGAACTCTTGATGTCCTCCAGGACTTAGGAAAAATCCCCAGGTTATATGAGAGTTTGAATAATTTTTAATGAATAACTACTGTTGTTTATTCGGGGGCACATACTTTCAGTACAATTGCTGGGATTCCATCAGATCCGCAAGCCTTATTCGTCTCCAGGTGCATTAAAATATTTCTTATATTTTGTTGGTGAAAAATTATCTCAGGCATATTACTGTCGACAGGCGTGATATTCGGGGGATTTTTTTCCGATGAGTCCAAAGTAGAATTTCCAGCAAACATATTAGCAAATATATTTTGTTGGGCAGTGGTGGCTTGTGATCCATCTTCTTTGGTTGAAGGGGAAAATGAACTAGAAGTGGAATTTTTGGCGACAGTTTCAGCAAATGACCAAAACGAACGAGAACCGTTCGGACATTCAACAAGTTTTGAACAAATTTTCTGGAACACGAGAGTATGTTTGGGCAAGATAGAAGCAATCTACATTCTTATGACGACCCATACTGAAATATGATCCGATAACATCCTGCTTCTCACATATAACATCATCGAAAATGAATATTGAATCCGATTTGGCGTGTGATGGTTCCTCTATCAGAAGTAGTAGTAGGCGTTCTACCTCCACTCGCTGCCTTGGCTCATCGGGCATCAAGACGGGCAAGCGCACGGCCTCGGAATGTTCCCCCTCCCCCCCAGCGCTACGAGACTTGCGCCTCCCCGAGGGCGCATGGTTGGGACGGCATCCTTCAGCCACGTCGCACTCACCCCGTCAGCATACGTTACGACGAGATACCCTAGCCTGCACGCACACTTCGCAAAGCGCACTTGTGGGCCATCCGCGGGTATCCTGTCATAGGCCGCGAAGAAGAGAGCCTTCATGGCGTTCAGTTTTTCTGGTCCAGCTGATCCCCTGGATAGCCAGCAATTTTCTCCGACGTGAGAGCCTTCTTGAAAGACGTAGCTTCCAGTCAGGCTCTCTTCGTCAAAGTCTTCGCCTTTGGCGTGCTGCCCCCAGATCTTAGCCGCCCGCTTCTGGGCAATAGTGCTGCCTGGCTTGACAAAGGCCTTTCCTTCTATCTTGAAGGAGGACTTAGCCTTTGGAGCCCCACTAACACTGGTGCTCGCGAAGGCTTTCCCCATTCCTTCAGGTTTGGAACTTGGCGGCCTCGAGGAAATTTTCCTTGATGATGGCCCGTTTGGCCTCAAGGAACGGCTTCCCACTTTCCACCAGGAATTTCATTCGGTCTCGAGATCTGCCTGAGATGCGGGCATTCTGTACCTCTTCGTCCGACATGAAGTCGATTTCCTATTTGGAATTGACCCCAACGCTGTTGGTTTATTCTGACCTTCTCGGCTTTTTCGCCTCTGCTCTTTCATGACCTTGCGACGCCGTACTGGTTTCTGGCCTTACAGGTGAGTGGGCTCATTCAGCCTTCGCTTCTCCATGGCCTTCTTCTTTTTTCTTGTGTTTATCAGTATCCTCCAGTTAGGGAAAAGACGGTCCACCCGGTCAGAGCTCCGCATGAGGCGTGCCTACAAGGGGATTCCGCTCTATGTCATGAAGTTGGTCCTTTTGCAAAACTGTTCAATGAGGCGGATTGATGTTCACTCCACTTCACCTTCAAGTTTCCAAAAGAAAAAAAAATCTTCTGGTGATGCTTTTATTTGTTCATTCAAAAATATCAGCGAGGAGGAGTTGTGGTTAGAAGATTCCGGTGCATCAGCCCATGTGACTAGTAACAGACAATATTTCTTCACTTACGAGGCGTTTGTCACACCAAAATCAGTGCAAGCGGGAATCAAGGACATAATTTATGCATACGGTCATGGAATCATCAATGTGGAAATGTGAAGCGGCAACGCAACCATCTAACTGCTGTGTGGTATGTTCCTGAAGTTGGCAGAAACCTTTTTTCAATAGGCCAAAATATCGAAAAGGGTTTCCATTCCAAAGTCGATCGAACTGGATGTATTTTCACAAAAGACGGAATCATACGAATGACAGGAAAGAGGTCCGAAAGAGGATTTTATGCATTGGATAAAAGAGTAGTAGTTCCAAAAAAAGCAGCAGAGGTATTAGTTGCATCAGAAGTTGATAGTGTGCAGTTGTGCCATGAGAGATTTTGTCACCAAAGTAAAAGCCACGTGAAGAAAATTTCACAAAAGCATGGTATCAATGTGAATATCAAAGAAGATTTCAGTTAGGGATGCATTTATGGAAAACAGCATCGAGCAAGTTTCGGAACCAGAAAATATAGACCAACAACTGTAGCAGAAGTTATTCATGCTGATGTCTGTGGACCAATGCAGAAGACATCAATTGGTGGTGAAATTAACTTTCTGTATTTCAAAGACGATTACTCAAAATTCCGTCGCATTTTCTTCTTGAAATCGAAATGTGAGGTGGCAGATTGTGTGAAAACGTTCGTTAATGAACCAATAACCACTTGACATACCATCAAAGAATTGATGAGCGATGGTGGTAAAGAATTCGACAATATTACAGTGCAAAGTTTTCTTCATTCAAAAGGTATAAACTTCCGTGAATGTATGCCGTACTCTCCCGAACAGAATGGTGCTGCGAATCGAGAAAATCGCACGTTAGTCGAGAGCGCACGTTCAATGATCCACGCAAAAGACTTACCATTGAAACTATGGGCAGAGGCAGTCAATACAGCGGTTCATGTCATCAACAGAACGGGTCCAATTTCGGTGGCAGATAAAACTCCATTTGAACTATGGTTCAAACGTGATTCTGTGAATATTGAACATTTCCGCGTTTTCGGTACGATTTGTTTTGTACATGTTCGCAAACCAAATCGAAAGAAACTGGACAGAAAAGGTGACGAAGGAAAATTCGTTGGCTACTGTGGAGAAGGGAATGGATATCGAATTTGGCTTCCCAAGAAAAATCAAATAGTCCCCAGTCGCGACATCATCTTCAAAACTGATAATATAATTCAGAAGATAGTTCTACTCGACAATGAGAATGATATCAAAACAGAATCCTGCGTATTCGATATTGAACCGAGTAGTACTGTCAGTATTGACAACAATCATGGAGTTTTCAATCGTGATTCAATCGATAACATCGAGTCAGATTTCGATCACAATGAAACTGAAATTGCGGATCCAGAGAATATCACCTGTTATTCAATAATTCACGTAAGAAATAAATGTCAGGTCAGACTATTTATCAAAAATACTTTGACAACAACAACATTCATCAACAAATCATGTGAAGTGTGATAATAAAATATAACATTCTTCCTCCTCGAAGTAAACACGGTGAAACAACTACAACTATTCGGCGACACCAATCGGGCAAAGTTTACCAACAGGTCGTCTGAAAACACCGAGTGAAGTTTTGACATCTGCAACCCTCACTTTGCCATCTGCACCAAGGTGGACAGCTATGATTAGCCCTCTTGGCCAGTTGTTTCTAGGGCCATTGCTATCAGCAATAACAACTGAATCATATAATTTAAAATTTTGTGGATTCTTGAGCCATCTCTTCCTTTCATTCAGAATGAGTAAATATTCCTTCAGCCACCTGTTCCAAAACTGATCAGCAAGTTTCTGACTCAACTGCCATTGAATTCTCAAATTTGGCTTCACGATTTCCAATGCTGATGATCCACAGGATCTGCCAATAAGGAAATGATTAGGGAGTCAGACACTCCATTTCTCCAGGCTCTATTGGAACTCTAGTGAGGGGTCCACTATTGACAGTAAATTCAACTTCACACAGCATGGTCCTCAAGATTTCTTCTCTTGGGCAGATCTCCTTCAGAACTACCTTCAGAGCATGTTTTACTGTCTTGATCATCCTCTCCCAGGCTCCACCAAAATTTGGACTTGCTGGTGGTAAAAAATGCCATTTTATGTTTTTCATCGTCATCTGTGATTTTCTCATTATCAAATTCTTGGATGGCTTTTCTTATTTCTTCGTCAGTGGCTCGAAAGTTGGTCGCAATATCAGATAATATATTCAATGAGCATCTTCTTCTTGGAATCATCCTTTTGATAGCTAGTATTGCTGAATCGATATCTAATGAATGCGCCAACTCCAGATATATTGCCCTCTTTGCCATGCAGGTGAACAATATGTCATTCCGTTTTTCAGTCCTCTTTTCAATTCTCACATTCATGGGACCAAAATAGTCGAAGCCACGGTTAGTGAATGGACGAACAAATCCAGTCACTCTGGGAACGGTAAATATCCCCTTTCAGGAACTGCAGGAGTTGATTTCCGATTTTTGCAGAACAGACATCTCCTGAATACGCTCTTCACAGCACTTCGTGAATGTGTTATCAAATATTTCATGCGGATTTCATTAACAACAGTTTCCAAACCTTGGTGCATGAATTTTTGATGATAAAAATCAATTGAAAGCTCTGTGGAACGATGTTTCGCATTCAAAATGATGGGATTCTTTTGACTTTCGTCCATATCTGGTACATGTTTCAATCGTCCCTTCATTCTCATGATTCCTTCATTGTCTAAATAGGGTACTAGTCGATAAATTTGACTGTGTCTTCCAACTTCTTCCTTCTTCTCATACTCTTCTTCAAACATCTCTTTCTGAATTTTTTCCAACCATAACTTTTCTTCTCTCCATAACTCTCTAGGATACAATTCTGTGATATACTTATTCTCTTGTAGTTTCGAAATGGAAATTTTGCAGTTCGTGATGAATCTTAGGAACCACGCAGTAGATCTGATCAACCTCTGCAACTTAGAGAATCTTTTCAGTTGCGGCAGTTCCTTGTTTTCTTCTTTTATGAATCCTATGAACATGTATCTTTTCTTGATTTCCAAATTACTTTTTTCATTTTGTTCAAAATCCTTTAAAGATCAGCATTCTTCCTCTTGTTTGAGGAAATCTGGACCATTAAACCATAAATCATCATTTCCTTTGGACCATTTTGTCAGTCTGTCGGCTACATTATTTTTCGTGTCAACCCATCTCCATGAATCTTTATTCGTTTTTTCTAGAATGTCTTCAACTCTGAAAGCTACGAATTGTTTCTATTTTTTCGTATCAGCACGTAACCATAAAATTACAGGTTTGGAATCACTTCAGTAATATGTTTTTTCTATGGAAAAACTGTGTTTGTTTTTCACCAACAGACCCAGTTTTGGTCCTAAAGCAGCCGCCATCAGCTCAAGCCTTGGTATACTAATGGGTTACAGAGGTACAACACGAGCTTTAGCAGTTACAAAGATGGTTTTCCAGATACCATTTTCCCTGTATGTGAAGTATGCCACTGCTCCATATACTCACACACTGCTATCACAGAATATGTGTAAATCCACTGGGAATACGACGGTTCCGAAATAATATCTCGGAATTTTCAGGTTTTTCAGAGTCTTAACAGCCTTCAGCCATTTGAACCAATCTTTTTGTAGAGACGAAGGAAGTTTTTCATCCCATGGTATTTTTCCTTTCCACATTTCTTGAAGGAGTACTCTAACGTGAACCACAACGTTGATAGCGTATCCTAAAAGATCAAATATACGCATTGAAACTCTCAAAACTTCCCTCTTGGTCGGAATTTTCTTTTCATTCAATATCCCAGAGTTAATTTTTTGCAGCTGGAATTCAAATCTGAAATCGTCACTGTGTGCATCCCACCACATTCCCAGGAACTTTTCTGTAGGCAACATAAAAACATCTGAGAGAGTTCGATTTTTTGATGACTTCAGTTCTTTCGGAATTTGATCGCAAACTTTCTGGGAACTGCAAATCCAATTACAAATTTCAAAACCATTATCTCTATGGATTTATATCACTTCTCTTATTCTTTTTATAGCCCCCTCTTCAGTATCTTCTGTATCCAAGTGGTCGTCCATGTAAAAATTCTCAATTAACGCATTTGCAGTCTCTGGATATTTGTCTCGGAATTGCAGAGCATTTTTATTTTTCACAGCTTGTGCTGAACAAGGTGAACAAGCTGCTCCGAATATAAAAGTAGTCATTTTATATACCTCTTTTTTAGTTTCCCAGGTTTGTTGTGATTGTACACTGAAAAATGGGTTAGGTACCAAATCCTGGCTGATTTCCTAATGTCTGCTTTCTCTGGCATTTTTTTTGCATGTCTTTTTTTCAAGAAGGCGTCAACAGCATCTGAATAAGCTTCTGCAAACTTTTCGTCACCATCCATTTTTTTTCCAATGTTGCTCAGTTTTCTTGCAGCATTACTATAACTTTCTGGTAGGTAGACCTGTTTTTCCCTCAGCAAACTTCTCATTCGTTTTCCTCGGTTTTTTCAATATTTTCCATTATTGCAATTTTCTCATTATGTTTCTGCAGATTTGTTCTTGGAACAATTACATCGAAATCTTGAGAGAAGTGCTTTTCAACCAAATCATGCAAGTTATCATCAGAATATTTACTCTCTATCAGATGGAATGTATAGTCATCTATTCGATTTTTCAGTGGCAAATTTCCATGCAGTATCAACCCAAGACATGTTCTAGATACTGCTGGACCATTCCAAGATTCATAACAAATTTCTCGTCCTACAATTAATGGCCAGTTGTCCTGTCCTATTGAAATAGGGGATTTGGCATTTTTCAAATCTTCAACATCAATGTTTTTCAAGAATTCATAACATTTTTTGAGCTCTTTGACATCAATTGTTTGAGCAGGTAGTCTCAGGTCTCTGATTGTTCTGGCATTTCTGATAGAAAATGTTTTTCCATCAAGTTTTCCTCTGATTTTCAATGTTACTCGTCTTGAATTTTCTTCCGTCTTAGTAGTGTCGTTTGTCCACTTCATAGCTAGTGGGCATTGAAGAGCATTTGCAATAGATTCTTCCACAACAGTGATAGTAGAACCTTCATCACAAAGGGCGTGTGTTTTCATCATTCCCCCGGGACCTTCCAATTCTACTGGAACAACTATCAAAATTGCTACATTACCATTTTCGATATTCAGATATACAAGTTCATCAGTTTCGATCCTCCTTCAGCAGTGGTCTCTTCAACTTTGTGTAATAGTTCATGATGGTACTTTGGAAATCCATCAACAACGCATATTTGCTTTTTCCTGCATTTGTTTGTCTGATGTCGTTGAGTGAGACACGAGAAACATAATTTGTGCTGCACAACGAATCATGTAAAACATAGTGAAAGTTGGTGTTTTTTTTACAGAGAATACACTGAAACTTAGACGTAGAGGAATTTTTCATTGTAAGGATATGTCTCTGCTTTTTTCTCTTCTTTCCATACTAGAAAAAACAAAACTGAATTCTTCAGTGAATTCCTTCAACCAAATTGCGAAATTTTCGATTGAAATAGTTTTCTCATTTGAATTTCTGGCATACTTTCCCCATTGCAATTTTGAGCTGATTGGTAATTTTTCGACTGATTCTCTGATAATTTGTGGATTTATCAGATATTCTGAGCAACCAAGGCTTTTCAAAACTACTGTTGTATCCTCTATGCAGTTGGATAGTTCTACGAGGTTTGCCATATTCTTTCCTCTTATTGGTTTTATGTATGCAATTTGATTGAAAACTTTGTCCAGAATATAATCAGTTTTCTCAAATCTCTTCTCGAACAAATTGGGGATACGGTCAATCTCGTCTGGGAAATTCAATAATGCATCAACAGTTTCTCGGGCTTTTCCGTTCAAACACTTCTGCAGCCTGCTTACATTTTCTCGATTACTGAATTGGCATAGGGCTGTTGTTTCCTTGAACTTTGTGATGAAATAGGGCCATTCCAACGAATTTCCTCCAAACTAGGGCAAATCTTTATTGAGAGACTGTCTTGTGACAACTTTTTCCAGAAAATTGATTTTGTCACTGTCAATATATTTGTCGGTTTTTTGGAACTTTCAGCAACATGGTGATTGTCGCCTGTAGTCACGTTGATATCACTTATCCACTCATTGATATAATCAGTTTTGGATATTTCCGTTTCATATTTTTCACTTTCTATATCGTCAAGTTGCAATGTTTTCAGATCCAATTTTAATCTTATGCGAGTTCTCTCCCGTTCTAGTTTCTGCCTCTTTAGTTCAGCTTCCTTGTCTTCAATTTCATTGAGTTCTTTTATTGCTTGAAGCTCGGCTTCTGATTCCATTTTTTTCATCGTACTTGTTCTAGTCTTCTTTGAATTCTGTTTGTCACTGTCATTTGACTTCTTCGAAGATCTGTCATTGCTTTTTCCTTCCAAGATTTCATCCGATTCTGGTACTTTCTTCCCAGACCTCAATGCTTTCTGGATATTACCTTCTTCGGACATCATCGTAAGGGGTGTTTCAAGGCTCGAAGGACCAATGTAATTCAATAATTCACGTAAGGAATAAATGTCAGGTCAGATTATTTAATAAAAATACTTTGACTACAACAACATTCATCAACAAATCATGTGGAGGGGGATAATGAAATATAACATCACCAAAGAGCAACTTGATGAGGAGTCCAGTAGCAGTCAACGTAGGATAAAAATGCCAACATATCTCAAAGACTATGTCCTGCTCGCAGAGTTTTAAGTACCCGATTCCTTCAATTCTGTGATGGAATCTGGAGAGGCAGAGCAGTGGAGGCATGCTATGGAAGAAGAGCTCTCTTCGTTAGCCGAAAATGATACCTGGAATTTGATAGACCCACCTAAGTGCAAAGAGGTGAAAACTAATCGTTGGGTTTTTCGTGTGAAATCTAAAGCTGATGGAAGTATCGAGCGTTTCAAAGCCAGATTGGTGGTGAAAGGTTGTACTCAGAAACAAGATATTTACTATGAGGAGACTTTCAGTCCTGTTGGGCGATTTGATACAATTCGCACAGTCTTGAGTGTAGCAGCCTCGGAAAATTTGCACCTGTCACAGTTCGACGTCAAAACAGCTTTTTTATACGGTGAGCTGCAAGAGGAAGTTAAATGAAACGACCCGATGGATATAATGATGGAACAGGACGCCTGTGTAAACTCAATCGCAGCTTTCATGGATTGAAACAGGCACCAAGATGTTGGAGCTGGAAATTTTCCGATTTCATGCAAAATCAAGGTATAAAATGTAGCGGGGCTGATCCTTGCGTTCACTCCACAGCTCATAGGAAAATTATAGTTGCCCTGTACGTCGAAGATGGTTTGATAGGAGCAACTGACAATTCTGATGTTCTGACATTTGTCAAAAATTTGGAAGGCGAATTCCAAGTTACAGTCGCGTCTATGGATTATCATCTTGGGATAGAAATAATGAGATTTCAAAATGGTTCATTGTTTCTGAGTCAGCGTGCCTAGACGAGAAAACTTCTTGAAAAATTTGGTATGTCAGAATGTAATGCAGTTGCAACCCCATATGAAGGGACGTATCAAGAAAATGGGGAAGCATCAGTAGGTGATGAAGTGCCCTATCGTCAAGCAGTGGGAAGTTTGATGCACCTTATGATGGCAACACGTCCAGACATATCCTATGCAGTGAGTAGAGTAGCGGAACATTTAGAAAAGCCATCAGTGGGAAATTGGCAGGCTGTAAAACGAATCTTCAAATATTTGAAAGGAACCACTGAATATGGATTGTTGTACAGAGCAGAGTTCGAACTGAAAGAACTCGAAGCATATTGTGACGCGGACTTTGGAGGTGACTTGAGAACAAGACGCTCAAGAACAGGCATTGTTTGTGAGTACTCTTCCGGAGCAATAACTTGGGCTAGTCAAAAGCAGAAAAGTGTTGTTCTATCAACTACCGAAGCGAAATATGTTGCAGCAAGTGAAGATACCAAAAAAATGATATGGGTGAATCGTTCGCTAGATGATATTACTCGACCAAACCAATATATTCCCACACTGCGAGTTGACAATGCGAGTGCTATCAAACTTGTGAAGAACCCAGAATTTCACAAAAGTTCAAAGCATATAGAGATGGGATATCACTTTGTTCGTGAAAAATTTCAGGTGGGAGTTATTAATATCGAACATGTGAAAGGGCAGAAACAGATATTATGACAAAACCTTTGACACGCGTATGTTTTGAGATATTGCGGAATCTGTTGTGAGTTGTTAAAATAAAAAAAAAACAGATATTTTAAGAGGAAGTACTGAAAATCAATATATCTGTTCATGAATGTTTTGATGTTTCCATGAGATTTTGTATGTATACAAGTTGAATGAATAATTTTTGAGAAACTGTCACATCATTTTGAACCTCGATATTTTACTCGTGTTCTATTCAATTGAATCTATTCGGTCCAAAAATCGTGAATGGTCCTTATTCGAATTGCAATCTGCAACACACCTCGGACATTGAATTGATGGGTGAATTATATTGTTGTGGTCAATTGAATAATTGTCGAATGTTAAAAAATCATGAACCGGAGCAGTGTAATGATTTTATTATCAACAAATACATTTTATGAAATTATTTTCCTTGATTTGTGTCTCGTCGGAGTTATGTAATGACCGTTTCCATAGTTCTGCTGCTCTCATGGAAACATGATATGCTGACAGTGCATTTTCAGGAATGCGTTATCTGGACCCTCAGAGCGACAATACTTTTCTGTTATATTTTACTCATCCCATTTGTAACTCTTGTTAGAGAAAGTCGTCTTGAACTTGTACTTTCTAAAATGAATATTTTCAAAAAGACAAACTTCCGTCCCAAGTATTCAATTCCGGTTTCCATTCAATGTTCAAATTAACACCATGTGTTAAGATCGTGCTCGCAAATAAAATGGTTTAAGGTAAAAATAGGTTCTCAAACAAATTTAATTTTACCTATCAGGATTGGAATCTAGGCAACTAATAATTACCTATCGCATCAAGCCGGCCAGGGAATATCAGTTCTCGTTTTTTCAAATCATAATGGTCAGCATTTTAGAGATGAGCCTCATGTAACTTCTTCAATATAAATAAACAACTGAAGTTCCTGAATGTCATTCGATACGCTGACCATGACGCGATGCGACTTCAAAATTTGTATTATTCTTGAAGCATCAGTTTATCGTGTACTTTGAGGAAATGGATTTTTTATAAATACTATGTTTACCAAAAAAACTTGGAAAACAGTCATAGTTCTTTTCCCACAATATCCAAGAGATTTTCTGTACTCCGAGTGAATCAAATCACCATCGAAATCTCTTTCGGAACTATACAACCCACATTTCGTGTGCGAAGTACATTTCTTTCGGAATGAACGGTGCCACGTACTGAAAGAGGGCTCATACAAAATAAAATGGAGAATTTTTTCGAATTGATTTTTATCATTTGTCGATTTGATTCGATTGATCCAATCAATCTGCCCACAACTCGTCGATAATAGAGAGTCCTGCCTAGGTAGTTTTCACAATTTTTTTTATACAACCAATTGCGTGTTGGGGTCAACAAACGCACCAGTAATGTAGCGCGATAGAATTTTGAAATAAATATTGCTACTTTTATCTACTCCAACTATTTTGAACCGTTCATTACTTATTCGACAGCTGATAGGTGATGTTCCATTCAGAATACACGTTTATTCTGAATTATTGGCGGCCGCTTCCGGAAATACAAATTGAAAATTGTATGTTACTCTCAACCTTATAAAGATCTCATGACTACATTCAGTTGTCCGAAAACAAAATTGAGCGAATTCTCTCTTCAACAGTTTGTGGATTGGTACCAGTTATATCCATGAATCGACAAAAAGTTGTTTCACCTACTTGCTGTCGGTTAGTGATTCGTCGATTTTCGAAAATGAGTGATAACGAAAAAATTCATGCTATACCACCAGAATTACCGCACTCGGCTAACGCCTAGTGCTCACAATTTTTCTCTCGTGCGTTAAAGGCTACTTATACTCCTCGTTACAATAAACTATTATCGACCTTTAGGTAACCAATAATAGGACAAATATATCAGAGGTGAAGTGAACATATTATTGTTTCGAACTCTAACAAAGATTATTTTGTGTTTCCTCGAATTTATGGTGCAATTATTCATGTTTTGATAATAATTTTCACAGGATTTTTTCAGGTTGTCATTTATGTCAGTTCATACACGTATTCAACAAACATTACTAATTCTGATAATGCATATTGTGTCAAATGATTTCAATGGTGTGCTAGAGTGGGCAAAACATGTTATTCTGATGACCTTACTTCCACTTCTATATACGTGATTTTCTAATATTATCTGAACTCTATATTTCGGAAACGTTAGAATATCAGCTTTTTACTTTCAGAGGAAACAAGAAATGGGGATGGTGAATGGTTTTCAGATCTGGGTAACATTATTCACAGATCAAAAATTTTGTTATGAATGTTATTTAGGCTATCCCAACCCAGCATACCGTTGGATCGAAAACGGGGACTCAACCAAGACATACAATAAGGGCCAGTTTCACAATATCTGATGACCTAGTAGTCAGATATAAGCTATAGCTACAGAGATCAAATGTGTTTTTAAAGGGGAGATCAAGCAATTAGAGCAATGAAATATTCATTTGTTAATCTGGCCCTGGGTGACAAAAAGTAATTTTGGTGTGCTCTAGCGAACTTCTTAGATGATTGTGAGATTAAGAAGAATATGTAGTCAATGTAAAATTCAATTCATCAATTTTGTATGGAACAATCATTATCAGAAAGTGTATCGTTCCTGAGATATGAACGGAAAAATAAAATGATAAAATATGATGATGACAATAACATTTCGCACGTTTTTGCAATGTTTACTGCGAGTTCATTTCTGTTGAAGAGACCAAGTTGAATCAAAATTTAATAACTGTTTTGATTTTATATGCTTTGTATATGATTACAGTGGAAACATCAATGTGTATATCTCCACAATTCTTTGTAGGTATCGCGCAGGCAGTGGCAGGTACGTCTCCTAGGAGTCAATATCTTCAAAAATGTAAACAATTATTCCATATTGGTAGTCGGGGAAGCGAAGCTGGATGTTTCACGTGGCCACGTGGAGTGGCCGTTGGTCCGGATAATTCAATCATCGTTGCCGATTCCTCCAATCACAGGGTACAAGTTTTCAACTGTAACGGTCGCTTTTTGAAAGAATTCGGCCAATATGGAAACAAAGAAGGAGAGTTTGATTGTCTTGCGGGAGTTGCTGTAAATCGCATTGGCCAATACATTATTGCGGACCGATACAATCATAGAATACAAGTAAGTTGGACTTTCGAGAGATGTTATATCATGATCTCCATATTGTTCATATTTGAATATATCACCGAATCCACCGAACATTTTGAATTGATGAGTTTTTGTCGATATTACAAATAGAAAGTCGCCCAATGAGGGACTGTGCTGTAGCCACTTTTCAGTTTTCCCGAAAAAAAACAAAAGTGGCATGCTGGAAAAACTTTTCGAATTGAAACTCAGTCCAGAAGGTTTCAACTTCAATTTATTCGTTCAGTGATTCATATTGAATTTCCAAACATGGTCTTGATATTCCCATTGAATTGTGACTTTTTTTCATCATATCATTTCAATCTGATTAATTTTGTCCAATCACCCTGAGGATTATTTTCATATATGGAGATCTTGCAGTAGATAACTTGAAAACTGATGGAACGATGAAATGTTCTGAATTATTTCTATTAAGCCACGTTTTGTACCACGATTACTTCAATTATTGCCATAGAAAATATTAAATATGTGAAATGTTTTGAATCCTCAAAAATATACCTGACCTGTTTTTGGAATTTGAGAACTCCTTGATCATTTCTTTTTCTGTTATCATGGATTCAAGGAGTAAAATTTGGGAAGGAAAGTGTTTTCAGTGGAAAAATAAGAAAATGTTATTTATCACATGACATTCTCTTGAAAAGTATTCTGATTCGCTACACGACGAAACTAGGTATTCGTATTGATGAGTGCTGAACTCAAGTACGTAGTGTGCATTTCGAAGAGCATAGGTTCTGTGACGTATATATTAGGAGCGTTCGTTCTTGACAAGGTTCAATCCCTAAAAATGCTACACCTATTCAAATTCGCTATTTGGTTTATTGTCGTGGAGGTGACATAGTGCGGGTTCCACTCCATGAAGTAGATCCCAGATATCTCTCCATTTAACGAGATCTTGAAACAGTTCCTGAAAGGTTTTCTGAGGACTCGAATAGATATAGCTTGTCATGAATCATCCAGGATCATAATTCATTTGCTGTCAGCATGCCTCACATGTGCGGTCTGGGCCAATATTCATCGGCCTGAGGGGTCCTTGCGAGTGTTTCACTACCATCTCAAACACCCTCATGGGATCGGCTAGACACCTGTGTTGTGGAATCAGGGTAGGACAATATTCTAGGTGGGGTTCTCAGAACGAAATATTGAGATCTGCTTCTACAACTCCGCAGACTTTATCATAAGAAAATGGTGATTACCATTGTAGAGGTCCTTGGTGCAATTATAACTTCACTATTCTCCAATCTGAAAATACTACTAGCCCACCGTATAGCTGGACAGATGACGAAGGCCGCCATTTGGGCTCATCACGTTTACTCAGGCCACACGTCTCTTGGTCCCTGTATTTCCACAGGCGTGAGGGAGTAGATGTTGTGTGATAATTCCAGCACGCCCTCCAAATGTTCTGAATGTTCAATGCTGAATGGTAATGGTTCGTACTTCCAAGTCCATATTATCAACTCTATTTAAACCTGTTGCTGAGAAAGAAAGGATATAAACACAAATCAAGTGAGAAAATCAAATCCCAAACGAAAGGTTGGAATTGTTTTTTTTGTCAATGATGGAATTAAGGATACAATGATCAAAGAAAATGATGTTGTTACAAAAAATCGAGTTATTGAATGTAAAATATGAGTGAAAAAATTTTTGAATAAAGAAATAAATAAAATAATATTGAGGTACTAGTCGAAAATGTAAAAAAAGGAATAAATGAATGAAATATTATGAATGAATCTTGACACCAAGTTTCAAGTTGAGTGTACTAACGACGTTTCGATTACTAGTATTCGCAATCGTCTTCAGGTGATGACTGACAATATTCAGAGGTGTGGTCGGGTATGAAGCCCCGGTTTTCCTGTGGTGGGGAAAGGGGCGGTACTAACAAGGAGGCGAGCGGGTGCTACTACTAGAAGTGTGCTGATCGATTTACAGTATTGGCGCGAGACTCTCCCTCATCGAGCCGGAGTCTGTCTATGCCTTGGATAAGTGTCCTCCACATATTCCAGATCTCCACGTTGGGGTGACTGAACGACGACTCAACAACGACGCATATAGTCACCCCAGCGTGGAGGTTCCACTACGTTATCACCGCAAAGTATCAACGTGAAATTTATGACAACTGGGCTATGTAACTTCTGGACGTTCTTCATCACGTTTTTTTTTTTGAATGATGATGTCACTGTGGTCTGCTTAACGACGTTGGCCCGACCCCGAAGACGACTCTCAGTATGTACCCACGTGCACTCTTCTTTCTTTGCTATTCCCAGTGTTTTGCTAGCAAATTAGCTGGTCTTTGTCCTCGAATTCTCTCTTTCCCTGAAAGAAAACTGTGGTATTTCGTAAACTCCCTGGGACTCCAGTGGTATCTGGTCCTTCGGATTACGGAGTATCGACCTCATTCTACGTTCTGGTACGAATGAAGTAGCTATGTCGTGTTTGACTGCAACAAGTCCTACATCGGCCAGACCAACAGACGGATCAACGTACGCAAGGATGAACATGAGCTATCAGTGAACGGAAAAGTCACCACATCTTCCATCTTTCAACACGTATCGGAGACAGGACATAACATCAAAACACAAGAATACTAGCGAGCGATGAAAACTGCTACTCTCGAACGATCAGAGAAGCAGTCGGAATTGAGAAACGACCGAGAAGTATGAATAAGAGAGATGACGCCCAAAGATCACCAAAAACGTGGAAATCCATCCTATCACTGAACAAAAACAAGCCGATCACACCACAAGAACAAGATCGAACCTTACCACGTAATTACCCAGACATAATGACGAATGCAGTCGGACCAAAAAAAAGTGGGAGGGGCCCAGATCAAAGATACCATAAATGAACACCCCTATATATTGAGAAGCAGAACTCGAAATAATTAGTCGAGTTTGAAAGACGAAACTCTAGACATCACCTAGAAGATGATAAATGAGACTTTACCGAAACGTCGTGATAATTATCCTTCAGAGGATCAAAACTACAGAACACGGAGAGAAACCCGAGAAAACAACTCATCATACTTTGTCCGTGAGAATCTTCGTGCTAACATCTCACGCAGGTGGGTCATTAAAAAAACCTCTGTATCATCTATCAACTCGAAACCCCTATAAATTTTATAATGTATTTCCTGGGCATGGATGTCACGCAGGTGGCTATAGCTGCCTCCGTGGTGACGTCAGTTGATGCCTTGTGATAACAAGGTCTTCTGACCGAAACCACAAATGTGCGGCTGGCTTCTGTTGATGACTCCGTTCATTTGTGATGTTTCTCCAAGTGTTGTCCATCCTTGCACTTGGCTACACCGTGCTGAAGAAGGGCAATGACCCAGAAACACGTGTCTACGGTTGCTATTTTCATTTGAGTGCAAAGCCCATTAAAAAAAACCTCTGTATCATCTATCCACTCGAAACCCCTATGAATTTTATAATGTATTTCCTGGGCATGAATGTCACGCAGGTGGCTATAGCTGCCTCCGTGGTGACGTCAGTTGATGCCTTGTGATAACAAGGTCTTCTGACCGAAACCACAAATGTGCGGCTGGCTTCTGTTGATGACTCCGTTCATTTGTGATGTTTCTCCAAGTGTTGTCCATCCTTGCACTTGGCTACACCGTGCTGAAGAAGGGCAATGACCCAGAAACACGTGTCTACGGTTGCTATTTTCATTTGAGTGCAAAGCCCATTAAAACAACCTCTGTATCATCTATCCACTCGAAACCCCTATATATTTTATAATGTATATATATATATATATATATATATATATATATATATATATATATATATATATATATATATATATATACATATACACAAAAGATTCTTGCGCCGCCATTTACACGAGAACAACGCTCCTTCACTAACCATACAAGAAATACAAACCTATAGAAATATCGAAAACATGGTCAAAAAGTATAATATAGCTAAACACAAATGCAGATTCGAATAAATATACCGAAACACATCCAACCATTTTCACAGTGAGATATATTATCAATAATGTTAGGCAAGAAAACCGTCCATGTAGCTATGGAAAAAAAATTTTTTGAATAAACAATTGAAAAAGCCCCTGGCCAGGGGCGAAACGTTTCGTATACAAATAAAGAGAAGACTTTATTATTTTCCCAAAAGAATCCAAATCCCAAGAACCAATCAGCCACTAAATCATACAGGATTCCCCCAATATATATACATATATATATATATATATATATATATATATATATATATATATATATATATATATATATATATATATATATATATATATATATATATACATATATATATATATATATATATGTATATATATATATATATATATATATATATATATATATATATATATATATATACATTATAAAATTTATAGGGGTTTCGAGTGGATAGATGATACAGAGGTTTTTTTAATGGGCTTTGCACTCGAATGAAAATAGCAACCGTAGACACGTGTATCTGGGTCATTGCCCTTCTTCAGCACGGTTTAGCCAAGTGCAAGGATGGACAACACTTGGAGAAACATCACAAATGAACGGAGTCATCAACAGAAGCCAGCAGCACATTTGTGGTTTCGGTCAGAAGACCTTGTTATCACAAGGCATCAACTGACTTCACCACGGAGGCAGCTATAGCCACCTGCGTGACATCCATGCCCAGGAAATACATTATAAAATTTATAGGGGTTTCGAGTGGATAGATGATACAGAGGTTTTCTTAATGACCCACCTGCGTGACATCCATGCCCAGGATGGGCCCATTGAAAAAACCCCTGTATCATTTATATATATATATATATATATATATATATATATATATATATATATATATATATATATATATATATATATGTATACCACGCCAAATATCTTGGTCGATCGTTTTCCATTTTCGGAAAAAGTTTAATCAACGTCATGAAATTTTTTTCTGAATACAGATCCATCATCAATGGAATCCCAGAAAATGTTAATAAAACGGTTTTCCACTGTTTCTGGATTATTGCCTGTATTTTTCGTCTTCTCGAGTTCAGAGATCTGGATCCATATGTCCTGGAATCATATTTCGAATAGCCATCCAGTTGAGAATGGTGCAATCGCCTCTTCCATGTACATGAATTTGATCTTCAATTTTCTACCTTCGACGATAGAATATGAATGTCCTAAGTGATCATCGATGCAATGTTCTTCGATAATATCCCGAGCTGCTTCTGGAAACTCCTTATCCGAAACCTTGTATCTTCATTTTCCGCTACTTGAACTTGACAGGGTCCATTCGTTCAATCCCAAGAAAACCACCTCAATTTCGTATATATCTGGATCTCTATTTCATGTCTATACCATGCCATGATATTCTTTGAGCTGGACAATCTCCTCTACACACTTCCACTATCAAAAATATTCTCTTTCATTCAAACTCTTCCATTCTGAAATCAATGAGAATTATATATAAGGAGTTATATAGATCTGTGCCAGATAATGAACAGTCATTCATGCTGATTCCATCAGACTTAGCAGATTCATCGAACACAATTCTCTATTCGTGGTTTCGTTTTTCAAAAAATGGATAAACATGACTTCGATTTCGATTAAATTTGTTTTTGTGCAAAAAATGGCACTAATTTCATCCTTTTTTCATGTTTCCATGATAACCCAGTTTCATATCCATCACCAACTCTTTTGATTGTTTCATTCAAAATTTCTCTTGTCATCATATCTTCCCTAGACATCGATTTTTCTAAATTTCCCAATCCGAAACCATCTACTGCCCATTGTTCTTTCAAACGATCATGTATGTCCAATCTTTCACTAACTCATTCACATGAAAAAATTGTATTTTAAGCTCTTCGCCTCTTGAACAATATAACTATTGGTTGACTATATATTGTTAGTCAGTGTAGAATACGCTCTATGCTATGGAGATGAATACTGGGTGGACTGAGAAATTTGGGTCTAGGTTCATGAAAACAAGCGTCTCCTTCATAGGAATGCCCTGTATTTGAATTATTCGTAGGTTAATGTTGTTCAATTTATTGCATGTTCTCTGGAATATTTATGTTTTTGAAGATGAGAATATGCTCAAGACATGAGCAAAATAATCGATATCTATATTTTTCTCTCTTCAATTATATTGTGGACGCTGATAATCGAATATCACCAGAAGACAGCGATTATGGTCCTCATATAGGTAATAACTGATTATTCTCATATTGTTGACTCCATTCACCCTGCAACAAGGTATGTTATGGTTATTATTGGTTGTTTCCATTCATTATACAAATAGCACGACACTATATTCTAACCAAACGGTGATATTTCAAAAACTGAAGCTCGCCTGATTCTCCACTCTTTTAATAAAACACCATTTTTCCCATTTCAACACCCAGTATATCAAAAACTGGTTGGACGATTTCTTTGTGCTTATGACACTTTTGTTGCGGATAACAAATCTCATAACATACTAATAATTCAGAAGATTCAGCCGAAGGCCATTTTTCAGAAAAAAAGTGCGGTTTTCCGTCCAGCATTCTCCAACAGTGAACGAAATCAATAACCCTAATTACACGAAAAAAATATATATTTTTCTTGCAACCGGACGATGAACAAACATTTTGCAGACGCAACAGAGGCCGCAAAATTTTGCGGCCGTTAGCCTAGGTGTCGGCCGCCAATTTTTTAAGGCAGCTGCCCAGAGTAACTGCCGGCATACTGAACGTCACAACAGCATCTGAGATTTCTGAGATGTTAACTTGATCTGTATTGCTAAATATTTGATTTCCATAGAAATGGTCACTGTGATATTGACGACATCAGTTCAATTTTCTCTAGTCCCGTTGAAACGCTGTATTTTTGAAAACATCGTGTTGAATGGAATCATATGATTTTCACAGTAACACGATAAATATAGTGCGTGATATGGCCGCGAAACGTTTTCCGACCTCAAGATATTCTTGCCTCGACCGGAGCGACCTCGGCGATAATCTCTCTTTCGGAACGCGCATTTCGCGGCCTTCAATTCACAAATAACTGTTTTTGAACCGATACTCACTGCTCAAAAAGTCACATCTCGTTTATGAAAAGATCTAGTTTTGTTGTCGAACGAATTGTCTTAATAAAATTTTGGCATTTTAATTTCACAAGCTAAATTAACTTCAATACCTATCAAGCATTTTTGATACAATAATTTTTTTATTGAGAATATCCACAAATGGCGTTCGAATCACGATACTGAAATATAGCGTTGGTCCAATCAATCATTCACCCACATTGAGACCTCGACATGATTCACTCGATTCAGAATTCCTTCCAACTCTTTATCTTCATCGATTTGAGTAAGACGAGGAGCTAACTCTAAATCAGCTATTTCTTGTTTTTCTTATATTCCAACTCTTTATCCTTCTGTTCTAGAGCTTTCTCCTTCAATGCTATCTCCTTTCATCTCTATTCACTTCTTCCACTGCAAAGCGACGGCTTTTATTTCGAATGATCGACGGAAAAAGTCTTCACACTACTTTTCGAACCATGAGAATTCAATGTTTTCTGATTGGACGTAGTTGGCTGATTTCTTCTTCCATTGTCTCTATTATCATCCATCAATTTAGCCATCCATCGTTCGCTTCGACGTAGTTTTTTTGGGATGTACATGTTTTGCCCAGGGCTGTTAGTTCACTAGACTTGAATGACCAGTTGTTAGTGTTCAACCTGGGATGATTCACCAAAATGATAATGTCCTGTTTCGAAAGACAAATTTTATTTCTAATATATGTACCTAATAGCTTGAAAGAGGATCAGAATTTCTTATCAGTAGATACGAAAGCACAGTAGGAAATAGCAATGTATAGAAAAGTCAACAACACGAATGAAGGGAGGCAATCAGACAAAAAACCCAAAAAACTGCCCTAGAGTCCATAACTCAGAACTCTCCGACTGTAATGATTTGTTTCCAGGTATTCGACCCTTCTGGAAGATTTCTCCGAACGTTTGGTAGTCAAGGTACAGCCGATGGCCGATTTAACTATCCATGGGGTATCACAACCGATGCATTGGGATTCATTTATGTCTGTGATAAGGAAAACCACCGTGTTCAGGTATTACATAATTTTTTCGGTATCACTCCAATTACATTATGATTTACAGGTTTTTCAATCGGATGGCACATTTGTTGGAAAATTTGGCTCTATGGGTTGCAAAGAAGGCCAACTTGAACACCCACACTACATTGCGGTATCAAATACAAATAGAGTCGTAGTTTCAGACTCCAATAATCATAGGATACAGATATTTGATGTGAATGGAAAAGTATTAACTTCTTTCGGAATGGAAGGTTCAGAAGAGGGACAATTCAAATTCCCACGAGGTGTAGCAGTGGATGATGAAGGTTATATATGTGTGGCCGACTCGGGAAATAATCGAATACAGATCTTTCACCCCGACGGTACATTCTTGAGAGCATTCGGTTCTTGGGGAACAGGAAAAGGAGAATTCAAAGGTCTTGAAGGAGTGGCTATGACATCAAATGGTCACATTCTTGTTTGTGACCGCGAAAATCATAGAATACAAGTATTTTGAAATGTTTCCGATTTGATCATCTAATGTTTTTTATGTAAAGTGTGCCAACTCACGTCTTACTGAAATATATTTTGTTTGCATTTTTTCGATTTTGAATCATTTGACTACTTTAAATCACCGTAGATAACTGTTCCTCGAGCGAAACCTAATTAATCATACGACCGGTCATCGCAGAAATGTTTCCGCAAATCTGGACTGAATTACTTGACCAAAGAACTTGACATCTGATAGAGCCGTTACTATGCTTCATACTAATTGAATCTATTCTATGAAAACTGTGAATTTCTCAATAATAATGGTTCTGTGTAATGCCGATATTTTTCCGGATCATCAATATATCTACCTAAGTATGAATAGTGCTGTTTTTTACTTTCCGGAAAAAATACTCAAGAGTCGCCTTACAAAAACGAATGGGTGCAGTCAATACATTATCTGGAAAAGCTTTGGTCCGATCTCAATTGTTGAATATGTGTCTTCAGATATAACCCAACGAAATGAGAACAATATGAGAGGATGCTCATCTCCGATAAGGTATTGAAATATAAATTAACGAAGAATATCATTGGTCCTGGATTCGACCGTGAAAGTTCGGATGAATGAACCTAAACAGCATGTTCATTTGAACAAACTTAACCTCATTCAATTCGGAAATGATGGATACAGAAGGAATGTTCATCAAAAACCAACCTGTCTTAGTCAACAAAGGCTCAATGTGAAAATCAAAGAATCATGAGTGAATCTAGTTTCAACTTACCGATGAAAATTATAATGAAAAGCAAATATTCATTGTTACGATCCTATTTTTCATTTATTCGATTGGTTCTATCGTTGAAGATAATTTCGTTAAACATCATCGGAATGAAATGTCAATACTTTGAAAGCTGCAAATAAAAACTCTTCGAAACTTTATCAATTTGGCGACGAGAATACTGGTAATTCAATATGAGTACAGAAGCAATCCGCCAAACATTACTCGTGTTCATCAAAAATCAGCAAGACCAAGTTCAGCAACAGCAAGAAATTTTGATAAAAAACCAACAAGAATTTTTGGCGCAACTATCCAGAAGTTTTAGATCATCTACTTCCAAACTATCTGGTGATGAATTCAGAATGAAGACTCTTGGAAATGCAATCACCGAGTTCAACTACGACTCAGGTGCAACTTTCGAAATCTGGTATAAATGCTTAGAAAGTTTTTTCACAGAAGATGCAAACAATCTTTCAGATTCCGCTGAAGTGCGTCTCTTACTGAGGAAACTAGACCTATCATGTCATAATAAGTATATGAATTTCATTTTACCTCAAGAAATAAAAGACATTACCTCTAAGGAGACAGTAGAAAAACGGAAATGAAGTATATGTTTTCCATAGCAGATACCAATGTATGCAGCTCATTAAAAATGATTCGGGAGATTTTGTAGCCTCCGATTCCAAAGTGAACAAACAATGCAAAGATTTCAAAATGAATCAAATCACTCCTGATCACTTCAAATACATGATTTTCATATGTGGCCTCTAGTCGAGCAGAGAAGCTGATATTCGTACAAATCTTTTATCAAAAATCGAAAAGAAAGAGTCTGAAAACACTTCACTTCAAAGTTTATTATCAGAATGCCAAAGAATTCTCAATCGTAAGGAAGACACTGCAATGATCGAAGGGAATGGAAATGATACTGTCGAAAAAGTGACAAACTAAGAGTCATATCAGCAGAATTTTCATCACCATGGAAATCAATCTAGGAATAATCCGAGGTATATACAAACCGATTCCAGGCCAATACTAAAAAGCTCATGTTGGTATTGTTGTGACCTACATTATGCCGTAATCTGTTCGTTTAAAAATCATAGATGTTAACAATGTAGTACAGTTGTTCACAAAGATGGTAACTGTTAGATGGGAAGGAGGAATAATTTACGTCAACGCAATGACACACAGTTCAACCCACGAATCAACGTTTCCATTAATGACGTTCCAGTAAGACTACCAATCGACACTGCCTCGGATATCACAATGATTTCTGAAGGTATAGGGAGGGGAATAGAATGTCCAAATTACGAAATTTTGAATCATATAGCTCGAAATACATCTGGAGAAATGCTCAATCTCATATCTCATTTCAATTGCAAAATGAGTTTCAACAAGCAGACTCATTTAGGAAAATGTTATGTTACATCAATTGAACATTGAAATCTGGGTATTGACTGGATCACTAGATTGGGACTCTGGAATATTCCACTGAACTCAGTTTGCGGTAACATTACTTCACTAGTTGATACAATCAAACTTGATGATGAAACTTTACAAACTCAATTTCCTGAAGTGTTCCAGAACCCATTAGGCTGCTGTACCAAATTGAAGGTGGATCTTCAGGTTCAGGGAAATGCTCGTTCAGTTTTTTGGCCAAAATGCCCTGTGGCATATGCTATCATGGATAAAAATCATCAAGAACTCGAGAGACTATAATGATGAGAAATCATTGAACCCATTGAATATTCTGATTAGGTTGTACCAATTGTTGTAATGAAAAAATCAAATGGAGATATAAGAATTTGTGGGGATTTTTCAACAGGGCCCAACGATGCACTCAATCCCATCATTATTCACTTCCTATGGCTGAAGACATTTTTGTTAAACTTGTACTGTACAATTTTTTGTATAATTGATCTATCGGACGCATTTTTGCAGATTGAGATAAATGAATCATCTAGGAAACTTCTCACCATAAATACTCATCGTGGACTTTTTCAATATAATCGAATGCCATTTGGAATCAAAGTTGCGCCATTTATTTTCCAACAAACAGTTGATACAATGCTATCTGGATTGAGTGGGACTGCGGCTTACATTGATGATATTCTAATTTCTGGAATGAATGGAGAGGAACACGAAAGAAATTTAAAAAATATTCTTGAACGTATTCGGGAATTTGGTTTTCATCAGAAAATTGAAAAATGCAAATTTGGAGCCAAAGAGTTGAGATACCTGGGTTTTATTTTGAATGAGAAAGAAATGAGGCCAGAGCCAACAGAAACAAATAGCATCAGGAATATGCCTCCGGCACACGATATCGCAACGCTCCGTTCATATCTTGGTACCATCAACTACTCTAGTGAGTTCCTAAGGAATATAGACATTCTACGGCAACCACTGGATGCACTCCTCAAAAAAATCCTGCATTTATATGGACTGAGCAATGTCAAGAATCTTTTGACGAGTTTGAAAATATCCTCCAATCTGTCTTACTATTGAATCATCACAATCCTCAGCATGAGATAATTGAAACAGCGGATGCAAGTAATTTGGGTATTGGTGCTTGCTGTTTACATCGTTTCGAAGATGATTCAGTCAAGGCAATTTATGATGCATCTAAAACTCTGACAGAAGCACAAAAAAAATAGTCAGATTGAGAAGGAAGCTGTGTGACTCTTCGCTGTTATAACATTTCATAAAATGATATATGGGCGACGTTTCACATTACGAACTGATCACAAACCTCTTCTGGCTATATTTGGATCGAAAAATTGTATTTCAGTTCATACAGCCAATCGTTTACAACCATGTGCACTCATTTTGAAAGCATACGACTTCAAAATTGAATACATTGAAACAACCGAGTTTGACCATGCAGATGCTTTATCTCGACTCATTAATGAACTGAAATTGTTGTGATATTGTTCTGAAATTGTTCGTTTTCGTTAACCAGCTGATGAACGTCAACCCTCAGAATTCGAAACTTGTGCGAGCAATGGATCAACGAGGCCTTACCTTTTAACGTGCGATTACCCAGCACGGTGGCCCGGCGAGGATTCGAACCCCGGCTTTCCGCTTGATAGGCAGATATGCTAACCACTACACTACCGAGACCACTCCCAGAAGAAAACGAAGAATACGTGATAGCCTAGATTAATCTCGAATCAGAAGTATGCCAAATTTTTGATGAAACTTTAATATCTTCCACTAACGTATGGGTTAATTCTCAAAGAAACGGAAAAAGATGAAATTTTGTTTAAACTTATCCAGTACACTCAACATACCTGGCCATCAAATACAAGAGAGGTAACCAATGATATTATTGGATTTTTCCATAGAAAAGAGTCGCTCTCAGTGGTGAGAGGTTGCTTGATGTTCAGAAATAGAATCATCATTTCACAAAAATTTCACAATAAAATTCTGAAACAACTCCACAGTGGGCACACAGGTCAAGAGACTATTGAATCACTAGCTAGAAGCTATGTTTACTGTCCAAATATAGACGAAGACATTGTTGAATTTGTGAAAAAGTGTGGTGATTGTGCAAAAGCGTCAAAATCTCCAAAAAAATCTCCACCATCAAATTGGTCCTTCCAGATAGTCCTTGGCAGAGAATTCGTGTCAATTTTGCTGGTCCAGTGAATTGCACTTACTATATGCTTATCATTGACTCGTTTTCAAAATGGCCTGAGGTATTTTCTACGAGAACAATAACTTCACGATTCACTGTTACCAAATTGAACGAAGTTTGTTCACGTTTTGGTTTTCCTGAATCTATGGTAACTGAAAATGGAACTCAGTTCACTAGATAGATTATCAGAAAATGTTGTTTACAAAACGGCATCCAACATATACGAACAGCACCGTATTGGCCTCAGTCTAATGAACAAGTTGAACGTTTCGTAGATACCTTCAAGAGAGCTTTGGGGAAATTCGAAAAGGAAGAACAACTAGAGGAAGATCATACACAACAATTTTTAGTTGGCTACAGATCAACGCCAGCTCAGTGAGTTCCGTAATGCAAATCACCAGGAAGGAAAATGAGAACAATATTCGATTTGTTTTTACCTGCAAAGTACCGATTTGAATCAGTTCGAAATGAGTTTTGATGCAGATGATGCTATGTATGTCAAAATATACAAAAGTAATCAATATAGTTGGTTTCCAGGCAGAGTTATAGAATGAATTGGTGACGTTATGTAAAATGTTCAATTACTGACTGGGCATCGGAGTTCTTCAGTTCGATCACAGGTAAATCAGATGAAAAGGAGGTATGGAGTTCTGAAAAATGTAAACGATTCGCTTTCTTCTGAACTGCTGTTCGAAACATTCAATATGGAAAAGGAGATAGAGATAGGTAGATCTGATCAGATCCTGTCGCCACATACAAATATGCAAGATGATGCAGTTATCAATATTTTGGGGCGAGATGAAATATTCACCACGTTGTCTAATTATTGTGAAACACCTCTTGCTGCAGAACCTGATCGGGATCAAACTGCTTCTGAATCTGAATACAGAGCAATCTGGGAATCAGACCATGTACAAACGAGAGAAAAAGCAATTTTTTTTTCAAAAATTTTCAGAATGAAGAGGAGCAATTTTGTAAGAAGCACAGCATCACAGTACTCGAGGCGTGGAATTGTGATTTTTTCAGTTAGCAAAACTTCCGATTTCTAGCGAATTGAATTTGTAAGAATTCGATTTGTTCCATTGAAGACCCTCAAATAGATAACACAAGCATACCCCTTTTCATTGCTGTCGCAGAACCCATGGGTTTCAATTTTAGAAGCTATAAAACCTACGGGGAATTCGCAGATTGGAGAGAAGCGGTGATACTTCGACCATAAAGGGGCTATTTCATCATTGGGTAGATCATCCGAACCTAAACCAGAGATCCAGAGCCTCTAGATCAAATGTTTGGAGAAGAAGAATATGGACGAGATTAGTGGATCATAAATACGAGCTAACTCTAAGTGAACTTCGCTTTGTGCCTGACTTTTTTTATGTTGTTCACTGAAAAGTGAAAGCATTCGAGTGATGAATCTTATTGCAAGCCTAAAACATTCAAAATATTATCTACAAACTCTGATTGTAAGGTGAGAGGTTTTTGAAATAGGTGATCTGGAGGCAGATCGTTGAGTAAAGCAGGTTCATTGCTAGCCCATTTTCTAAAATCGAACCTTTCCTTTTTCATGAGCTCAATTAGGTCACTTTTCGTTTGTTCAGCTTCGCTTCGAGTGGGAAGTAACATAACAAAATAATCTAAGTATCAAGAATTCCGTTTAGCAGATGTAGCACGAGGAAAATTCCCACCTTCATTATCAGCCAAGTGGCGTAGCGTTCGGAGGGCCAGATATACTGAACAATTTATACCGAAGCATACCCTAGTGTGACGATAATCCTGAAATGGCAGATTCCGAGAAAATCTTCAAATTAGTCTTCGGTGAACACGCTGAACACATACAACAGAAATTATGCTAAACATGTTTTTAGCGCCAGCACACAGAACAAATGCATGCAAGCAAAAATTCAACAAAATTTGAACAATATCCTGTTGCAGTTTTTCCCCAATTTGAAGATGGTCATTGACACTCTCCTGCTTTGGAAGCTTACCCGGTGCATTGGAAACGCATCGCGATTAAGTAGTTAAGCTATCAGATTTTATAACGCAGTGAAGTGGCGAGTAATATGACTGGAGAGGAACCGTATTTCGAATATAACTTTTATGTGATTCGATGTGATCTTTTATGAAATCGCAGTATTGGTTTTTCAGAAGATGGCGTTCTGAAGAATAGAATCGCCGAGTACCGATTTTTGATTTCCTGAAAACTCAGGCTATTCACTCTTAAAGGGAAGTGAGACATTATAAAGGCCTTCTTCATTGCGAGAAATATTCTCCGAAAATAATTTTACACGTATTTACTATTTCTGGAGAGGTACAAATAACCCCCGGAACCTTTTCTACTCCCCAAAATTTATTTTTTGTGTCATCCAGTGAGGGAGACCCTAACGATTCGCGAAAATGGGACATCGTTCCATCACAATTTTCAGAGTATGTAGAGCAGCGAGTTTCCCCAATGAAACGTATCCAAATAAGTTACTGATAGCGTCTGGTTCGTTCTATTTTCCCAGTAGAGAATCATTCAACGAAATTTTGGAGAATATTTCAGCGCCCAATGAAATATCTATATTTCCTGGACAATAATTAGGATCTTCGAGTTGGAGGTTAGCTATGTGATTCCAATTCCTATGCTGAATGGTGGTATGAGGTAATTTACCACAGACGTTCTTTCAAACGATAACATCTCTGTGATATACAGAAGATTGTTTTTTGAATAGATTGGAATGATATTGTTACTCGGCCATTACTGGTTGATGATTGCATAGAATCAAGATCTTGAATTTCATTAGGAAAATTAGTTTCAGGCAATCCGGGCTATGTTACTGCCCTTTGGGTAATAAAACAACTCATACTCCCATTATCCAACAAAAATCCTATAGGTTAAGAATTCACGAAGGCATCGAGGAAACCGATTCACGCAGTGGCCAATAAAATCACATTGGTTTTCAATAAGCTTCTTGTGCATCTTCAGGAATAGCAGTTTGCGGGGGCAAACTGGATGATTCAGCGGAAGTACTTGCAGAATTTGTATTCAACTTATAAGAAACAGTCTCTCTAAATGCGATAAAGTGTGGTGACTTCTCGAAGCACATTTTCTACAAGTATGGCAAGAGCAGCATGATTTGAGGTCTATTGATGCACCCAAACAGTCAAAACATAAATGTGTACCTCTGCAGAAATTATGCCGCGTTCTTGAGGTGCTATGGCAATAAAGGATTGAGAGGTGTAAAGAGAATGGTTTTGCTGTCAAAAGATACAGCAACGAGCAGGTGATTTGTTTGTAAACATCGCAGTCGTACGTTTCCGAAACGGCAGTGGCTTCGAAGTGTTGGACGAAAGCGGTTTTTTACTCCCCGGCATCAAGAAGTCTACAGTATCTAAAACGTAACACTGGTTGTTTGAAAGTTACATCAGCTCATCATACGTAGGAATCTCATCTGATTTATGTTTCCTTTCGATATTAGTTATAGAATTATCCAATCATTTCAGAAGCATCATAACAAGAATGATATTCCATTGATCTACACGAAGATAAAAAATATTCGAACCATTAAGGTTATCTATCTTAGCCCAATGATACTAAACCGTCAATCTACTGTTCGTATAGGGGCGTTTCAAGTTTATATAAGCAAATGCCTTCCAAGGAAGTGATCAAATAATTGAATTCCTCATTGACTGTTAGAGAATTATTGTTATGTAGGAGTGCATCAAAATGATTAATGTATGATGGAGAAGACTTATAGTTACCACAATTTTTTTTCTGATCGATTTTTTTTAAACGAGCATAGGGCTGGGCAGAAATATATATCGTGGAGTTATTAGATAAAGCAGGCGGAATGTTGAGACTGTTTTCAAATAGATTGGCGTGAACGGATTTGTGGACATCAAGATCTGAAAGAAAACCTTCTTTGATCAACCATCAGCTTCTCCCTGCTCCAGCTCAGGAGCAGAAAGCAAAGCAGCAAAGAAACGGAAAAAGATGAAATTTTGTTTGAACTTATCCAGTACACTCACCATACCTGGCCATCAAATACAAGAGAGGTAACCAATGATATTATTGGATTTTTCCATAGAAAAGAGTCGCTCTCAGTGGTGAGAGGTTGCTTGATGTTCAGAAATAGAATCATCATTTCACAAAAATTTCACAATAAAATTCTGAAACAACTCCACAGTGGGCACACAGGTCAAGAGACTATTGAATCACTAGCTAGAAGCTATGTTTACTGTCCAAATGTAGACGAAGACATTGTTGAATTTGTGAAAAAGTGTGGTGATTGTGCAAAAGCGTCAAAATCTCCAAAAAAATCTCCACCATCAAATTGGTCCTTCCAGATAGTCCTTGGCAGAGAATTCGTGTCAATTTTGCTGGTCCAGTGAATTGCACTTACTATATGCTTATCATTGACTCGTTTTCAAAATGGCCTGAGGTATTTTCTACGAGAACAATAACTTCACGATTCACTGTTACCAAATTGAACGAAGTTTGTTCACGTTTTGGTTTTCCTGAATCTATGGTAACTGAAAATGGAACTCAGTTCACTAGATAGATTATCAGAAAATGTTGTTTACAAAACGGCATCCAACATATACGAACAGCACCGTATTGGCCTCAGTCTAATGAACAAGTTGAACGTTTCGTAGATACCTTCAAGAGAGCTTTGGGGAAATTCGAAAAGGAAGAACAACTAGAGGAAGATCATACACAACAATTTTTAGTTGGCTACAGATCAACGCCAGCTCAGTGAGTTCCGTAATGCAAATCACCAGAAAGGAAAATGAGAACAATATTCGATTTGTTTTTACCTGCAAAGTACCGATTTGAATCAGTTCGAAATGAGTTTTGATGCAGATGATGCTATGTATGTCAAAATATAGAAAAGTAATCAGTATAGTTGGTTTCCAGGCAGAGTTATAGAATGAATTGGTGACGTTATGTAAAATGTTCAATTACTGACTGGGCATCGGAGTTCTTCAGTTCGATCACAGGTAAATCAGATAAAAAGGAGGTATGGAGTTCTGAAAAATGTAAACGATTCGCTTTCTTCTGAACTGCTGTTCGAAACATTCAATATGGAAAAGGAGATGGAGATAGGAAGATCTGATCAGATCCTGTCGCCACATACAAATATGCAAGATGATGCAGTTATCAATATTTTGGGGCGAGATGAAATATTCACCACGTTGTCTAATTATTGTGAAACACCTCTTGCTGCAGAACCTGATCGGGATCAAACTGCTTCTGAATCTGAATACAGAGCAATCTGGGAATCAGACCATGTACAAACGAGAGAAAAAGCAATTTTTTTTTCAAAAATTTTCAGAATGAAGAGGAGCAATTTTGTAAGAAGCACAGCATCACAGTACTCGAGGCGTGGAATTGTGATTTTTTCAGTTAGCAAAACTTTCGATTTCTAGCGAATTGAATTTGTAAGAATTCGATTCGTTCCATTGAAGACCCTCAAATAGATAACACAAACATACCCTTTTTCATTGCTGGCGCAGAACCCATGGGTTTCAATTTTAGAAGCTATAAAACCTACGGGGAATTCGCAGATTGGAGAGAAGCGGTGATACTTCGACCATAAAGGGGCTATTTCATCATTGGGTAGATCATCCGAACCTAAACCAGAGATCCAGAGCCTCTAGATCAAATGTTTGGAGAAGAAGAATATGGGCGAGATTAGTGGATCATAAATACGAGCTAACTCTAAGTGAAGTTCGCTTTGTGCCTGACTTTTTTTATGTTGTTCACTGAAAAGTGAAAGCATTCGAGTGATGAATCTTATTGCAAGCCTAAAACATTCAAAATATTATCTACAAACTCTGATTGTAAGGTGAGAGGTTTTTGAAATAGGTGATCTGGAGGCAGATCGTTGAGTAAAGCAGGTTCATTGCTAGCCCATTTTCTAAAATCGAACCTTTCCTTTTTCATGAGCTCAATTAGGTCACTTTTCGTTTGTTCAGCTTCGCTTCGAGTGGGAAGTAACATAACAAAATAATCTAAGTATCAAGAATTCCGTTTAGCAGATGTAGCACGAGGAAAATTTCCACCTTCATTATCAGCCAAGTGGCGTAGCGTTCGGAGGGCCAGATATACTGAACAATTTATACCGAAGCATACCCTAGTGTGACGATAATCCTGAAATGGCAGATTCCGAGAAAATCTTCAAATTAGTCTTCGGTGAACACGCTGAACACATACAACAGAAATTATGCTAAACATGTTTTTAGCGCCAGCACACAGAACAAAACTAAACCGTCACTCTACTGTTCGTATAGGGGCGTTTCAAGTTTATATAAGCAAATGCCTTCCAAGGAAGTGATCAAATAATTGAATTCCTCATTGACTGTTAGAGAATTATTGTTATGTAGGAGTGCATCAAAATGATTAATGTATGATGGAGAAGACTTATAGTTACCACAATTTTTTTCTAATCGATTTTTTTTAAACGAGCATAGGGCTGGGCAGAAATATATATCGTGGAGTTATAAGATAAAGCAGGCGGAATGTTGAGACTGTTTTCAAATAGATTGGCGTGAACGGATTTGTGGACATCAAGATCTGAAAGAAAACCTTCTTTGATCAACCATCAGCTTCTCCCTGCTCCAGCTCAGGAGCAGAAAGCAAAGCAGTAACTTCATTTGTATTACATCACATGAAGTTTTCTCTCACTGATTTGAGTTCATCGTAGCAAACTTTGTAGAGAGTTTGAACTGATTGTTTGTTTGTGCACGATCTGCGAGAGTTTTCGAAGCAAATATATCAGTAGGAGACGTTTTGCGTAAAGTTTTATATTTATTCATCTCATCCATTTTAAAAAGACTACGAAGAATTCGAAATGGTTGGAAAAAGGTTATGTGAAAATATGTAAACAAAGAGGAATGCGGCACTGTCAATCAACTGCGCGCACAGTTCACGAGTTAAAATATGAAGCAAATGGTAGGTTGAATAAGTCGGCTTGAATTCAGCGAATAACGTGGAGTGAAGCGAGGTGTGAAGCAGATCAAAAAGTAACACATGCGCCCTCCTGAACCATAAGCGGAACTTGGCGAAAGAAACAGGTATCACGTGGTCACTATCCGTTTTTGAGAATAATTTCATGTTTCCCAAAGCAAAAAATGAAAATAATTCTGATATGATTCGTTATCGCTGCTGAAAAGACCAAAATGTTGCGATCGAAAATATAATTTTCCTGAAAGAAAGGCGGACGTATCAGAACATACAATTCAAAAAACATCGAAACGACGACTCACTCCGATTTCTTCGTTTCCATTGACGAAATGGCCCTTGCTTGGTGGTCGTGTGGATAGCAGCACAGCAAACAGTCGAACACGTTCATATAAACACAATGCAAGCGGATTTTGGCAAGTGTTGATGCCACCAGAAATCAAAAAAGAGGCAATCACCGGCTTCCCCAGTGGAGATGGAATTGGTTTGAAAGAAAGATGTGAAATTTGGTATTGGCACCAGGTGAATTTCAACTTGCCTTGATTGCCTAAAGTGATCAGTTCTTCTCCCCCATTCACCAAGTGAAGAAAAAAGACGAGTTCAAACACTTGATTTCCAATCTCAATTTCCTACGCAAGATACAGAAATACAATATTATGGGTGAGTAACGATCGATGAATAACTATCGCGTCTATCTTCATAGGTGCCAGTATATCCGATATATTCAAGAGAATTATTAAGGATTCAATTGAAAGAGTTCAACTCGGAGGGTGGAAATTGAAACCTTAGAACAAGTGATTTGGTTTTCAGAAATATCACGGTTGAGCTTCAGTTTCCATAAAGATCAGTCTTAGCTTTGGGCTCAGAGCTCAGATTGAGACTTGAAGTTGATTCCGCAAGATAAAAGGATTGGCGGGGTGCTCAATTACCACCGTACGAGAACTTGTTTCTATCCGTGAAAAGGTACAATATCAAAAAAATAACAGAAAAAAATTATCGGGTCTACGCCTCCGATTCACGTGTCAAAATCTCAGAGTACTTCTCAGTGGGGGTTGAAGTGAGGACCGTCAGCTCTTCCGAATGTCGTCAGCCCTTCGGGTTCTGCTGCCTGGCTCGATTACTTTGGAAATCAAATATTTGCCGGAGTTCCCAGGAGCTGTAGCCGTGCCGAAGAACCCTTTATAGAATGAATAGCAATGTTCACTGAAGTATTCACCAGGTATCTGATTCAATACTCCAAAAATATCGTCCAGCAATGATCGCGAACGATGTCTGTTTATGATCATGAAGCAATTACGATCGCTTCATATTGTAGATGACCAATGCTAAAAAGACTTATGAAAGTAAACAAAAAAACACATGAACCAAACTCGTTTCACCCTGTAACAGAACCGAAAGTATCCCTGTTTTCATCCGGTATTATTAAAAACATTCGATTGACTTTCATTAGCCACCCGGTATATGAAAAGCAAATATATATTCAAAAAATATAAAAAATATTCAAGTGAAGATTTTTTTTGACCTTGTTTTCGAAAAAAAAAATTATCATCGTTTCACTTCGTATTGCTGAAATATCGGAATCATTGCCTTGCTCTGTATTTGAGAACTGAAATTATCATCGTTCCATCCTGTATTGGAAAAATATCGGAATCATTGCCACGCTCTGAATTTGAAAACTTAAATCATCATCGTTTCACCCTGTATGGGAGAAATATCAGAATCACTACCTGATTTGTATTTGAAAAATCTTCAAACAACAATAGTCATGTTATAATCAGGAAAATATACCCTCCGTATCGCATGAGCTTCCTTTATTCATTCAACCTGATACAATCAAAGCCCGTTACAAGAATGTATACAGACTTCTCAACCAGTCCGTAAGAAGCGTATCTTCCAAGAGAAAATATACACAGTAACCAGCAGCTTTCTCTTTGCTGTGATAAAAATTTCCCACCGTTTGATATGGAATGAAACGTGGAGAGTTTTCATCTAAGAGCGATTCATTTCAATGAGAACAACTATGAAAGAAAAAATACCAAAGACATTGACATACCTTCCTTCCAGAAGAATTAGATTTTTTTATAGGTAGGTATATATATACAGGCATCCTTGTGAGCTATTTTCTTTTTCCTTTCCCACCAGCTATCTGATACTTGATCGACAATGAGATTCGCCTTAATCCAAGGATCTGATTGCTTGATCCCGATATACCGCGGTGTAACAATAGCACTAGGATGGGAGAAATTATACTTAATCGGCCTCCTCTAGAAAGCAATATGGCTTTGATGACTTACTCGTAGTTCGTCTCATTAATTCCCAATTGTGGCAAAAAAGTGGCATTCCATCCAAAATCCACTAGTCAACGTTTGGACAAGGATTCAATACACAATTTTCACATAAAATGTCTCTGACTGAGGTTTCAGTGGGAGGTGCTAACATGTGATCATTTGCGTAAAGGTACCAAATCAAGTGAGGAAGAGAGGTTGAGATTTTCCTTTGCTCACTAATTTAAACTTCCAATTGAAAAAAGATTCGAAATTCTGACTTTGACAGGAAAGGCATTACATATCAACCAATGGAAGACAGGATTGAAAAAAGTATTTATCTTGCAGCAACAGACTCAAAAGTGACAGAAAACTATCTGGAATGGTGAATTTGGGTAAAATTACTGGTAGTGCAAGCGCTGCGAAACATTCCGTATGCAAACACCGATGACCCCATTCTGATTGATAATTCGAGTTAAAAAAATACTTAATAAATGATATTGTTGAGGTTGCCGGACGGAATTATGGTGCAGTTTTTTTTTCGGCCCTATAATAGTTTTCGATTCCATCGCTGTAGCTGAGAAAAAAAATGTTCCTGACTATTGCCGCCTGGTTTAGGTAAGGTATGGAAAAAAACGACATGATCCAATACAAATTTGATAAAAAAGTGGTTTACCTATCAATAAGTAGTGAAAGATCCATTCAAGTAAATTTTGACAATTATTGCTGATGCATTTGCAAAGGGAAATACAATTGATTTCGCTTTTTCTACAAGTGCAAAAACATTGTCAGGCATTCAGCATTATATTTGCAAAGCCTGATCGAAGAATTTGGCATAGGTGGTTTTGCCATTTGCACTGGGTACAACTTTCTATCTCGTCTTTCATAACCGAATGGGAGTAAAATCGAAGGCCCACGTGCAGCCCTTGAGCAATGTAAATACAAAACATCAAAAGTTCTAATGATTTCGGATACATTTGAATTGGATCCCAGCTTGAAAGAGCTTTTTGTTCGATCTTTCAAACCAAATCCCTCAACAACTACTATTTGATAGCTTATGCCAAAAGTGAATGTCGAGTACGAAAACATCGGAATCTGCACAATTCATAATAACTTGTTCAATTCCTCCACAAACAGCAACAAAAATATGGCTGAAAATCCACAATCTGCTTCTAGGTGATTGGACTCTAGTCTAGCAACTCAGAAGACCTATTACCTTGGAGTTTGAGGATTTTTTGAAGTCTTCATATCCACCAGTAATGAAAAGTTCTGTTTCAGCATTGATTTTTGAAAAGTTGGAGAATACTTGCAGAGGAATTGAACGAGCTGCAGCTTATTCTGCAAACAAGGATAAAAACCTTTGCAGCCAGCTGGGATTTCGTTTGAAGGATTTGATATAAATATTCGTAGTCCGTTTCAGTTATATTCGGTTTAGCAGTGTGCGGTGTGTAAGGTGTTCCTTTTTTTAAATGATTTATTCAACGTCGGCCTATTTCCCCTACCAAGGCTAATCATCGACGCCAGTGACCACATTTCCCCCAACCGGAAATTTTGCCGAACACTCTGGTATTCCAACCAGAGGTAGGGATCTTTCACGAGTCCAACAACCATGGACTCAGGACCGCCTGCTTCACGTCTCCTCCGAAGGACAGCATACCCTCAATATATCTTGTGTTCATTGACATATTGCCTGCGAGCTATGATATGATAATTCGCTGCAGTTTCATGAGCTTTCGACGAGGTCTTTCCCTGCATGAGATCACCCATTCAAGTACTAACCACGCTCGGCACTGCTTAGCTTCAGATATCGAATGACTGTTAGTCAACCTGAAGAGCTAGGCCATGCCCGTGAGGTATTCTTTGCATCATTCTTTTGTTGATGAACTATCATGATTGTAACGTGCATAGAATCTTCGCCACTTGCACATGAGGTCAACCTTTCTGTCGAAACATGAAAAATACCAACACAATTGAAAGAGTCCAGGGTCACTCCTATATATAAATCCAGGGACAAATCAGAAATGAGCAACAACCGTCCAATCTCTGTGATAGAAAACTTCGCGAAGGTGCTAGAATATGCCATGAAAACAAGTGGAAGGCTTGACTCGAAGGTAAGCCGGAGGTCAACCTCACCCCACCACTTCGACCTTGAATAACTTTGATGACTAGTCACCTTGAATGACCTTTGGTGTGTGGTGTGTGTGCTACCGAACGCATTCAAGTTTGACTTTGAATACCCTTGAGTGATGGCGTGGTCTTGCTTGAACTGCATTGCCTTGAATAACATTAAAATTTTCTGATATCTAAAGTGGTTGCGATTGAATGACATTACAGTTAATATTTTTCTATATAACATCGAATGACTTTGTGCAATGTGGTATTGAGGGGGAATACATCTTGTGGATACTCTCTGTGGTGCCTTTCAATAACCTTGCCTCCTTGAAAATAATTCGAGGTTTTTAGAGTACATCTACGTTGAGTAATTTCGACCCACAAATAACCTTCAGCATATTCCTTCGTCGAATGAATCGATATATGAATAATATTGCATCTTTTCCAACATCAAATGCGCATGGTGTAGATGGCGCCCTGTTAGCATCACCCTCGAATGATCTCGAACTTGTTGGAACTTCTCAAGGCAAGCACGGTACATAATTCTGTAGTTGATCATTAATCCATACTTGGGGAGGGAGGAGTGGTGAATATATATATATATATATATATATATATATATATATATATATATATATATATATATATATATATATATATATATATATATATATATATATTATATGTCAAAAGCCAAATTTTCAGAAATACTAATTTCTGAAAATATTCAATTTTCCAAATTTATAACCTCAGTGCACCGCACTGTAACGGTCGAGCTAGTAAAAGTTCATTTACCTAAGTGTTATGATATTCGGCAATAAGCAATAATGCAATAATGCTGAATAGCGATATTAGACTTCGACCGAAAAATCGCGACAAGTCAGAGGCATTATTAGTTTTCACCTTTCGAAGAGAACACATCCATCACCTCTGAAAATGTACCTCTGGTAAGTGTACCATATTTTTGTATTTTCATATTACTGAACTTTATTTGTAACATTGTTGAAAGCATTGTTGATGTTTTATCTTTATTGCAATAAACCCGGCTATTTTCTACCAATGATTATTATTGCTATATAAATTCTACCATCTGAGTTAACCCCCAAACCGCGAGCCTTTTGGGTTCGCGACATGTGGTGGAGGTGCCTTACGCAATGTTCCTGTAAATTTTTGTCATGAATTTTTTTTTCTCTTCAAAAGCCTTCAACAATGTACGCACATATCATATACACTATTTCTTTTTGCCTCGAATTTTTTCAAAAATAATATTGAAACAACTAATTTTTGGTTATTTGCTCCCTAATTTGCTTGATAAATGTTGATTATTGCATTAGAAACGATTATTTTTTTTTAATTCGGCGATAGTGTGTGTGTGTTCCATTCTTTGTTCAATTTCAAAGTGATGCCGTTTGTTGCGATCTCACGTGTATATCTCCATATTTTCATAGTATAGTTCTTTTCTCATTTTGGCATTATATTATTCAGTTAGTGATTCGTGTCATTGGAACTAAGGAAGTAAGTACCTAGGAATAAACTTCCTAAATACATCTTGTTGTTGGGTTACGTGTTTAACTTACACTGGCTACAGCTGCATGAGTGTTTGGAAATTGGTGACTCGCTCTCTTATCATACTACTTCTAACATTTTGTATATTATTTGGGATATCGAGATGGGAACATTGAAAATTTCTCAAGCAATTCTTGTTGCTGTGTTGCGTGTTTAACCTACACTGACTATAGCATCTTGAATGTTTGGAAATTGGTGTCCAACGTCGTTGAAAAATAAAAGAAGTCGTATACAGTAGTGATTTAGGGAGGGTTCATTAGCCCCTTTGATCGCTTATTACATTTTATTATATTTACTGCTTATCAGATAGCGATAATTCTTCAAAGGGAAAATGCCGCGGAACCCTTTGGAAAGTTTGATATGTGGGCACAATTGGATGATGCTCGTTTACGATCTACAATATAATTCGAGCAGGTGTCTTCGTCATGAAGGCATGACGAATATTTCTTTTTATATTTCTGCGCATTTAGGAATTTTGGGCCTGTAAGATATAAAAAAATATATATAATGATAATTATGTGTTACGTAGGTAGTTAGGTCACAAGGGCAATTGAAAATCATTAACGGGCCGGTTGAAAGAACTTTGTGTGTTGATAGTTGTTCGAATTACGAAAATTATTATTCGGATATAACATCATGATTTATATCCATAAACACAAATTGAATATAAATTTCAATAATCATATTTATAATACAAGGAATAAAAATAATATCACATTGAGAAATAGAGTTAAAACAACAATGTCTCAGAAAATTTTAAATTTTAAATATTTATTGCCATTCTACTATGATTTGATTCCAAATCATATAAAAATGATCAAGTCATTAGTATCTTTCAAACTACAGATTAAAGAATGGATTCAAGAATCACGACGAAATTTATTTCACGAAATCTCTCACTTCATTTGAGAAAATAAGTTAATTTTTCAATATTATCTGTTGAATTCTACAAATTCATCAAATATATTATACATGAATGTAATTCGTATCTCTCGCAACAAGTTTTTAACTTCTCGAGTATAATTGAACTGTTTATTCACCTTTTTACAAATTGATGTATATGCTCTTTTTCATGAATTTTGAATAAACTTTATTATTATTATTCAATTAATTGAGAAAAAAAAACTTTTTTTCCATATAGTAAGAGAAAAGTAGGGAAACTTTTGAAGAGGGGATTGTTTCTAGGGCGAACATATATTGCAAGACAGCCTAGGTGGCAGTGTCAGATTATTGTCACAACGAAAAGGGCTAACTGATTCGTGTGCGCTTGGGAAAACTTTTTATAAGGAAGTACAGCCACGATGATGAGGTGGATGGTGAGAGGTATCTGGCACTAGCCTTGCCGTTGAAGTCAAAATATCTAGTGAGGGCTTTAAGATCAGTTTCAACTGAGCTAGATGAGAGATCTATTGTTTTTTTTTGTGTTTTTGTTAGGTGGGATCAGAGTAACTACCTATAACCAATCGAAGGTTTTTTTCTTAACAGTACTTTTTTTAAAGTTATTTCTGGCGTTGTATTATGGCGACAATTTTTTTGATGAAACGATCCTGAATCTATCTGTTTTCCTGAAAAACCTTTTTTTATAAAACTCTCATCAAGTTCAAACAGTACCTAATGCACCATACTAATGCACCACACCTCGCACCACACTCATATTACTTTTGAGGTGCGTAATTTGGATGTGCCTGAAGCGCATATGTAGAAAATACCCTAGGTCAACGAATAAAAACAGTAATTCGAATCGAGTACCTCCACCGAGAGTGAATAACCCACCTTTAAAGTTGAGCACCATTGAACTTGAGCAAAGCATGTCCCTTAAGCCAGGGCAAAGTGTGAGGTGTATTTGAAAAGATTAGAAGATGACAGTGAGTCAACTATAGATGAGCCACAGGCGAATTATAAGTAGCAGTCGATCATTTGAATTAATTATGTGACATTAATTGAGTAATTTTTCGAGCACAACAAGTTCTGGGCCCGAACTATGCTTGAAAAATCACTTAAGAGTGTATTTTTAGACTTGCCAGTCCACAAAAAAAATTGATTCAAGAAGAATATGATAGAGAATATAATTTTTTTATGAAAAAAAAAAGAGAAATGATTGAGAATATATCGAAATAGAAGAGGTATTGAGCAAAATATGTGTTGAAGAATAAGTAAAAAAGATGTAAAAAAGTCTTATGAGAAAAAGTTGAATAAAGAGATACGAAGTATAAGAAGTATGTAAATAAGGAGTAGGAAAAAGGTTTGAGATATAATTTCAAAATGATGAGACTATGAAGAATATAACCTCACCAGGGAAACATTTTATTTGAACTTGAGGGCACACTGTTACACAACGAATAAAATAGGTTGTAATAATGTATGCAACTGTGTCAACACAACACAATGGATTTACCATTAACCAAATTTATTGAAGGAAAATTGGGCATTCACTCATAAACGAATGGGAGGTACAGAAAAGAAAGGAAAATGGTGATAGTAAGCAAGGATAAACAATCAACTAATCAAGAATATACTTCATACTCGAAAATTGAATTTAATTTATAAAGCAGCAAAAAATACTTAAATAACTGTTTTTTTTTTCTCTTTGAATTTTTTTTTACGAATCAATAAATATTTATCAATATTGAATATTGTTTATCGATAAACTATTTCTACAACTTATACGAAGGAATGTATTGGCAAACTATCGAGGTTCCTTATATGTGATATACAATCCTTGAGAAAATTCTAGAAAATATAGTCTATAATTTTTTTTATAATCGCATTTGTGCCCACTCTTGAAGATCTTTCAATGTCTAGTAATCTTCAAGAATCAATGGTACACCTATTCACACGCGAATATTTTCGCGAAATATCGTATCAAGTATTTGTGTTTATTGTTTTTGTACTCATAGCAAGAAGTTATGCTGTTATTGAAATGATCCTGTGTAACTATTCGATAGCCGAATGATGCACCAACAAATTGTGAATTGTTTTGTTTATTTCGCCCTTTGAGTAATCCTAAGAATATTGTACCATTAATTATTAAGAACTTACTGGCGTTTTGTTTTATATTGTTTCATGTGGAGCTGATAGGACCAACCGAACCTAACACAGACACGACACAAAAATGGGCCCCCATGGAAATCCTGTGGAAACCTCAAGTAGAGGAGTCCCTCCCCAGCAAGTACCGAATCCACGATGAACCCATCTGTAGAAGATGCGATGAGCCATTCAATAAACCCCATTCCAAATTGGAGGGATTCAGACCAGAAATTCCAATGCTGTATGGAACTGGGTTAGTGACCCATTGCATAACACGAACAAAAGTTAACACTGCACAATGAACAGGCGATTGTTACAACAGCGTCATCGATGCACTATCCACGGTAAATAATCTGGCGATCCATTGATCCATTATCGATCTAATTCACATACAAGATCAACCAAAATGAGATGAAACGTGGGTGCTTGAACCTCAAAATGTCAAAAGTCATCTGAATCGAGTAGGGTGACGGATGACAAATTAGAAAAATGAGGACAGCTCTACTCCAGTCTTTTCTTGATCTTAAATAATGGACATCTATCGGCGGGTAGCACAGTTGCTGGAAGCGATTCGGATCAGTCTAGGGAACAGGACCGTCTTCACGATTTTCCAAACTGAATGGGCCATAGACTTTTCAACGTTAAAGTGAAGTGTTAGTGACTTTTCATGTGGTTGGACCTTTTTTATGGACTCTTATTTTAACAAGTTCTGCTTATATCATTGATTTCATATATGCCATTTTTTATTTGTTTACATGTAAGGATTTCGATGGGAACGATAGATATTTTTTTTCTTTAATGTTGAACTTTCACCACATTCAATGATTTTTTTATATAGGATTCACAGGGTGTTCCATGTATTACTTTTGCATGAATAATTTCAAAATGTTAATTTCATTATTTCAATAAGGTTGTTTTGGGTATGTATATGTGTATATATGTGTATATATGTGTATATATATATATATATATATATATATATATATATATATATATATATATATATATATATATATATATTCTACAAGTATTTAGGTGGAAAGTTTTTCAAAAGCGGGGTCCGCTTTTCACGGGTGGTGGAGATGTGTCAAAAGCCAAATTTTCAGAAATACTAATTTCTGAAAATATTCAATTTTCCAAATTTATAACCTCAGTGCACCGCACTGTAACGGTCGAGCTAGTAAAAGTTCATTTACCTAAGTGTTATGATATTCGGCAATAAGCAATAATGCAATAATGCTGAATAGCGATATCAGACTTCGATCGAAAAAATCGCGACAAGTCAGAGGCATTATTAGTTTCCACCTTTCGAAGAGAACACATCCATCACCTCTGAAAATGTACCTCTGGTAAGTGTACCATATTTTTGTATTTTCATATTACTGAACTTTATTTGTAACATTGTTGAAAGCATTGTTGATGTTTTATCTTTATTGCAATAAACCCGGCTATTTTCTACCAATGATTATTATTGCTATATAAATTCTACCATCTGAGTTAACCCCCAAACCGCGAGCCTTTTGGGTTCGCGACAATATATATATATGTATATATATATATATATATATATATATATATATATATATATATATATATATATATATATATATATATATATATATATATATATAGTGACAACTTGCATCGTCATCAGCGGAATTCTTGTTTGTCAAGGAATGAAGCTGAACCATCGAAAAGGCCGAGGATGGACATTCGCCCTACACCTCCACCAATGCAGACCTGCTTGTGTTGCAATATGAGCGTTGCTTTTAATCAGGTATGTTGTAATACATTCACATTAGTGATTCCTCAATTAATGAAGAAAATGGGTTTTCAGGTTGGACTATCGATGAAATTTTGGAAGGTTAATGTCAACAAATACAGTCCACTCGGAGGGTATTCGTACATGAAGCTGCTGAAGTACATCGTCAATGTATCCCGCCACCGTTAGAGTTTACGAAATTTCATCATACCCACCATTCGATACTGTGTTGAATTGATGAATGATTTTTCTGTCAATGTTCATGGGCTGGAAAGTAATTTGAAGAATGGTGAAATTGAATATTAGATAGTCGGTCCATTACTTTACTACGAAAGTAGACTCAACACTCATGTAAATTTTTAAGATATCACTGGTGGTTCGGTAACAGCCATTATTGCTGTCAAAATTAGTTTCTTCTAATCAAAAATATTTTTGTGATGAATGTCTATTGCATTTTGGGACTGAATGACATTTACTACGCCACCAGTCGAATGATTTCAATCATATTTCGACAAATACCCCCTCTTTAAAACTCAGATTAGATAAATTTGGAAAATATGTACCTGATGATGTTCGAAAATATTGGAAAACAATGAAAATTCTGTTAGTTCTATGCGCCGATTTCGAATCAATTCTGAAACCGTTGTATACAGCGGAACCAAATCCTGCTTACTCCTACACCAATCGGAATTACGTACATAAGCCATATGCTTTCTCGTATTTTGCAAAGTGTTCTTCCGATGATTCAATTTCAAAATTTGTATTATACAGAGGTGAAGAGGCCGGTAAAGTTCCTGTTGCAAACTTGGAGGCTGATTTCACTGATATTCATCATAAATATTTGAAGAATGTCGTCCCCATGACTCCTTTGACTGTCGAGGAAGAGCGTGACTCCAATATTGCCACTTCGAGTGGAATATGCAAAAAACCATTTGAGAATGGTGATGTTGAAGTACGTGACCACTGCCACCTAACAGGCAGAAAAGAAATAAAACGGCGCATTCAGCATGTAATCTCAATTCTAAGTTGCCTAATTTTGTTCCAATAATGTTCCATAATCTCAGTGGTTATTACTGTCATTTATTCATGGAAGAGTTGTGTTGTAACGACGACAAGGTTGACGTTATCGCTCGAACTGAAGAAAACTATATATCTTTAACGTAACAGATATTCATGGAGAATAAGTCTGAAATAAATATATAAGGAAAATATTATCTTGAATCGAGATTCATCGATAGTTTCAAATTCTTGGCCGCTTCCCTGCGAAAGTTAGGCGATAATTTGGATGATGAACACTTTGTGGAAATTAGAAATTATTTTCGGGAAGTTGAAAAATTCAATCTCATGTGACAGAAAGGTGTTTTTCCGTATAGTTTTATCGATTCTCTAGATAAATTGAATCATACATGTTTACCTTCCAAGGCAGAATTTTATGACACATTGGGTGAAAATCATATTTCTGAAGTTGATTATGATCGGGCAAGTAAGGTTTGGAATATGTTCAATTTTCGAAATTTAGGTGAATATTGCGACATATACTTGAAATGTGTTGTTGTTGTTGTTGTTTGACATATTCGAGAACTCCAGCAACATGAGTTTGAAAACATTTAAATTAGACCCTGCTCATTATTTCACTTCCCCAGGTCTGTCTTGGGATGCAATGTTGAAATATACAGGTGTAGAGTAAGACTTATTAACCGATATCGATATGGTACACTTTTTCAAAAAGGGTATACGTGGTGGTGTTATTCAATGTTCTGAGAGAAAACGTATTGCAAATGATCAATTTCTTTCAAATTATCACCCTGAACAACCTTCTTCTTTCATTATGTATTTGAATGCAACAAACCTCTATGGCCATAGCATATCAAAATTACTTCCATCAGGAGGACTCACATGGCTCACTCCATATGAAATCAGTCAATTAGATATCGACTGTATTCCTGATGATATTTCCGAAGGATACATTCTGAAAGTAGATGTGCACTATTCTATAAAATTGCACGATCTCCATCCAGATTTATCCTTCTCAGTAGAAAGTAAAGAGAGTATTCACAATATGTATTCCCCCCCAATATGACATTGCACAAATTCATTCGATGTTACATAGAAAAATATTTACTGTAATGTCATTCAATCGCAACCACTTCAGAAATCTCAATGTTATTCAAGGGCAATGCTGTTCAAGCTAGACCACGCAAACAAGGTCAAACTTGAATTCGCTTGGTAGTACAAACACCACACACCAAAGATTATTCAGTGTGACTCGTCCTCGAGGTTATTCATGGTCAAAGTGGTGGGGGAAAATCGACCTTCGGCTTGAGCCCCCTACTTGTTTTCAGGGCATGTTCTAGCACCTTCGTGAACTTTCTCATCACAGAGAGGAGAGTCCAAATGACTATACCCACACGCAGGTGGGCAAAGCCTGCTCACACAGTCGAGCTAAGCCTGCCTCCACGGAGTTACGCTGGGAGAGCCTGGAGGACGAAGCCCGACAGGAGCTTCCGAGCAACGCCGAACATTTACAGGCTGGCGAAGCCGGACTCCAGGGTTGCGCTGGGAGCAACCCCAGACAAGTAGCCCCCCCCCCAAATGATTCCCTACGACCCTCCAACCATCAAAGAGCAAAGATGCTTAGTTCACCTCACTCCCACAAGGAAGCGCCATCTACGCGTAGCCAATGTATACTCCACCATTTCATATTGTCAGAAGGGCAGAAGTCGAATCATTCCACTTCAGTCACCAGTTGAGTCGGAACTTTTCACTCCAGTGCCGAATACCTGCGAATCATTGTGTTAGCACCAGTGGCAGTTGACGGATCCATACCCCAGCCGAGTACATACGAATCATTGTGTTAGTATCAGTGCTATCAGTGCCAGTTGACGGATTTATATTCCAGCCGAGTACCTGTGAAACATTGTGTTAGTGCCAGTGCCACTTTACGGATTAATGACTCCATGTATATACCTGCTTGAAATTATCATTCTTTGTTTGGTTTTCTGCGTTCAAGATTTGAGTTTGGCATGAATTTTTATCATTTTGCTCTTCCGATTTCCATGTTCAGACTTATGTTTGACATCCATGTATTAAATTGTTTGCTCATTCTCAAACTCATGTTGGTATGAGTGTTTCTCTTTTTTGTTTACTAAATTCCTATCATATATCTGGCATCAATAATGTTCATGCTCGCACTTCAATTTGATTTGGTAATATCTTATTTTTGATTCATCATATTCAAACTTATGATTCGCGTGCTATTTCTCACTTTATTCTTGTGATGTTGAATTCATATATTTTGTTGATTGTTTTCCACTTTCAGTAACATGTCTACTCTGGAAAATTTGTTGACATAAATATTTATCATTTTGTCCTATCGATTTTCATGTTCAGATTTATGTTTGACATGGTTATATTCTATATTGTTTGTTCATTCTCAAACTTATTTTATATTTTCATGCTCGCACTGAAATATGATTTGGTGATTTTTCATATTTCACTCATCATATTCATGATTCGCGTGGTATTTTCCAGTATATTCTTGAATTGAAAAATTCATATATTTCATTGATTATTTTCTATGATAGAAAGAGGTGAGGGTGCCCTCAAATGTGGTCCTTCAAGAAGGTACTGCCCCAAGGGAACCACCTGCGGTAAATGCGGTATCGACGAGAGCCGCTTCTTCTAACGGATATACAGAAGCGGACTGTTCCTTCTACATCGAGGGGTCCAGGGGACACTTTTCGGGAAATTCAACCCGAACACGAGGTCGTCGGAGATGTCCCCGGTGTTGGATGATGTTCTCGATATGGCGGAAGAGATGGTGGTGTCCAAAGGTATGATACATGATGATTTCGGGAGCATGTCCGATATATTCCCAAGTCCGCACCGCAGAAGGAAAAGAAGAAAGGTCCATCCAACTTCGAGGGGAAAGGACCTTTCCAAATTCTTTTCGCTGTCCGACTTTGACTCTGAGGATGATTTTGTTAAACCACCTCAGAGTAAAAATGTGGTGCACTGAAAAAGAAGGCGGCTGACAGTCCACCAGCGGACAGTAAGCAGCAGAAGCGGGCACCGTTGAAGAAGAAGACGCCGCAACCACCGAAAAAGCCGCAACCGCCAAAAGAGTCGCAACCTTCGAAGAAGTCACAACCACTTAAATCGAGGGCTGCTGCGAAGAAGTTGCCTGCACCAGTGTGACGGCGGGTTGGCGGCAAACTCGCTGCCTTTCGTAAGAGGTGTGCGAAGGCTACACTGTGTAAGTTGTGGTCACGACCTGCACCTCTTGCAGAAATGAAATCTGCTCCTCCGTCCCAAGAGAGGGAGGTACAGCTGCCTTCTCAAGGGTTTGGGGCAGATCCAGTATCTCACACCCCTGCGAGAGAGACCGTACCTGAGATGACTTACTCACAGTTCCACGCTGAAGCTTCCACATGGGCAACCGATTTGGAAGCCAGAATGAGGGCTTGGAGTTACTCATTGATAGAGGCAAACGCTGAATGCGCCGACTATTACTCTGAATGTATTCGACTTGACGCTGAGTTGAAGCGGAATGTTGAAGAACGCCAAGAATTATATCAATGATCAAAAGGAAAAAAACATCTGGAAACATCATGATGCTTTAGCGAAAAGAGCTGGGTACAAGTCTTTATTGTGGGTCTTTGGAAAGGCATCATCACCGCCAACATAGTGATAATTATTTATTTTGTACAAAGTTTTTGTTTTTTTTTGTGAAAAATATATTTTGCATGTTAAATAAAGGTAATTGAATGTTTTTATATACATACTGCATGTTAGATTTGAGTTATATGTAAATATATGCCAGTTTTAGTTGTTTTCTATTGTAGATATAAACGCGTCAAGAATAAATGATAATCATATTCTTACATTTTTCCAATAAAAAATAACAATATTTATATTTTTTATTTTCTACTCGAAAATAAAACGAAATATTTCAGATGAGCAGTATATTCAAGGTATTATGATATTCAACATAATTCAAACTGGAATATTAGAACTATGTTGAATAAACACTGTTCTGGAAAAGTTATGAGGATTAATCGAAATGAATTGTAAAAACAAATGTGAATGTTCATTCGACATCAAGGTTACTGAAGGGTAAAACGATTCGAAGTGGCTATTTCTCTGATAGTTTCAACAGTCTCGAAACTTTACATTGAGAGTATTCGAATATGGAGGTTCTAGTGAAAAAAATCAATCTATCAGAAAAAACCTAGGTTAATGAAGGACGAACCTCATTATTGTATATATTTCTCATAATCAAGGTTACTGAAGGACAAACCTCCTTATTGTGGATATTCCTCTGAGAGCTCCAGAAAGTTAATATGACTACTTAGGTTCGGGTTTGAAAGTCTCTTGATTATTCGAAAAGTACAAAAAAAAAGTGTCCGGTAGTGACGGAAAAGTTTACTGAAGATCAGAAAAAATCGAGGTTCTTGAAGGACAGAACTATTCTTGAACGATGTGTTCCTGAAAGATTCAACATTCAAAAGTCTTCATGAGGTCAAGGTTATTCAAGGGCAATAAACCCCCACTTTTCACTCCACCCTCCTCAAATCATACAAATACGGCGGCGTTCTTCAAAATTCCACACTCCAAATTCTACCATGAATCAACCAGTTATTCAGGAAACTGATTCCACCAGCGAACCACAATTTGAGTACCAAGTCGACGATGTTCCTAGCGATGGTGACATCCAAGTTTGGGCAATCGAATCAACGGTTGACTATGAAAGTGATCACCTAACTGCGGGTTATGATGGATGGTCAGATAGTACTATTGAACTTCCGTGGTTGGATGATGATGAGTTTGGTGATCCTGATGATCCTGATGCGGACTTTGCGGTAATGAATTAATTCTTCTCCATATTTCGGGACTCTCCTAGCCCTGAAGTTGATCCTGAATTATGGGTGGAACCATTCGATGAACCAGACTTTGTTGTAGTGTCTCCTGAACCCGACATCATCGTCGTTGATGATCAGGTTGGGCTTTTGTCCTAGGAGTGCACACTTTCTGGCTGGTGTAGACAGAATGCTGCGGGGTAACGAGGCAGCATTCAGTCTAATCATCTGACTGGATAATTTCAATTTCGAGATAGAAACAAGTAACTTATCTGGCATTCATTGTAATATTTAAATGAGATCTTTGAAAATAAGATTGTTTGGTAGTACGATCATCATTCATTTGCAATCTACTACCAGTTCATGACGCACGTATCATGCGCATTCCTTTGGTTGACATCCAATGCTTCACTGACGATGGAGTATTCCATCCAATTGAATTGACTATTCACATTGGCTACCAACGACTCAAATTCCTATTCAAACCACCGAAACCGTAGGCAGCACTGTCAAACAATGAATAAAAGACGTGCAGGTATTGAGAAAAGTTCATGCATGGCATTCTATACTCATCGGGAAATATTGACTATTGCAGAATATCCTTTTACATTCAATGGATCTAATCTAGATAAAGGGGTTGTCAGAAAGCTGATTTTCTTTTTACCAAAATTCTAGAAATAGGAGTGACCTTTTTATCGGTCCAGGATGTATCCCGATTGGATAGTTCAGTGCATGGAATGGTGGGAAGATATCAGCCAACATCTACACTTTGCCCAAATCATGTCACCTCCAATTTAAAGTATATGTGTATACAATGTAATGTAGATTCTCTGATACATCGGTTTCCTAATGTTATTTTGCCTCATTGAAAATTATGTATTTTATTCAATCTTTGTGTAAGTGTTTTATTTTCGTGATGACACAAATATGTGAGATTAGGTTGAATGCTGCTCCAACTGCGCTGCATTCTGTATGCACCAACCAAATCAAATGCACCCCAAGACTAAAAAGTCCAACCTAATTCACACTCACTGTCGCCATGGTTGAACTGAGTTTCATGTATGACACGCCTGTATCAATCTAAATTGACGCAGTGGATCATTACACGCTCTACAACACAATTGCGTCACTCGAATGAATGGCAAGGTGAAATGGATCGATACATGTTCGTACCATCCACCGTTATCATTCATGCCCCATTATAGTCGAAAACACATCAAACATATTTTTTCGGTTTGACTATCGGTTTTTTCGATCTCCACGTAGGTCTCTGTTACGCAGAACAATTTTGCATTGCCAAAAGTGCTACTGATATTGACTGTAGCTTGCCTTGAAATCACCACAGCGCCAGACACATCTCCAGGGCGATCAACGTAGGCCTCACAATGAATCCCCTCATCGGAGTCTTCTGCCTCTGAACAAATATCACTCCATATCTCCAACTGCTCCCACTGAGCGGCGGCTACCTCATCACCTTCCAGCTGCTCCCACTGATTGTTGATATCATTAGCCGCTAGCATAGCAAGGTTATCTCTTCTTGCAGTCATATTGCTATTGAATGATCCTGAAAGTTGAATCCTCCAGGAAAATTGGTGAATACTAACTTCTGAATCCACAAACCAAATATTTTATATCATGGTGGTAGCACCCTCACCTAAAGTCGACTCTGAATTACGATCGACCTCAATGTGACCTTGTCTACCCCTTACTCCGAATCAGAATCGACCTCAATGTGACCTTGTCTACCCCCACCATTTACTGAATGGTATATATCAGTGAGGGCCTTCCATGAAAAGATATATTCAGTTTTAATAGCTTCAGCTTAAATCTACCCTGAACTCGAACTAACAAAATGCCTTTCCCAAAAGAATGGGATGTTAAAACTAAAATATGTGTATACCCAATACAGATCCGTGGGGGCATTATGTGTTTCAATTGTCAGACTACTAGGCGCAAAGATGACATTATTCCGTGCAGTGGGCTATGCAAGACTTGCATATTATGGAACCCCGTTTCACCTCCAAAGTAGTCAGATTTGGGGTCAACGTCAGAAGATGGTCTTCGACTGTGTTCAAAGTGTAGGCTCGAAAGAATAGAATGCAGTAATATGGCCATCTGTCGAAACATTTGTGTGAAGAGTTCCATAGTTGAGAATCAACCAATATGGTCACGCTGTATTCAATGTGATAATAACACCACAGACTGTTGTAAAAATTTATGTAGTATATGGTGGCTGGGGGCTATGTGAAAAGGTTGGTGCACTCTTCCCCAATAGAAAGGTACACTTTCTGAACTGTTGGTCTCTCAACCGTGAGGGACAGATTAAGAGGAAGAAGATTCCCAACCATCGCAAATCAGCATTTGTGGAGTTTGCTGAAGAACAATCAGTTTCATAAAAACTGATTGTTTGTCATAATGTATGAAACAATTCACAAATATTCGTATCAAATATTCTAAAAATGAACAATTTGTTCAGGCCAGCCTCAACACACTGTAGGTTGACGGACTAACACCCATTAGAAAACAACTACTCCCCTGGCTAATACCATGAAGGGCATTGGATTACATCCAACAGGTGTTAGTGTGGGATTCTTCACAGAAAAAATTCCACATATGCTCTTGGCGATACACCACCAGAATTGATTTTCAATTATTGGGACGGGACATATTCATGGATGTAATCCAATGCCCTTCGTGATATTAGCCAGGGGAGTAGTTGTTTTTCAATAGGTGTTAGTCCGTCAACCTACAGTGTAGGTGAGTTGAGGCTGGCCTGAACAAATTGTTCATTTTTAGAATATTTGATTTAAAGCAAGTCTTCTTGTACTAGGAATTGGGGCCATGCGGATATGCTTTCGGTGAGTACCTAGTCTACGGGCAGATGGCGCAGCAACGGCTAATTTGCTAGTTGTTTGTATCAGCCTAGGTCTAGGGAAGATACTCTACTCGAATATGATTATTAATTATGGGAAGTCATCGACTTATGTTGATGATGGCACTGCCTTGCACTGACGAGAGGCCAAATAGCTCGAAACCGCTCTGCAAGTGTGTCTCGTCCCGATGATTGAAAATCAAATCTGGTGGTGTATCGCCAAGACCATATGTGGAATTTCTTCTGTGAAGAATCCCACACTAACACCTGTTGGATGTAATCCAAGGCCCCCCGTGGTATTGTAACGTTTCACTTTTACCATTTTCGATTTAGTGTGCTTTTGAGACAATATGAACACTAAGGAACACTTTTCCATTCGGTTTCAGTTGTGAATTGTAACATACCATTTATTAATTTCATATTTTCACAGCTCAGGGATTCCTCTCAGCAGTCTGCAACAGTGCTTCATCCATAGCATATTTCTTTTCCTTTGAAATCAGTTAAAATCAATTTGAAGTCAAATAACTAATTGTTTATTTTCGTTCATTACATTTGTGGTTAGAATATCCGAAATGTCAAGAGTAGTTCAAAGTGTAGTAATATTCTTCTTCGGTAATTTGAAAGTGGCAGTGACCGGGAGACAGCAAGGTTACGATTTATTCAAGGAGTGAACAATGGAATAACATGGTCCTGATTGGAGGAATTTATGTGTAACGGGTGGCAACACCGACTATTTGACCTTGAACTGAATCTTCTTGAATGTTCGAAGGTGTGAAACGACAAACGGCTTTTCTGCTCCTGGCGTTGTCATGAGAACAGCCATTTTGGTGATTTAAATAAAGTTTTGAAAATCATCATAACGATATTCCGACCAACATTGTAAAGGTAACTATTAATACACTTATAACTGTGAATTCAAAATTATCATTGATTTGCATCTTGAAATTGATTATTTGGCGTATACTGAGACAGACATTTTTTTACAACAATTTCTCTCCTTTCATGTGCTGTAGTTCTGCCAGGTTAAAAATTTAAAAAGTAGAAGTTAGAAATAAAATATATATATATATGTATATATTGCATTTATATATTTTTATCATTGTCATGCAATGAATCGAATCCATGGCAAGAGGCAATTGGTCAATTGCAAGAAATTTGTAAACTCCACGACTGAGTTTGAGTTGAATTATTTGGCAATTGGAATCTGGCTGGATTCAGCACAGCATAGGTGAATGGGAGCACCAGGAGGCTGTTGCAGACAGTTTGGAGGCACCTAGAGGAGACATTAGCGTGAAGCAGTATTTGTAGCGAATAACGCTGTCAGTCAATCGGGAGTGGTTACCGATCATCACAAATTATTATTGTAAGGTTAAATGCATTTAACTCAAGGTAAGACTCTGTAGTCGTTAAGATCTTCGACCAAGTAACCAAATGACGGTTGTATTGATTTATTTATTTTTCGACGCTATTATGGCAATTTCAACATTGCTTTCAAATATTGCATCAGTCTTATTATCACCAATATATATATATATATATATATATATATATATATATATATATAAATATAATTGAATTTATTGTTTCATTTGTATGTTTGGAGAGTTTCAATTTCAGCACAATAAAGTTGGTCTACAGTAACGAGTATTGAAAGGAGTTGAGTTCACTTTTTTCTGTAGATGGCGTCCAAATAAAATCTTTTTGTTTCGACCCTTTTCAATACTGTTCATTGGATTTCTGGTGGGAGTCGATTGAGTACTATTAACCGGACTACGCCCTTGCCTCCGCAATTAGAGTTAGCGAGATCCATCTGGTCGCGTATTCTTGGTGGAATTATACGATTTCACGGAGAAACGTGGCAGTATTAGCCAGGAGGGTAGTTGTTTTCTAATAGGTGTTAGTCCGTCAACCTACAGTGTAGGTGAGTTGAGGCTGGCCTGAACAGATTGTTCATTTTTAGAATATTTTATTTAAACCCAGTCTTCAAGCATCCCCATGAATATTTGTTTTATTCGTATTTTCCTCGTACTAGGAATTGGGACCATGCGAATATGCTCTTGGTAAGTACCTAGTCTACGGGCAGATGGCGCAGCAACGGCTATTTTGCTAGTTGTTTGTTTCAGCCTAGGTCTATGGAAGATACTCTACTCGAATATGATTTTCAATTATGAGCAGCACTCATACCAACTCTCTATGACAGAAGTGGGTTCCCACGCAGGTGGAAGAGACAGTTCTCCAGTCCTCCAGTGTTCAGGTTTGGGAATTGACTGCCCCACTTTGGTAACTCGCTCAGTTAAAGTATCGACATTCTTTGTCGAATAATGGAGTTGATCCTTGAAGGTATCGATTTCCCTAGCCAACTTGATGATCCCTTCCAAAAATGTATAATTTTTATTGCCGATAACAAATCTGAGGTCACTTATTCGTACATCAAAGAACGCTCTTGTATCGCGTAGCAGTGCGATGATAGACTCTTGAACCGCGTTTAGAGTTACTTCTTTAGTTTTTCTAATGTAATCTTCCACATACCCTTTGATGACTGAGTCTTTCAACTCAACAGGTTCACCAATATTCTGCATTCTTTTATTTTGAATATTATAATTTCTTTCCGGTGTCAGAATCCCACACCTGGTTCACCAGGAACCGCTCTACCAATTCCACCTCTTCTCCGACCGAATTTAGCGATTTTTGTATGCACTGTTGGAGAATCAACATACTGACTGATCGAGTTCGACATGTACTATTCGATATATAATGTTGCTGTCAGTAGACTACACCTTCTTCGCGCAATTCTTCTATTGATGCTAAAATTTCATTATCATGTTCAGTGTGTCCATTCAACTTTGAACTCCACAATAAACGGATTCGCTCCACTAGTTCTTCCATTTTATTCCAATAAATATAAGTTAGTTTCTGATTCCCGCAATAAACTTACTTAATGGATAGTTTCACTGATTCCTCACCTTCTATCCTAGGATTGCCTTGAATACTTTTCGTGTAGAGTAGTGGTATGATTATTTCTTGATATTTCTTTCAATTTTTTTTCATGAAACCCTGGTTCTTGGTCATAGTTTTTATATGAAATTTTATCATCTTTGGTATTCCACCATACTTTTTCAGATCGGTGGTAGAAAATAGACCAGGTGTCCCCTAATTAATACCGATTTCTTTACCACTTTCTCTGAAAATTATTTTCCCTTCATTGAACTCCACATTGGTAACACCCATTTGTAGTTTTTTGGTTTGGAGGTCTATTTGAATACCAAAAACTGTGTCGTATGAAGATACACCTGATGATAACTTCTCGATATGTTTTTGTATCTCATCATTACCTATTTGGGAAGAATCTGGAGTTGTCGTTGGGGAGGATGGTGTACCCGTTGGAAGTGATTCATTGGCATTATAACCGATATTTTCATCACCCAATCGAACTCCATCACTTCAGGAAGCCATGTGCTAGTTTTAATAGTTTTCGGTCTACCACGCGTCATGTGCAGTGCGTGTGAAGGGCCTTAAAGTTGTTGGTTTTAATGAACTTTGCTGCCCTTCATGTGATTCCAACTAACCTCAATGGTGATGAAGCAAAAAACGATGTGAATCTGTTATTAAAAACTAACGAGACTCTAAACAAGATCATCCTTCAACTCATGGAATCCCAAGAGGGTCTGAGAAAAGACCTTAGTAAGATTTATGAAAAATTATCATTCCTTAATATAAAAAAGGGGTCAGAGAAGCAACAAGACTCTACGAAATTGTGTCATGGAAAGGCCACAAATAAATCCATTAGTGATGCCAAGGAAAAAACGGTAACAAAAACGTATGCTGAACAGGCCCGAATCGATGGGTCGGTAAACGAACCAATCAGTAGCAGTGTTGCCGGATCCTCCACTTGAAAGATGTCTAGAAGTTGAAACGGCTGAGGAATGCACAAAATATATTAACTTAGCAAACACTGAAAACAAAATTGAACGCAAGGAATCAGTGGAAAGTAAAAAGAAAGAAGAATGGAAGAGTGTCTCCAGGGGGAGATCCAAGAGGCGAACTATCATTGGTCGCAATGATGACATCAATGTTAATGGAATTCAATCCAGGGGAATTCCGAAACTCAAGGATATTCATGTCTATAGAGTTGACCCAACAATGACCCCAGAAAACTTGACTGACTATATGAAATCCCATTTTCCTGAAGTTGAGTGTATGCCATTGAATTCCAAATATCCTGAAGTCTATGCATCATTCAAAGTTAGCGTATACAGCCACAATTTTAATTCATTCAACCTCATTCTCACCTGAAGAGCCTGACTCGCGTAGAAAATTATAGATTGAAGCAAGTGAATCTCGAATGGATCTACCCGATGAAATCAACGAGAAAAGTATGCAAACAAGTGAGAAACTCACCTTTGATGTTATGCACTTTAATGTTCAGGGACTAAGTAGTGAGAAATTAAAACTAGAAATGATCCTGAATGACTTCTCCCCAAATATATTTTGTGTTACTGAAAGTTGGTTGAGACTACCAGACTTTGATAATTTTAGATTATCTAATTATAAGCTAGTATCTTCCTTTTGTAGATCTGAATTCATCAGAGGTGGTGTATGTATTTTTGCTGAAATTGCGCGCACAGTTCACGAGTTAAATTATGAAGCAAATGGTAGGTTGAATAAGTCGGCTTGAATTCAGCGAATAACGTGAAGTGAACCGAGGTGAGACGCAAATCAAAAAGTAACACATGCGCTCTCCTGAACCATAAGCGGAACTTGGCGAAAGAAACAGGTATCTCGTGGTCATTATCCGTTTTTCAGAATAATTTCATGTTTCCCGAAGCAAAAAATGAAAATAATTCTGATATGATTCGTTATCGCAGCTGAAAAGACCAAAATGTTGCGATCGAAAATATAATTCCCCTGAATGAAAGGCGGCCGTATCAGAACATACAATTCAAAAAACATCGAAACGACGACTCACCCCGATTTCTTCGTTTCCATTGACAGAATGGCCCTTGCTTGGTGGTCGTGTGGATAGCAGTACAGCAAACAGTCGAACACGTTCATATAAACACAATGCAAGCGGATTTTGGCAAGTGTTCACCAAGTGAAGAAAAAAGACGAGTTCGAACACGTGATTTCCAATCTCAATTTCCTACGCAAGATACAGAAATACAATATTATGGGTGAGTAACGATCGATGAATAACTATTGCGTCTATTTTTATAGGTGCCAGTATATCCGATATATTCAAGAGAATTATTAAGGATTCAATTGAAAGAGTTCAACTCGAAGGGTGGAAATTGAAACCTTAGAACAAATGATTTGGTTTTCAGAAATATCACGGTTGAGCTTCAGTTTCCATAAAGATCAGCCTTAGCTTTGGGCTCAGAGCTCAGATTGAGACTTGAAGTTGATTCCGCAAGATAAAAGGATTGGCGAGGTGCTCAATTACCACCATACGAGAACTTGTTTCTATCCGTGAAAAGGTACAATATCAAAAAAATAACAGAAAAAAATTATCGGGTCTACGCCTCCGATTCACGTGTCGAAATCTCAGAGTACTTCTCAGTGGGGGTTGAAGTGAGGTATGCAAACAAGTGAGGAACTCACCTTTGATGTTATGCACTTTAATGTTCAGGGACTAAGTAGTGAGAAATTAAAACTAGAAATGATCCTGAATGACTTCTCCCCAAATATACTTTGTGTTACTGAAAGTTGGTTGAGACTACCGGACTTTGATAATTTCAGATTATCTAATTATAAGCTAGTATATTCCTTTTGTAGATCTGAATTCATCAGAGGTGGGGTATGTATTTTTGCCGAAATTCATCTTGATATTGAAATAATATCTCAAAACTAGTATTGAAAAATACTTCGATATATGTGCTGCATGCCTCAAAACATCAAAGAAATTACTTTTTATATATCAGTTTACAGGGCACCTAATAGTGACTTCAATAATTTCCTAGAGGCATTTCAAAAAAGTATTGATTTTGTAGATAGCGGTTTCACCAATTTTGATGTAATAGTATGTGGAGACTTCAACATTGACCTATTCAAGCCCAGTAACCTTCGATAGAACTCCTTGAACTTGCTTGAGCATTTCAACTCGAAACCTCAAATAAATGAACCAACTCGTGTCGCTGGAGATTCTGCGACCTGCCTCGATAATATTCTTTCTACTGTACCTTCATTGAACACTCAGATGGAAAATACTTCCCTGTCAGATCACACTACAGATAGCTACCTTTCAGTTGTCTCTCCTTAATGAGAATGCAAATATAATGAAAAGATGCTTCAGTAGGACCAATATCGAAACATTCAGAATCTCACTTCCAGCAGTTGATTGGTCTCACATGATCATCACATATCTGATGTCAATGGGAAGTTCAGGTTTTTTTATAACCAAATTATGTCACTTTTCGATGTGGTGTTTCCCAACCGAAAGGTGTCATCCAGTTATAGGAAAAATAAGTCTAAATGGGTGCCTGAGGAAGTAAAAGAATTGAGTAGAATGCTGAATGAAATGGCAGTTATTGACAAATCAAATTCAAGTGAATTTTATCATCAAAAATATCTAGAGCTCAAACAAATTCATCAAATGATATTAAACCTTGCTAAACGCACCTCTAATGACCATAGAATAGCTGTGGCAGACAATAAAGTGAAGGAATCTTAGAATATGATCAAGGAATATCAAAATAAATATGTTGACGATGCTATAAGTCTAACCAATAGTGATGAAATCTGCATCGACAGCTGTCAAGAAATTCGTAACTTATTCAGCAATCATTTCTCCAGTATTAGTTCTGGTCTCACCAAACCTTCAATGAATAAAATTGATCATATCAAAGGCGAACAGCATATATCTCTCTCCAACAGCAAACTATGAAATTGAAGAAACCATCAGAAGAGCATGTCGGAAAAGATCTGGAGGTGTGAATAAAATACCAGGGCATGCACTGGTGAATATTGCTGATCTCATTTCAGAACCACTGAGTCATATAATCAACCACAGCTTTCAGGTAGGTGTGTTTCCCGATGTCTTAAAAATAACGAAAATTCTTCCCATTTAAAAAGGCAAGGGTTCTCGTCAAGATTGTGGTTCATACCGACCAATTGCCCTACTGTGCCCGTTTGCAAAGGTAGGTGAATACTGCTGCTATATTCGACCATATAAATATTTTGAAAATTTCAATTTATTCAGCCCAAGTCAGAACGGATTCAGACAAAATAAGTCCACCGGCACTGCCATTGATGTGCTATTGAGGCATGTAATTGAGGCTCTCGACAGCAAACCATGATCTATCAATATATGAATTAGAATTGTACGGTGTGCGAAGACCAGCATTGAATTGGATTGTGACTTACCTCAGAGGTCGTAGCCATAGATAAGTCTGAACAATACCTGCTCTGATATTCAATGTATCACGACAGGCGTTCCCCAAGGATCAGTGCTCGGTCCCCTGACCTCCCAATTTATTGCTCTGCTGCTTCTCTATCGATTGTATATGCAGATGATACCAATCTTGTTATATCCGCTGACAGTATACCAACTATGCTTCACAAAGCGCAGAATGCCACAGAACAACTCTCTGAATGGTGTGATTTGAATGGGCTAGTTCTCAATACGAATGAAACTCAAATGATCAATTTTGTTACAAAAAATTCATCAATAGATACCAGCTACTTAGTCAAGATGAAAAATATATCTATTCGACAAGTCTTTGACACAAAATTTCTAGGAATTAATATTGATTCAAAACTCACCTGGATCAGTCATATTGAAAACATAAAATTCAAACTTAGTTAACACATATTTCTACTCCGTCAACTGAGAAACACTGTTTTTCTCGAAGTCTTGAAACTTGTATATTTTAGTCTGATTCAGTCATTCATATGCTATGAAATCATTCACTGGGGTGTAACATCCAAGGCACAGGAAACATTTGCAATTCAGAAAAAAGCAGTAAGGTTAATAATGGCAGTACCTCTGAGAGACCATTGCAAACAACTTTTTATAAAAATGGGAATCATGACTCTACCCTGTCTATATTTATATCACTGTATTCTTTATGTGGAAAGGAATATTACTAACATTCCTACTTGTGGACAGACTCATGATTATCAAACTAGAAATAAGTACAAACTCCAACAACCTTTCACTAGACTGTCATTGTCGCAGAATCATCCGGGATCGATTGGTATAAAGCTCTATAACGCTCTTGATGACAGTATCAAATCCGTCCCTAGCTTGCATTGCTTTAAGGCTAGTCTGAAAAACCATCTTGTGTTGAAAGCATACTACTATATTGATGAATTTTTCCAAGAATGAATTGCCCACTGATTGTTCCAAATAGCATTTGATTTTAACATGTTTTGTCTGTTACTGTGTTGTTTAATTATTATAAATATTGCATATTTTTCAGTCACAAATACTGTCATTCTTTGATTCTGTAATTTTTCAACTTCTCTACCTTTAATGTTATTTCCATTATCGTCTAGTTTGTTTTAAGCTCATCTGACGTGTTACCTAAGTTAGTATGTTGCAATGTAGGTAACTGTATTGTAATTGAACACTTATCTAACTGATAAATTGATTGATAATATAGTACTATGAACTATATTGAGTTCGGCGAATAATATTGAATCTTCAATATTATTTGAGGGAAATAGCATGTTTTGACTATCAATAATCATTGTATCTGGTGAATTTTGTAATCGTAGGAATAATGTATACTTATTCAAAGTGATATGCTCTGGATCCCTCAAGTGATAAACCATAGTCTTCATCATCAGCGAATAGAAAGCTTTCTCAGAATACGTCTCAGGTTAGAGTGTTTACGTGGTAAGTGTCTTAGGTGATGTGTTTCTTCCATTACATCTACACTAAGTCATGATTCATTCGTTCTTTTTCAACTGCTAGGCTCTCTAGAAATTATTGTTCCAAGAGGGCATGCATTTCGAACTATGAGCTTTATGAAGTGTTTGAAATGCTAAATTATTCCTTGAAAATCAGTTATCAAACATTTTCAAACCAACTTTTTACTTTTACCTGGTGAACACTAATCTGTAGTCAAACGAAGAAAAAAAGTCAAAAGGTGCTGTGGTGAACAGGATTTTGTGTATCTTAATAGTTTTTTGGTACAGAATGGAAGATAATACATCTCTTTTCGGGTGTCTTTTGTGACTTCACTGGGTCAGAACATTCGAACAAATAGAGAGTGCATCATTGTGTCTTCAGATTCAAGTTCAGCTTGTTGAAATATTTGAGCCAACTATATTGGTTTGATTTTTTGACAAATAACTCCTAGATCAAATTGACCAAATTGTTGCTTGTTATTGGACTGTGAAAAACATTCCTTGTTGTCACATGTTTCAGTACTGTTCCCTTTCAGATTTTCTTTTAGTATATTACTATCAACTCATTATTAATATAAGACAGATCATTATTCCAGAATCTTGAAGCACTGCTAGGAAAAAGCCAGTGTGTATGTCAGAATAAGATGAACAGTCGAAGAGAAAGGGGGCACAGCTAAAAAACATACATTCAAGCACAAAGATGAAAATGATTCTGACGATCCAGAAGAAGAAATTGTTGATAATTGTTCTGTACATGAATATGAAATGGAATATACAGAATAACTGATAGCTCACTGGTGAATAAATAAATTCAACTACATTTATGGACTTACCAAGTTTTCTCTTTTTTCTGAGTAAACGAAACTCACTCACGGAAAATATAAAGGTTTGAGCTAGGAAAGGAAGCAATAGGAATATTGGGAAGAGCCTTTTCGTGTAATGATTGAAAATATACACCTTCGCTTGTATAAAATTTCAACACAACGCACACCGCCGTACCGTTTTAGACTGGAACTAGCTAATCTACCCCCGACCCTAAAAAACCATCTTGCAGAAAGGGATATAACTTGATTAGCCTAGATGAACAACGTTTATTGGAATTCAACATCTGAATATCTGAATTGAATTTTTTTATCCCAACCAATTTGATTACAGTTAATTCGGCAGTATGAAAATCTCGCGATGAGATTATTCTTCCTTTTGAAACTATTTTCAAAAATCTCAGAACCCATACGGTTATGCGCAAAATTTTATGCCATGAAGAAAACCGCATCAATAAATCTAACAGAGGATGATGGAAATTGGACTCCACACTATCAATCAATACTCTGGGCACTTCGTTTTCTTTCAAATTATTCAACCCATCGTTAATTGAATAAGGCCACTCACTTTGCGGTAATTTCATCCATGAAGGTCCATATAACCAATTAGGATGTTTAACTAATTGTCCTGGAAGAAGACCCCGTGATAAACAATCGGCCGGATTTTGAATGCATTCAACATGGTACCACGAAACTTCCGGTATATTATCCTGAATCCGAGCAATTTGATTCGTGATAAACACATCTCTGAAATGATAAGTTTTCAACCAGCTCGAAACGGTAGACGAATCCGAAAAAGCCATGGTTTTTATTATGAGATTTCGTTACTTATACGTTTCTAAAACATGTCTCAGTAAATATAAATAATAATAAAATAAATGGAAAGTGT